>JBAMBO010000547.1:0-14225 GCA_037044535.1 Lordiphosa magnipectinata
ACGTATGTGTGATCAATACATCGATGACGGGCGATGACGATTGATGTGTAACTTTAACCCAACTCGTGGGCAGAACACATGTGTCAAGTATGTGTGATCCATGATACAATAACTACAAGGTAGCGCAACCGGAAGTTCCTTTTCACATACGCGAGAATTTATCGAACCACAGGACACCAAATCTGAGGCCACTCAGTCGCTACTAACATTTGTTGACAGCTTCCGATCAAAGTTTCGCACTACATCAGTAAATCGAAGGCGATTATGTCGGTTCGATACATCAGATTACAAGGCCGTCTTAGAATATCGAAGCTGCACAGTGCGTCACCTTGTACATTGACATCAAGTGTGTGAGGGATACATGGATTTCCGATTCGTGATGTTAACTGATTGTCGGAGTCCCTTCCTTTGAATGAACATCAGCTACTAGTTGGCTGAGTGCCTTCTGCTTCACTCTTCACTCGAAATAGACGGATAACTACACAAGTTTACCCAAAATTCGGTACAATAGTTCAAGTCGCTTTGTGACAATCCAAATTTCCGACTCTTCTGTAAAAGCATCTTACAAGCGTGCAGATGTGGGTGCCAAAGAGGAGACGCTTATCGGTTTTTGTAAATGCTGCAAGAGCTGCTCAGCAAAGGAACATTCCAGAAGACTCATCACAGTTGTGAAGTAGCAAAGTTGGTTATTAGTTGTGAAGTGTACAACGACTTGGCTTAGTTAAACACAAAACACACTTCCGCTTTCAATTTACACATAATTTATTTTTTTTCTAGTTTTTTCGTGCGCTGCTGTGCTTAACTTCACTTAACTTAACGTAATTTTTTTTGGACATTAAGGGGAAAAATGTCACTTGGGTAAAAAATAAAAGCAACATGGGCAATGAATGAATGTGTGATTTGTGTTACAAGTACGCAAAAAATAGTCCGAAAACCATACTTCTGGCGGCGCATCAGTCGATGTCACTTTCCGGCAGCGCTTCCTGAGTTGGAGTATCATCAAAGGCCATGACCATTCCCAAAGTTGGGCGCAAATTCTCCGGCATGTGGGCGTTATCGAAACCCAGCACCACCACACAGAACATTTCCATTTCCACTTGGGGCAAGAGTCTTGTTCTAAGTTCTATCAGACTTCCTTCATTCTCGCTACGCTCATGCTCATTCACCAGACCGGCGGGCCAGCGATCCTCATGGCTGCAGTCCACCAATAGATTCTGCACATTCAAAGGACAGCGACTGGCAAAGAGACAATCGCGCACCATCTGTTGCATGGGGAGGTCCGGTGTGGTGATAAGTCTGCCCCAAGTACTGACCACTGTCAGCGGCAGGCCATTGCCCCACTGAATCACTTGTTCGTTGCTTATGGCTGGACCCAATCTGAGAGTTACGAATAACTGCAGTAGCTCCACCTCACGGCGCAGGGCCTCAAAGCGCAATCCTTCACTGATCATCGATTCATTAAACTCGTCCCTTTCTTTCTGCTCTTGTTCCGCCTGTTTGCGGAGCTCATCCGCACAATTGTGGGTGCCCAGCTCGTCCTTCGGCACCTTCAATCCACAGCCTAAGTTGCACTCCACCAACATTTTGGGATTATGCTCGCAGCTGGCCACATGTGTGCGATACTCATCGAGTTGAAGCAGCTGGGAGCAGCCGTCCCCCGAAAAGTCGCACTTAATCTTTAAGCGCGAAAGCATGATGCGCATTATGCGACATGCTGGCACAAGATCAATCGAGTACAGGTCCGTGCGATCTAGCGGGCAGTTTTGTGTCCTTAGTAGCCATGTGTCGATGCAGACGCGACAAAATGCATGTTCGCATCTGGGAGACTGCACAGGGTCTTCTAAAACATCGCGACAGATCGGGCATACTAATTCTTCGTCCACGTACCCGACAATGCAGTTCAAATCAAAGCCCATGTTGATTGTTAACGGACTGTGGTTATTTCGCTGAGATTAAGAAATTCCAAATATATATTTTTTCCACTTACCTGCTAAAAATATAATTTTCCGTGTGAAATGTTAGATGTTGCTTTAGACGAGTTAAAACTTGGAGTGAGGGGACTGATAGACAACTAAGGGCGATTATAAGTAAAATGTCAAGGATTACTGTGTTTGAGTTTGGAGAGAGAGAGAGAGAGAGAGCGAGAGAGAGAGAGAGATTGTCAAACCGATCAACGGAATTGTCTAGTTTTGTTTTAAATTTAAATTTCTTTGTTTCAACAGCATGAAATTGCGCTTTAGCAACTTGGCTTTAGCAACATGATTGTGGCAACATGGCTTCAGCAGCATAGTTTCTGCAACATGGCTTCATCGACAGGACACCATTAAATCAAAACTGTTCTTTGTATGGCACAACGTAGATATCCCCACAAAGAAGTTTCTGGCTTATGGAATAACACAACCTGTGGTGAGCTGGACCGTATTGAAATTGGTAAAAAATTGCTACATTTTATCAATGGGCATGTTCAAAACGCCTCTATTCTCTCCAACTATGATGTATCGTATTCATTGAAGATCAATTTGGTGTTTATCCATAGATTTTCTTTACCAATACCTTATTTTTGTCTATTTTTTTCATAATTTTTTTTCTAAATGTTTCAAAAAGAAATTTCGAGCGTTTAAAAGTAAAAATTTAATTTTTTGGAAATATTTTAGCTTTTTGTATGTAAACTACTTAACCGATTTAAAAACTATGTTTTACGTGATTTTGGCAAATTCAATAACCTTTCGATTCATACCTTTCTTGACTCTATCTAACGTCTCTGAGTCGGGATTTGGCTCGAAATGTAAAAAGGTTTTTGAAATCGTTTTTAGAGTTTAGCATTCCAAACTGTACTAAAAAACGAGAAAGATAAGCTAACTTGTGAGTTTTTCTCACAAAGACCCATTTTCTGACCAATCGGCCCTATTGCAGCCATAACATATAATCATACCATTTTGATCAAATTTTGCAAATCTGTTTGAATGCATTTAATATTAAGAATTACAGAGTTTAATAACGATAAACTTGAAAACAAACAAAAATTTTTCCCATTAAGCTCTATTTTCCTAGCGATGGTTCCTATGACAGCTATTAGACAAAGTCATCCGTTCCGGTCGGTTCCGACTTATTAAGTGGATAAAGTAATACAGCAGTTGCTTGACTAATGGCTGAAGCCATGTAGCTAAAGCTTTGCAACAGCAGCCATGTGGCTGTGACAATGTTGCTACAAGCATGTTGCTGACCTAAGTTGCTATTGCGCAGTTTCTGAGAAAAGTACCCAAATTTATGCCGTTAAAACAAAGATAATTAAATTTGAAACAAAACTAGCTAATTCATATTCTCTCTCTCCAAACTCAAAACACAGCAATCCTTGCCATTTTACTTATATTCACCCTTAGTTATCTATCAGTCCCCTCACTCCAAGTTTTCACTTGACTAAAGCAACTTCTCACATTTCATACGGAAAATTATATTTTTAGGAGGTAAGTGGAAAAAATATATATTTGTAATTTCTAAATCTCAGCGAAATAACCACAGTCCGTTAACAATCAACATGGGCTTTGATCTGAACTGCATTGTCGGGAACGTGGACGAAGAATTAGTATGCCCTATTTGCCATGGGGTT
Source organism: Lordiphosa magnipectinata (assembly GCA_037044535.1). NCBI lineage: Eukaryota > Metazoa > Arthropoda > Insecta > Diptera > Drosophilidae > Lordiphosa > Lordiphosa magnipectinata. The sequence continues at coordinate 3,608 of JBAMBO010000547.1, forward strand.
TTTGAAGACGCGGTGCAGTCACGTACATGCGAACATACATTTTGTCGCGTTAAGCATACCCTACATACCTAATGTCACAGACAACAGAACACTAACAAAAATATTCCCCAAACAATTGATGGAACAGCTGACCAGTGCATACAAACCGCACAGCAGCAACAGACGGCTCTTCACGAATACAAAAGACAAAATAAGCAAGGAAAACAACACCAATGTAATCTACGAAATTAAATGCGCGGGAGCAGAGGGAGAGAGCTGCAACGGAACTTACATAGGAACAACAAAACGCTCTCTGAGCACGCGAGTCAGCGAACACAAAAGAGACACTCAAAAAGGGAAAACAACAACAGCTTTAGCACAACACATCAACAAAACAAATCACTCAGCTGACTTCGAAAACGTAAAAGTATTGGACTTAGAACACAGATGGAAGACGAGGATGACATTGGAGAGCTTGCGAATACAAGAAAAGGGAGAGCATGCACTCAATTTTAGGGAAGACATTGAACAGACAAACTTTATATACGCAGCGGCGATCACAAGAGGACCATTTAAGCACAACAATTCAAACAAAATCATGACGAATAAAACAACTGACATCAACAAACAATCGTGCAATACAACAAAACTATGACGGACACTAAAATAGGTATTTAAGTAATATGTTCAATATGTATGTATGACTAATTTATGTTCATGTTTATATATAAAAAAAAATATACAGACTCCCTGAAGAAGGCAATATATTTGCCGAAACGCGTAGGAGAAAAACTCAGCCAAAAAGTGTTTTGACTGGAGTGAAGTAAGACGGCCGAAATTAAACCCCAAACAAACAAACAAATACACAACGAAAACGGCCCAACAACACATCAACATATACAAAATCTCGGAGGGTACACCGACGATCATCTCAAAAAACACAACATGAAAGGGTACATGCAACACATGCGTCTCAAATATGACGAACAAACATACTTATACATTAAGTCCTACTTTAAGTGTCAAAAACGACTCGCAAAACAGCGGGAAAGACTCAAATACCTACTTAGATGCAAGGACTACAACATCGTACCGAAACACCTACTAGGGAAAATCACCGCCCTTCGTAAGAACCTCTCATTACATGACACTCAAAAAGAACTACAAAAACTGGAGAAAAAGTTTTTACTCAAAGTACTTAGCTTAGAAATTAAAGAATCACACAGACACATTCATATCATAAAACGAGATCAGACTCATACATACCAAAAATTAAAAACCAAAATTGACGAAAAAGACCTAACCGACCTAGAAAAAAGACAAAAAATAGCATACCAAACAATCAGAACAAGAACGGACATAACAACCGAACAAAAATTAAAAAACGCAATATCGGAAAAAACTAGGGAGTACGGATTAACGCTTAATCCAGACTGGTTTGTCAACCAAACCAATATAGACATACCGGAACAGTCCAAATGGATCCTATCACTAGGTCCAAAATTTGCTCTACCCATAACAAAGAAAAACATATCGACAATCCACGTTATTGCAGATCTGGAACAGGGGATCCAAACGATAGAAGAAGAAAAAATAAAGGAAACGACAAGAAGGAATCTAACGCAGAGATTGATCAAATACAAAGAAAACAATAGGACAAGCGAAAAGGATGAATTTATACTAAAAATAGCTACAGACACGGAAAAATTCTTAAAATCACACAAAGATAATCTGATAATAACACAAGCAGACAAGGGAAACAAAACAGTAGCCATGTTCAGAGAAGATTACAACAAGAAGATGAATATCATGCTATCCGATAGAACGACCTACAGAACATTGAGGAAGGACCCAACAACACAATTAGTTAGGAAAAACAACACGATGATAAATGAACTTTTTAAAAATAACCACATAGACATCAGACAAAAACACCAACTGTACTGTTCAGGAGGAAATGCCCCAAGAATATATGGACTACCAAAAATCCATAAGGAAAACACACCACTCAGACCTATAGCATCATCTACTAACGTCCCTTGTTACAAAATAGCCAAACACTTAGGATACCTACTACAAAACATGGTATCGGAAGACTACAACATATTAAACTCAATGCAACTAAAAAACAGACTACAGGAACTAAAAATAGAGAATGACGAGATCTTGGTATCATTTGATGTGATATCATTATTTACTAACATACCGACATCACTAGCTGTAAGCATTATAATGGAACAATGGATAGATATAGCCCCTCACACAAACATACCAAAAAGAAAATTCAAAGAACTACTAGAATTCTGCCTACTTGACAACAACTATTTCACACACAATGGAACCGTGTACAATCAGATATTCGGGATGCCTATGGGGAACCCACTGTCGCCAACAATCGCTAATATAATACTGGACAAAATAATGGACGATGCAATAGGGAAACTAAAAACAATTGACATACATATAAAACACTTGTCAAAATATGTAGACGACATTATATGCATAATAAGAGCCAAAGATGTTGACATAATTTTAGAAACATTCAACAAGCAACATAGAAGAATCCAATTCACCGTAGAACGAGAAGAACGTAACAAACTAGCATATCTTGACATGGAAATAACAAGGGAAATGGAAACTCTGACATTTAACTGGTACACAAAACCCATGGCTTCTGGAAGAATAATAAATTTTAACTCAAATCATCCACCAAACCAGAAAATAAATACGGCAAAAAACATAATAAGAAAAGCATACACCATTTGTGATATAAAACACAGACCGACAAATTATATTAAAATTAAGAAAATTCTTTTAACAAATAACTACCCCGAAAAGCTCATAAATAGATTGATCACCGAAGCGACAAACAAATTAAACGACAATAAGCCCAAAGACAAAAACACAGATAAAAAGAAATTTCTAAGCATACCCTACATACCTAATGTCACAGACAACAGAACACTAACAAAAATATTCCCCAAACAATTGATGGAACAGCTGACCAGTGCATACAAACCGCACAGCAGCAACAGACGGCTCTTCACGAATACAAAAGACAAAATAAGCAGGGAAAACAACACCAATGTAGTCTACGAAATTAAATGCGCTGGAGCAGAGGGAGAGAGCTGCAACGGAACTTACATAGGAACAACAAAACGCTCTCTGAGCACGCGAGTCAGCGAACACAAAAGAGACACTCAAAAAGGGAAAACAACAACAGCTTTAGCACAACACATCAACAAAACAAATCACTCAGCTGACTTCGAAAACGTAAAAGTATTGGACTTAGAACACAGATGGAAGACGAGGATGACATTGGAGAGCTTGCGAATACAAGAAAAGGGAGAGCATGCACTCAATTTTAGGGAAGACATTGAACAGACAAACTTTATATACGCAGCGGCGATCACAAGAGGACCATTTAAGCACAACAATTCAAACAAAATCATGACGAATAAAACAACTGACATCAACAAACAATCGTGCAATACAACAAAACTATGACGGACACTAAAATAGGTATTTAAGTAATATGTTCAATATGTATGTATGACTAATTTATGTTCATGTTTATATATAAAAAAAAATATACAGACTCCCTGAAGAAGGCAATATATTTGCCGAAACGCGTAGGAGAAAAACTCAGCCAAAAAGTGTTTTGACTGGAGTGAAGTAAGACGGCCGAAATTAAACCCCAAACAAACAAACAAATACACAACGAAAACGGCCCAACAACACATCAACATAATCAGAGATTAACCGAAAACGAACCCGTAACCCTTAACAGATAAAAACACTTTAAAATTTATAACCGAAACCGTAACCGAAAACAGTTTTTTTCTTATAACCATAACCCTTTAACCTTTATTAACATAACCGGCTATCAGTACCGAAATAGAAATAAATATATGGGTTAATTTCAGTTATTCGTCTTCGATACGATAAACGTAAATTTATTTGATGTACACACCTGATCATATTAATAGGTACACACATCAACTCTGACTTTAAGGTAACAGAAAACAGTTTTATTCATTGTTTCAAACTTAAAATTTGTTCTCATTGGTTCTTAAACTAATTGTTTTTAATAAAATAAACTTAATTGTAACATAGAATAATAATATAACATAAAAGAGATCAAGATCATTTTGTGTTTCAGATACGTTTTCAGTGTGATCATAATAATAGGTACACTTCATGTGTTGGTAAGAAAAAAAATTTTAATTTCCATTTTGTGTTCTTGTTTTAGGTAAATTAGTATTTCCTAACTTAGTATCCAGTGTATCCACCTCTATTTTTGGCCACTACGGCTATTCTTTTTGGCATACTTTTAATAAGAGCCTGGCAGGTCTCTACTGGTGTCTCATACCACAGTTTTTGGACACCTTCCCATAATTTTTGTTTATTTGAAAATTAATGCTTTGCCAATTTCTTTTTTAAGTCTCCCAACACGTTTTCAATGGGGTAAAGGTCGGGGATTGGCTTGGCCACTTCAGAACGTCAACTTTTTGGTCCTCGAAAAATTTAGATAACAGCCTTGATGTATGTTTAGGATCATCATCTTGCTGAAATACCCAACGTAATGACATATTTTCCTCAGCATACGGTACCATAACTGTTTCCAATATGGATTTGTACTCTTCAGCATTCATTTTGTTCGTAGTCTGATAAATTAGACCTACGCTGTACCAGGAGAAGCAACCCCATGTTATTATATTGCCACCTCCATGTTTGACTGTTTTTTTTGTATACCGTGGATGGAATTCCTTTCCATTAGGGCGTCGAACATTCCTTTCACAGTTATTCCCAAACAAATTAATCTTGGTTTCATCGCTCCATAATATGTTTCTCCATTTTTTTCTCCCCGGTGCATCCTACCCAGTCTTTGTGGTCCCTTGCAAAAGTTTGCCTTATGGTGATATTTTTTTGCGCATAAGTGGGACTTTTCTGGCAATTCTTCCTGGTAGGTTGGCATCTTGTAGTCGTCTTCGGATAGTTGGAGCACTAACTGAATTCCCAATTTCGGCTGCAATAGCCTTCGATGACTTAAATGGGTCCTTTTTGTTCAAAGTTACTATGTAGTGGTCAAGGGTTTCTGTTGTTTTTTGTGGCCTTCCACGGGTTTCCTGTCTTGGTTTTCTTTCTAATGCATTTTTAACAAAATTATGAGACCTGTTCATTTAATTGGCGATGGCTCGTAAAAATTTGCCTTCTTTTCTCAGACTAAGAACCATTCAAGCTTCTTCTTTAGTACAATGAGAATTTCGACCCATTTTTTCTGAAAAAAATAATTATTTAATTCTCTGTATTGACAGGAGTTATAATTAATTTAGCTTTAGTTACCAAAAGATCACTGATTACAAAATTATTCACTTGATACTTGTGAGAAACGGAGACTGTACCTATTATTATGATCAGGCGAAATGTGTGGTGGACTCGCAATTTATAGAAAAGCTTTGATATACGGGGCAGCTCCTCTTTCAACTCTTTGTCACAGTGTGGCCAGACATTGACAACAACAAAAAACCAAAAATTATAAAGTTGTCAACACTAAAAGTACGAAAAAACGATCTATAATTAAAAAATTCCGGTGTGTACCTATTAATATGATCAGGTGTGTATATCCTCCAAATTTATACAAACTTTGCAAAGTATGTATGAAAGCAATGAAGCAGCAGTTTGGGATGGCGCAAAGCTATCCGAATGGTTTCCTACGGAGTCTGAAGTTAAGCAAGGATGCTTGCGGAGACCTGTTCTCTTTTCAATATTCCTAAATGATATAGTGGAATTCCTTCCGAAAGGACTTACAATAAAAACCTTATTATACGCAGATGATATAGTGGTCTTCGCAGAAACACCCAAGGCTATGCAAGACAATATCAACGCTTTAGAGAAGTATAAGCAAGAAGTGGGGGCTCACAATTAACTTCGAAAAATTAAAGGTGCTAATTTTTTAAAAAACATTGGAGAAGGTTTGCGTTTGCGGAAAAATTGCAACTGTGCGACATTGATTTGGAGGTAGTAAAATCATACAAATACCTAGGAGTCTGGATTCATCACAAAGCCCAATTCAACTTTCACCTGGAAGAAAAACTAAAAGATGCTAAAGTAGCGATAAATGGTACTTGGAGAACGATACTAGGCATAAGAGAGGTTCCTACCAGCACAAAGTATAAGCTGTTTAATGCCGCAGTGAAGGCAATAATGTGTTATGGAGCACAAGTATGGGGGATACAACGATACGAAGAAGTGGAAAGTCTTCAAAGATACTTTCTTAAGAACATTTTTCGTCTACCACACTACACAACGAACAGAATGTTATATCTGCAGATCGGAATATCGTTCAGAACGATTAATTTATAGGCAGCTGCACTACGATCTGGGAGAGAATACCTATTTCTCCGATGAGTTCCTCATTGAAGGAATAAGAAGCGTCCATTTCATTGGAGGTTGCCCGATTCTGCGGGAACTCCGCCTCTCAATTTTCGGAAAATGTACCCTTCTTACGCACGAAATGTTAAACATCCTCAACGGCGCGGACTGTTATGTGATTAGAGCAGGCATGCCAAAAAGCAGCACACGACAGAGCACTCACCAATACTCACAAAGAAAAGCACCAATACCAATAATGAAATTGTTGTTGGTCAGTTTGCTTGCGCGCGCAAACACCAATCAAAGAAGAGAACAAACCCAGTTATTGTTCTAAGCGACGCACACACACGAAATCGATTGCATGTGTGTCGTTTTGTATACGGTGCAATTACAAAAACAAAACGTACTCAAAGTGCATACGGCTGGAAATAGAAATAGCATCTTAACTGGATTATTTTAAAGGGAAATGTTGTTTTATTTAATATATTCCTTATTTAAAATATTTGTAAATCATGCTAGCACTAATCCTCAAACCCAATTCGCATGGCTGAACGATCTGGTATCTGGGGAAGACCCGGGAAGCCAGGTGTATTAGGCTAAGTGTAGAAGGTGAGAGGTGGTGGTGAGCGACAGACGGTTCTTTAACCAAGTCGCGTAGAAACTAAACTTTTTATTTTTTAATTTTTTTGAATTCGTAAGGTATATACATTTATATTAATTTAATTTATTCTATTTACAAAAAATACTACTACTACACATCCTATTTGATGTACATTTGTACAATACAATAGGTACAAGCAGGGCTTAATCCCGAAACGAATTTCGGTTCCGGTACGGTACCCGGACTTTTATTTCGGTATACCGGTACGTACAACTTATTATTAATATTGGAAAAGCTAAATTCTGAGATAATTCTAAATCATTTTATTCCTGTGAAATAAAACGAATCAAAATTCAACACAAAATGAATGGTTTCACATTTAAAGTAAAATTATATGGACTATTTCATATTTCGTATTTTTTTTACATAGTTAAGAAATAAGAACCTTTGTATACATTATATACTCAATTTAACTTTGAATTGTATACGTCCAGCGTTCTTGTGATTTGCTCGCAGGTACATCACAGCATTCATTATAAATAACGCCAGAGAATAGGCGTTCCACGCTAACCTTTGAAACTGGAACAGAAAGCACGACTTTGGAAATCTGATACAATTCTGGGAACTTTGTGGAGGATTTTGACCACCAGTTAAGAATGTTTTCATGGATGGAGAAAAGTTTTAATGGAATCCACAACACACAATTTTTTTTCCTGCAATATTATATATGCCTCAACTTTGTCGTCGCTTTCAGATGAACTAGTATTAGAACTGCATTGATCATTAAGCAGTGATTGTTCAGCCACCGACGAAATTTGTACATAAATTTTGTGTAAAAGATTCATACAAGTATTTTTTTGCTCAGTACTTAGCGTTACGTTATATCTAGGGTCCAAAAATATGCCAAATAAAAAAGCATTGTTTTCAAAATAGGATTTCCCTCGCTTTTCTTTTTGGATATTTCCAATTTGCTGTGTATCCAAATGGAATAAAAATCAACCCAAAACTAGATTTTCGGCTTAAAGTTTAGTTGTGGCAACCTCCGCTGGTTTTAGTAGTGCGTACAATTTCGCGAACTGAGTCCCACACATTCCGGTGCAGAAGAAAGTTGTTATCTGCAGCCGCAAAGCTGGAGCAAATGTTGAAGATGTCTTCCGCCAGCAAATATTTTAGCATCCTGTAGGTTGATCTCCAACACGTGACCAAAACTACGATGCGCTGTGGAAAGGCGAAAAATCCGAAACTGTACCGGTACCAACGTTTCAGTTTCGTTCTGGTTCTATCGGTTCCATTAATAACGGTTTTCGGTTCTCAAAAAATATTTGTATCGGTTCCGGTTCCGGTACGTGATTTGAATCGGTTTATTTCGGTTAACGGTTCCGGTTCAGGTATTAAGCCCTGATTTCCATATGATCTGTGGTTGAGTTGGAGTTCACGGAAAACGAGGGAATTTTTCCCCACAACATAGTGATTGATGAGTGTCCCGCACGACACGAATCACCTCTTCCACTGCCCAGCTGCCCCTACCCAGCTAACACCAACACACCTCTGGGCAAACCCTGTCCAAGCAGCAATATTCCTCGAACTGGACCTGGACCACTCGAACTCGGTCACAACACCTTAACCCTCTACACTACACACTAGGGCGGGTCAATTTGTATGGAGCTAAAAAAACGTGATAAGCGTATAGCAGATTCGGAGTCTGCGATGAATTCTAAGAAAATTTCACGATGAAACCCCATGTCTAAAATGAATTCCTAGCCCCCGATGCGAAGCATGAACATTTAAGGTTGCAGTATATTTTGGTATATTGAGGTTTGTACGGTTTTTCTTTTAAAAATAATACATTTTGTCAAGATATTATATTTTATTCTGACTCATTTTTTTATAATATAATTTATAAATATTTTTGTTTTTAAATTAACCAACAAATTTTTTTTTAATTAAATTTTTTTTAATAAAAATTACGAAAACACGCCATACACTGATGAAGTGGAAACCAATACCATTACATTGGTTTGTTTGTTTGCTACATTTCAACGAACTTCCACTACGCCATTTGTACAATGCCTTAGAAAATTCTAAGACAAGTGGACCATCCACTGCTTGTGGCACTTTGGCGAAGTTACTTGAGACATGTGAACAACTTCCGGTAAGCACCAAATTCTAATACAACTTCATCAAATTTAAAGCAAACATTTTCTTTCAGACTATACCTCATTTTGAACCCATTTCATTTGGGAATATGCCTCCAACTATTGAAAGTAAAGATGAAAAAAATCTTCCCACTGACGTTTTTTATCTATATAGAATAGCCAAAGCTGTATCGGAAGGTTCGTGTTCAGAGGATGTCGCCAACATAAAACCGGGAAAAATTGTTCATTCGTGCTGGTTGACAAAAGCAAGCAGAATTTTACGCCTTTATGTCGCTAGTAGTTTACCATCAAACAATTTAAAAATTTTGATTAATTTCATTATGAAAGTTTACATACCAAAGGAATTTAATGTCAAATTTTATAACTCTGTGGTATACGGCAGTAAACTTTGATTTAATTTTATTCGGTCAGCACAGTTCTTGCCGAAAAATCTTCAAGAAATTGTGAACAAAGCAATACAAAACACTTCATTTGCCCATACAGAAAATATTTTGTTAGCAATGCTTTTCGATGAAAGAAAATCTGAGAATCGAGAAAATGCTATTAACAAAATTATTTACTATCGCGAAAAATTACAAGATGCGTCTAAGCTCCGGTCTTATAAAAAGAATATAATTAATTTCGACTGCACAGATTATATGAATTTAGTTGACTTAGATTTGAACCTCCGTTATCTTTTAACATTCCACATGAACACTTATTGGAGTATTTAAATTCTGAGGAAATACCACTGGCAGATCCAGAAATTCCATCCCACATTCAGGGAACCGAACGATGTGTGCTATTGTTGACACATGTCGCACGACGCGTAATGCCGCACAATGTAGATGACGTTATGTCAGTAACTTTAGAAAGTCGTTTGAAATATCCACAAATCGAGTCGAAGCAAGACTTTAAAAATTGACTTTATTTATATTTAATATTAAGTTGAATAAATGTATGAAATTAGTGAAATAAGCGTTTTGTATTGTGACTTAACATTGTTTTCATTAATTTGGTAAATTTTTAGATGTAAAGAAAAACGGCATCCAATTTATTTTACGCCCCCTTTCGTGCCACGCCCACTTCCTTTGAATACCTTAAATTTCCAAATTATATTGAATATATATTTCAAATTGCAAACCTATATCTTTTATTGTCAAAAAGTTATAGACTTTTGGTTTCCACTTCATCCGTGTATGGCATGTTTTTGTTATTTTTATTAAAAAAAAATTAATTAAAAAAAATTTGTTGGTTAATTTGAAAACAAAAATATTTATAAATTATATTATAAAAAAATGAATCAGAATAAAATATAATATCTTGACAAAATGTATTATTTTTAAAAGAAAAACCGTACAAACCTCAATATACTGCAACCTTAAATGTTCATGCTTCGCAGCGGGGGCTAGGAATTCATTTTAGACATGGGGTTTCATCGTGAAATTTTCTTAGAATTCATCGCAGACTCCGAATCTGCTATACGCTTATCGCATAAAAAAATTGACCAGCCCTACTACACACTCTT
>JBAMBO010000549.1:0-95253 GCA_037044535.1 Lordiphosa magnipectinata
ACTGTTTTGCTATCTGCATAAATGTTGGCAGGGATTTCTTTATGTTTCTATAGTCAAAATCGATAGCTTTGTCTTCATAGATGTCGCAGGCATGGATCACATCTTGTCGCGTTGGAGGAATTCTTTTAGTGAGGGCGTCTCCCTTTTCCTGTGTCTCTAGGCTCATTTATGCATATATAGGCGTTGGCAGACTTCACCGAAATTTTTCCCTCCCGGATGGCTAGCTCTGGATAAGAGACGATGCTACCGTCTTCCACATAACCATGGAACCACATGTAACCAGATAACAAGGCTCAACAGTCAACTTCTCGGCACAATGCTCGGCGAAGAAACAGTCAATGGTATCCAGTACCACCTTGGCCTTGGTTAGATCCGTGGCTGTTTACTCAATAAGCACGTTCTTGGTATTAAGCGAGATCTTCGAATGATCACCATTAATAATGGGCTGAAGATCTGCAGATCCACTTTAATGGTGAAAGAGAGAAAGTCGATTTACCCTCAGCTCTTTTTATACATGCAGAAGAAACTGTGCATTGTGGGCAATTTGTGGCAACATCATTTCCTTCGGAGCGTCTGTTTTCTTTGGCTGGGCAAATCGTAAGAGAAAGAAGAATCTTGTTACTTCCGGAAAATGTAAATGCTTTAGCGATTTTGCACAATAATATGAAAAGGTAATGTAATGGAGTTGAGCCTGCGATGCCGCCTGTAACTGCTCGGAATATTTATCTGATTTTATACCTTTAAAGATGGTGTGATAATTTTTGCCATATGTTTGTAACGCTCAGAAGGGAGCATATTCGACCACATTCCTGTTAATTTATCTATCCACCCGTCTGCCTGTCCATCTGCCTGTTTCAATCTACTCTTTTATTTTAAAAGCTGCACGGGTATATATAATCTTCGGCTTGAAGAAGCAAGCTCTCCTGCACCTTCAAAAATAGTTTTTAATTTCTATGAATAAATGTTTATATTTAAAAACTTCATATGATGAATGATAAAATGTTTATAATAAATATAACAAGCGCACACAATGAAAATATTCAAGCAACCTAATCCATAAAGCATTTTATTCAAAACCTTTCCTTACGAAATACTTAATAGGGCCGATTTCTGTTCATCTAGATATCTGCTTGTTTTTGCAGCTGCTAAAATTTTGATCTGTAATTTGTAAGTTTATGTGACATATCTCTATAAAGATTATGAGAAATCGGCTCATAGTCAACCAAAAACAGAAAATGTATCCAAATTTGGCTGAATACAGACTGTTTGATACATGAGTAGATGGCGGTTTTGGCATATTTTGAACCTCATGTCCGATTTAAGTTCTGATTGCACACATCTTATATTTATTGAAAAATAACCTAGGTCCGCTAAAAACAATATTGCATTCGAAGATCTCGCTTAATACCAAGAACGTGCTTATTGAGTAAACAGCCACGGATCTAACCAAGGTCAAGGTGGTACTGGATACCATTGACTGTTTCTTCGCCGAGCATTGTGCCGAGATGTTTACTGTTGAGCCTTGTTATGTGGTTATGTGGAAGACGGTAGCATCGTCTCTTATCCAGAGCTAGCCGTTCGGGAGGGAAAAATTTCGGTGAAGCCTACCAACGCCTATATATGCATAAATGAGCCTATAGGCACAGGAAAAGGGGGACGCCCTGACTGTTAGAGTTCCCCCAACGGGACAAGATGTGATCCATGCCTGCGACATCTATGAAGACAAAGCTATCGATTTTTACTATAGAAACATAGAAACACGCAAACTCAACAAATCCATCGAAACCATGCCGGTAGTGTCTCATGTGTTAAACAGTGTGTATGCAGCCTTAAAATTTGCTTTAATAGTTCAAAAAATGAACTATAGATCAAATGAACTATAGTTCAAATAATGAACTATAGTTCAAAAAATGAACTAAAGTTCAAATTTATGATCTATAGTTCACAAATGAACTATAGTTCATGAAAAAATGAACTAATGAACTAGGTCATTAAAATGAACAAAAATTTCCAACTCTAGTGTAAACCGCTCAGAAACTAGAGCTGCTGCCGCATCTAAAGTATGCAGAATGGCACGCAGAGCAGATGAGGAAGGTCCGCTATGTGCAGCTGGCATCGCCGACTAATATAATATGTGTAATATTTTTGGTTACTTTCAAAAAAACTTTTTCGGACTGCCAAGCCACTTTTCTCCAGTTCTACAAAACCGATCTCGAAACCACGTGTTTCGAACTGGCGGCCATATCTCCAGTTACACTGAATGGATTTTGATGAAACTAAGAGAAATCGACGTAGAATTATCAACATTCTGGTCTGACCCTTAATCATAATTTAAAAAAAAAATTTTACTATTTTTTTATACTCTGTACCGAAGGTACATAGAGTATATTAAGTTTGTGCAAAAGTATGTAACAGGGAGAAGGAATCGTTTCCGACCCTATAAAGTATATATATTCTTGATCAGCATCAACAGCCGATTCGATATAGCCATGTCCGTCTGTCTGTCTGTCTGTCTGTCCGTCCGTCCGTATGAACGAAGAGATCTCAGAGATGGTAAGAGATAGAGGTTTGACATGTATGGGGCATATATTTCTTATACTTGCAGGCAGATCAAGTTTATTTTCAATTTTTGCCACGCCCCCTCCCGCCCCCGCAATTTGGAAAAAACGTCATATCTCCTACAGTTTTGAAGATAGATCGTTCGTACCTTCTAGCGATACCTTGTAAACAAAATTATTTATCGATTTGCTGAAGGAATGTAAAAGATCAGATGAACGATACTCAAGTTATGAGCAAAAAACGGCCAGTAAACACCACCCACCCCCCCCACCCATCACCACAACATTCTATTGAACGGCAATCTTAGTGAGAGAGAGAGAGAGAGAGAGAGAGAGAGAGAGAGAGAGAGAGAGTGAAACTTAGAGATGAGCGCGTATAACTCGTGAGCAAATGCGAGCTGCGACGTTAAGGGTACAGAGTATGTTATAGTCGGGCTTGACCGACTTTCTTTCTTGTTTTACTTTAAACTACAAAAAAGGGTTCAAAATCGAATTTTAATTTTTCAATGGCCGCCATTTTGTCGTTGTTGTTTTCGAGAGTCAGACCAGAATGACATCTATACTGATTATAATCCCGTCTTTACTTTTCATTTCAGACAACCTGGAGACGAGAAATCGTGGCCGCCAGCACTATACCTTTTTTTTGGAACCCCCACTTTGACGGCCGAGAACTTTTTGAACAGCCCTCATATCGAAGCGGAAAAATTTTGTTGTTTAAGCGTGGTACGGAGACGCTGACAATTTTTGCGGAGCCCATATAATTACATAGCTCAGGAAATCCGCTCACGAAAATTCTCAGAGCGCATTCTCAGAGCGACTACGGAGCAACCAACAATTCGCTATGACAATTTGCGTGGACCTGCCAACTCGTTTTTTTGAAAACAGCTGATAAATTGTCGAAGGGGGTCTGCAAATTATGAAACTTGTTTGATAATTGTCAAATTTCGTGACCGCAATTAAAACGAGAAGGCCAAGCTAACTTCGTCTGTGCCGAAGTTTTTATACCCTTGCAAATGCTGTTTTTGAAATGTCAAATTTTAAGAACGCTTATATAAAAATCTAAAAACATTTTAACTAAAACCATTTTCCGACAGATAAACATCTGATTTCGACCAAATTTCGCGAATCTTTTTGAAAACATATCAAATTAACAATCGCGGAGTTGAAGAAAGATACAATTTAAAACAGAAAAGTTTTTCTTACTAAAACACATTTTCCGATCGATCGGTCCTATGGCAACCATAAGATATAGTCACCCGATGTCGATCAACTTTTTCAAATTAGTTTGAAAGCGTTTAATATTAAGAATCACCGACTTTAAGAACGATTTACTTGAAAACAAAAAAGTTTTTTTCACTAAGACCCGTTTTCCGACCGATCGGTCCTATGGCAGCTATATGTTATAGTCATCCGATTTTGACCAAGGTTTGCAAATCTGTTTGAAAACATATAATATTAATTATGGCTGAGTGTGACGCTAGCATTGAAAACAAAAAAGTTTTTCTTACTAAGACCCATTTTTCGACCGATGGTTCCTATGACAGCTATAAGATATGGTCATCCGATTTTGACAAAAATTTGCAAATCTGTTTGAAAGTATATAAAATTAATAACGTACGAGTTTAAGGCCGCTTACATTGAAAACAAAAAAGTTTTTCTCACTAAGACCCATTTTTTGACCGATGGTTCCTATGGCAGCTATAAGATATAGTCATCCGATCCGGTCGGTTGCGACATATTAGCAGCGTGCAATAGAAAGAAGACGCTGTGCAAAATTTCAGTTCGATAGCTTTAAAACTGAGAGACTAGTTTGCGTAGAAACAGACGGACAGACAGACGGACGGACAAAGCTCAATCGACACGGCTCGTCGCCCTGATCAAGAATATATATAGTTTATGGGGTCGGAAATTAATATTTCTATGCGTTGCAAGCTTCTGGGCAAAATTATAATACCCTTTGCAAGGGTATAAAATTGGATGCAAAAATAAACAAAAAAACCATACAAAAGTCATTTGGAGAACTTTACGGAGGACGAACAAGCGGCGTTAATCAAAGCGGTCGAGTCCCAATCCATTTTATGGGATTTGACTAACAAAAAGCATTTCGACACCTGCGGGTGTCACTTGTGGCGGAGAATCCTTCTCTGTATGCTTCTCCCGGAATGCCATTTGCCCAATGTATGCATTCCACCCGAGTCTAAACCTTCGCAGTCTCCACAGCCCACGGAACGGCCCTACAGCTAACGGCCAAGCAGCCCTAAGCTGAAGTCTTCACAGCCCATTATGGTAGTGGCTCCTTCGGCTCACTGTGGTAGCTTCCGTTGCTACTGTTGTGGCCACCTTTAAATCCGTATTCACCTAGTTTATCCTCCTCTAATACGCCCGGCGAGTATGATCCGCCTCCAGTCTATGAAGCTGGCTGTGGCTATGAATATTACCTCTGGTTTAATGGGTTGTCGTTATATCAGTATGTCTCAGTGGCCAAGTTCTGCTCCCGCAGCCCAAAATAAAGGGCACGGCTTCTACCTCCCCACACAAAATGCTTCCATGAAATAGACCATGGCATTAGCACAGACAGCTGAATTTCCCCTAGTGACTTCCATTTTCAATTTTATACACTCTTTTATTTTATTTGAATTAGCCCGCTTATTTTTTATACACATAACAGCTGATTTCTGTCTGTTGCCTGGTCACACTACCTTTTCTGAGCAGCTCTGGAAATTATCAAACAATTTCCGCTCCACAAAAATTGACAGCGTCTCCGTACTACGCTTTACTTTAATCTGTTTGTAGCACAATGAAAAAAACAGAATTGAAAAAACTCGTTGCGTTTTGGCGAGGCGTGGCAAAAATTTTTAAGGCTGCAAACCTCCAAAATTTCGCAGAAGGTTCTTTCCGGGGTTGAAATTTACAGTAAAGTCTATGGTACGGTTCGAGGACCGGTTCCTGGAACCCCTGAACCCAAGGTTTTGGTTGCTTTCTATTGCTTTCATAAACTTCTCTTCTCCACAATCAGACGTTGAGTCATTTAAAATAGAAAACTCTCATTAAGAATTTGATTTTGGCGCTTTAAATTCAGCATGCCTGTATTGTTCTGCTTTACAACTTTTTTTGGTTAGAAGTTTGAAATCTCGGGTCTAAGAACACTGCAGCCAATATTGGTACTGAGCCCATTATAGAAAAACGATTATCGAGGCACTTAGACAATGTTTTGCTGAAGATTTTAGAACAATTGCTCTATACAAAAAGCAAGCCAAATAAAAATCACTTGGTAGATATTGTAAATCCTGCAGCTTTAAAGAAGTTTTATAAATTGACTGTTCAGATTCAGATGTTTTTAGATTTTTAAAGAACTCTGAATGCAAAAATCTTTGAGTTCCGTAGCGTCATACGGACACTGGTTTTTTAATTTTTTCTATATGCAATAGATTTCATATAGTATGAGTACAAACTGAACTTCCTTAAAAAATCCTTAACTACTAAATTTATAGTGTGTGCAGCACAACAAACTTTAATTATAGAGTTCTTCAGGGAATCTATTGATGTAACTTGGTCATCGCCCAAATCAAGAAATGTTTTTGATTCACATGAGCAACCATCATCAACATTACATTCCTTTTCTGCTCTGCAGTTGTCATTTGAAATTTCTCCTGCTCCAACCATATTCGCTCCATTATCGACGGGGATAGTATAAATCTGACATAGAGAAATGTCGTAGGATTGGAGAACTTCTTGAATGATAGCAGTCAGATTACAAAAAATTTCTATATTTCCCAGTATGTGTCGTTGAAAAAACTACTTAATTTTTGTGAACCGAAGCTAATTTTTCGAAAACGTGGTCCGGTTCGGGTTCAGGTTCGAGGAGTCAAAAATATTAGGGGTTCGGATCATGGTCCGGTTGGTCGGATCCAAAATACCCGAACCGAACCGATTCTTAGGGGTTCGGTTCCGGACCAGTTTGCAGCCTTAAAAATTTGAAACAAATTTGATCTGAGTGCAGACAATAGGAGTCTACATTTCAAAGTTGGTTGCTTTAGCTCTTCTAGACTCTGAGATCTAGGTGTTCATACATATACCTATATGGTCGAAAATATTTCCTTCTGCCTGTTACATACATTTGCACGACATTAGTATACCTTTTTTATTTTACGAGTAACGGGTATAACAAAAAGCTTAAAAAAAAGTCAGCGACAAGTAGAAATTAATAAGCACAGAGCTCGAAAGCTCGGCCCACATTTTTACACCAAATAGAATGACAGAACTGTTGACGAGTATGTGTGGGCAATTCACATAGAGAAGTTTGGGCATAAGGTGCTGATTTGGCAGGCCATTTGCACCATAAAACAAGTACTTTTTAGCAAAGGGCACCGTAAATGTCGATATTTACATGGTGTTTGGAAAACGCCTAATACGATTTTATAAACAAGAAAGAAAGTCGGTCAAGCCCGACTATAACATACTCTGTACCCTTACACTCGCATTTGCTCACGAGTCAAACGGATAGTTAACACCCCCCACCCCCTCCACCCATAACCACAAACGTTCAGTTCCAGAGAAGCAATCTTAGTGAGAGAGAGAATCGCTTGAGAATCGTTCATCCGATCTTTATCATTCCTTCAGCAAATCGATAAATAATTTTGATTACTGGATATCTCTAGAAGGTACGAACCATCTATCATCAAAACTGTGGAAGATACACGTTTTTTTTCCAAATTGCGGGGGGCGGGAGGGTGCGTGTCAAAAATTGAAAATAAGCTTGATCTGCCTGCAAGTATAAGAAATATATGTCCCATACATGTCAAACCTCTATCTCTTACCATCTCTGAGATCTCTTCGTTCATACGGACGGACGGACGGACAGACGGACATGGCTATATCGACTCGGCTGTTAATGCTGATCAAGAATATATATACTTTATAGGGTCGGAAACGATTCCTTCTCCCTGTTACATACTTTGCACAAACTTAATATACTCTATGTACCTTCGGTATAGAGTATAAAAACACAATTAGGGTATTCACCAGCCTGCGTAAAAGCGTAGTTGTGTAAATTTACGCGACGCAGCTATTGAGCGCCCCTCCTGTTTACCCTTGTAATTTTTGGCTGTAATTTTTGCTGTCACTTGTGAGTCAAAGCTTGATACGTAAATGTAAATCAAAATAAAAATGCAAAGATAAAGTGTACAAGAAGCACTGATTAAGCGAAAAATATACCTAACGCTTCATGAAATAGAATGCATTGATGGTAGGGTGTACAAATCAAGCTAAATACGAGCATGAAGAAATAAGAATACATAAAAAAATCCCTAGGTATGGACCACGATGCTGTCGATGAAATGATGGACGAGCTTATGGAGAATCTTACTGCAATTGCATGCTGTCGGCGAGAATCGTCTTTATTGGCAAGCTGCAAGTAGAAAAAATTTTAAGATTAAATTAATAAATAATGCAGATAACTATAAATGTCTAGATAAATAGATTAGATAGCTATAAATGTCTCGAAGTTCCACACAATTTATGAAACTGTGGGAGATATGGCTCATTTCAAATTTTAACATGCGGAATGGCAAAATACAGAAGCCTGCCATTTTGATATACATATAAAAATGTACTCACTTCAGTTTGTCTCCACAAGAACAGCTTCTGCCTAAAGTCCATACAAGGGCCTAAAGCAGGGATCGCTGGTCTTCCGCTGTCAAGAGCTTTAAGTGCTTAATCTTAATACCCGCATCTGTAAATAATGGAAATAATGTTAGGGAACATTTAAACACTGGAATAAAGCCGAAGACGCTTACAGTGGCTTTCAGCTAATTTCAACAAAATCTTTGAATGAGTTCTTAAACTTTTTATACCCTTGTAGAGGGTATATTAAAATTGTCGAGATGTTTGTAACGCATGGAAGAAAGCATCTCCGACAACATAAAGTATATGTATTCTTGATCAGCATGACGGGCTGAGTTGATATAGCCAAGTCCGTCTGTCCGTCCGTCTGTCCGTCTGTTTCTATGCTATCTCCTCCGTCAGTTTTAAAGCTATCTTAACCCAACTTTGTCTTTTGGTTTGTACCAAAATTTTGTATATATATATTTATGTATGTATATATATTTATATTATATATGTATTGTAATATTTGTATACGCAGCACATTTGTCGGAACCGACCAGATCGGATGACTATAGCATATATGTTGCTGCCATAGGAACCATCGGTCGAAAATGCTGTTTTAGTGATAAAAACTTTTTTGCCTTCAACGCAAACGTCCCCAAACCTCGTATTTATAAGTTTTCTATGGTTTCACATAATTCCACCAAGTTTAATAGAACAACTATATAGTATAGCTGGCATAGAAATTGGGTGTAGAAAATGTATATGGGAGGCCTTGTCAAAAATGTATATATTTGGCCGAATGTACATATATCTGTCAGTGGAATCAGGCTACTAATTTATATAAATCATACAAGCTACAAGGGTATAAAAACTTCGGTCGAGCCGAAGTTAGCTTTCCTCTATTTTTATACTCTGTACCGAAGGTACATAGAGTATATTAAGTTTGTGCAAAAGTATGTAACAGGGAGAAGGAATCGTTTCCGACCCTATAAAGTATATATATTCTTGATCAGCATCAACAGCCGAGTCGATATAGCCATGTCCGTCTGTCCGTCCGTCCGTCTGTCCGTCTGTCCGTCCGTCCGTATGAACGAAGAGATCTCAGAGATGGTAAGAGATAGAGGTTTGACATGTATGGGACATATATTTCTTATACTTGCAGGCAGATCAAGTTTATTTTCAATTTTTGACACGCACCCTCCCGCCCCCGCAATTTGGAAAAAAAACTTGTATCTTCCACAGTTTCCACAGATGATAGATGGTTCGTACCTTCTAGAGATATCTAGTAATCAAAATTATTTATCGATTTGCTGAAGGAATGATAAAGATCGGATGAACGATTCTCAAGTTATGAACAAAAAACGGCCAGTTAACACACCCCACCCCTCCCCACCAACCGTAACCGCAGCATTCTGTTGAACGGCAATCTTAGTGAGAGTAAGAGAGAGAGAGAGAGATTTAGAGAGCGCACCGCGTTGTGTGTTAACTGGCCGTTTGACTCGTGAGCAAATGCGAGTGTAAGGGTGCAGAGTATGTTATAGTCGGGCTTGACCGACTTTCTTTCTTGTTTAAACTATTTATTCAAATAAACTGTGATACACTGTATGTGTATACATACAAGCCTTTTCGGCTTGCCTGCATTCTTTGTGTGACGCTTGCTAGAAGCAGTTCAAGAAACAAAAGTGTGAAGTGAAAGAGAAAAAGTTAACAAATTGGAAAAAATGAAAAAAAGGTGAAATGGCCGATGAACCGTTAAAACTATGGTGCGAAAGCAACAACCTGAACCATGTTGTGTCAATGCTGCATGCAAAAAGGAGATCGAACAACGACGTGAAAAGCAAAGATAAGAAATTTGCTTTAGCTCTCAGTTTGTTCGCTCTCTCACTCTCTCAATTGGTTGTTACGTACGAGTCGTACATAAAATAATCCTTTTCGGAATGATACATGCCCACTCGTACTTAAAAATTTAATCCTGCTGTCGGGATCAAATCACACTTTTAAGGCTTAAAAAATTCCCGGCATTTTTTTTCCTGTGTAGTGGCGCCATTTAATGCTGAGTTTGGTTAATAAATCAGCTAAGAATGTTCGACGAAAATCATTTAAAACCTTAATTTATATAAATTATACAAGCTACAAGGGTATATAAACTTCGGTCGAGCCGGTTAGCTCTCCTCTATTTGTTTATACACTTGTAGAGGGTATATTAAAATGTATGCAAATTTTTTTAGCTCGGCTATTTATCATCCGATCTTGATGAAAAGGGATTATACCAGTTACTCGTAGGGAAAAAATGGGTATACTAAAGTCGTGCAAATGTATGTAACGGGCAGAAGGAATCATTTCCGACCATATAAAGTATATAAATTCTTGATAAGCATCAACAGCCGAGTCGATATAGCCATGTCCGTCTGACCGTCTGTCCGTCCGTCTGTATGAACACCTAGATCTTAGAGACTAGAAGAGCTAGAGCAACCAAATTGGAAATGCAGACTCCTATTGTCTGCACGCAGATCAAGTTTATTTCAAATTTTTGCAACGCCCACCCCCGCCCCCACAAAAAAAAAATTTCAATAACTCCCACAATTTTTAAGATATCGATCTCAAATTGAAAACTTACATTAGTACACGCCCTAAAACAACAAGGGAACACATTAGAGGAGATGCTGAACACAAAGCTTGCTGCGCAAGCAAATATGCAGAGTGCTTCTGACCTCCGCATCCATGGGGTCCCTTACACCGAGGGAGAACATGTTTACTCCATATTCGGGGCACTTTGCGCTGCTCTAAATATTAATGCAGCTCCACGGGTTCGAGAAGCCTTCCGTATACGACCGAGGAAGACTGATAGCACAACAATTGACCGGGTAATTATTATTAAATTAGAGCACGTGCGGGACAAAAACAATTCCGCGGCAAATTGGAGCGTACAGGCGAGAAAGCAAACAACAACTGAGCTTGCAGCTTCTTGGCTTTAATTCCCCTGTGCCCTTCTACGTAAATGATCAGCTCACCAAAGATAACTACGAGCATTTTAAGCATGCGATGAAGAAACAAAAGCTCTTGCAAGCAGTTTTTACCCGTCGCTCAGTTGTGCACGTCAAGCAGAGTGAGAGGGGCGAAATAATCTGCATGAAAAAGCTCTTAGCACTCCAAGGTGCTGATAAAGTTATTTTATATGACCAACTCATTGCACCGGCTTTCTCTAAACATGACCTTATCTTCTTATCATATAACATAGGCCTAAGACGTTCTGACTACTCCATAACCTACAGAGACTATAAAAAAATTGACTATTCACAGCTATTACTTGACCTTAACTCCAGTAACTGGGATATCATATTTTCACTAACAAGCGTGAACGACCAATTAGAACAAATGAACAAAAGCATTGAATATATGTACAATCAAGCTGCTCCACTTAGAAGCAAACTTGTGAAGTCGACTCAAAACCCTTAGATCAATGACGACATAAAACGGAGTATTTTGAAACGTGATAAAGCCTACCATAAGTGGAAGCGGTACAAGACAGAATTTCTTCAGAAAGAGTATACAACCCTAAGAAATAAAGTCACACTCAAATGTAATTTAGCAAAACGCAACTATTACACTTCAAAATTTACTTGTGCAATATCCGACAAAAAATTTTGGAAAGATATTCAAAATCTTGGTGCGGGAAAGTCGAGGCTAGAAATTACCCATAATATTGATCCCAATGATCTTAACCATAAATTCGTGCAATCTCAATCGGACATACCAGACAATCTCGAAAATACGTACCTAAGCTCGTTAGCTCTTAATAATTGTGATTACTGTTTTAATTTTGTCTGTGTTAACCAATGTGATGTTTTAGATGCAATTTTGAAAATCAAATCGAATGCTATGGGGCTAGACAAAATTGATCCCAAATTTATAAAAATCATCTTACCAAAAATACTCGTTTATATCACACACATATTTAATACTGCACTTATGACATCTACTTTCCCGCATGTTTGGAAAACTGCAAAAGTGTTACCGATTCCAAAAGGCAATAACGATTACCATCAATCCTCTCCTTCTTATCAAAAGCATTTGAACAAATCCTTTCCTCACAAATAGGTAGTTATATGGAGCAGAATTCTCTACTAAGGGCCGTTTTCTCATGTTCATGTTTTTGCTCAAATCGAAATCCATCTAGATGGTTTTTGTTCAATTGGTTATCTCATGTAGGTTGATTATAAATTCGGGCATTTGCGCCACGGTCACACCGGGAGGGCTGGAATGGTATAATACTAGGTTGGCAGCACCTCCTGCAGTCGGCTGAGTCTTGTCTTTTTTATTGCGCGCCAATTTTAAAAATTAAAGCAAGTATTTTACAGAGGAGGAGAAGGTTTTTCTTTTGGAACGTCTTGTTACTATGATGGGATATTAAACAGTAGGTCGAAAGCTATGTTCAGACAGGCAAATAATTTGGAAAAATTTTCATGAAAATTGGGCTATATATGCCAAATTGTGGAACTTTCCGGCCATATTTAATCAAATTATTTGCGTATGGAACCACAGTTTAAGTTTTTAATCCTGTAAAATCTTTAATCATGCCTATTTTTATCAAAATTTAGCCAAATTATTTGGATGTGTAAACTTAGCTTAAGCAATGAACTAGGGGAATTAGAATGTGCATCTGTAATTTCAGCAATGTCTGCAGGTGTTCTTATATATTAAAGGCACATCCAAAATTTATCATTTTTGGTTTACTTAATAACAATTCAGACTTTAATGTTTTTAGCAGCAGTTGTTTTTTGTTTTCAAATATTTTCCAGTGTGACCATATGCGCGGATACACAAAAATACTTAATTTGCATAAGAATGTAGATGGTTTTAAAATCAATGAGGGTGAAGTAGATTGCTGCGAATGTCATCTAGATTGTTAGCATTGAACATGAGCAAAGCAAATGCAGCAAATCCACCTAGATTTGCAAAAACACCAACATGAGAAAACGGCCCTAAATGACAAGCAATCGGGGCGGAGCTGCACCACTGTTGTAACGAAATTCTCAGAAGATATACGTCGTAATTCGGACAAAAGCCATGTCACACTTTTAACATTGTTGGACTACAGTAAAGCGTTTGATATGGCAAGTCACAAAATACTGTGCGCAAATTAAACAAACTCTACAACTTCTCCAATACAGCAGTGAAACTCATAAAATCATACCTTAGTGATAGGCAACAAGCTGTAGTCACACAATCGGAGTTCTCTTCCTTTCTGTCCGTGAATTGTGGTGTTCCACAGGGTTTTGTCCTGGGATCCTTGCTATTTTCCATATTTGTTAATGACCTGCCATATGTCTTGTCTAAACGTGTATGTCAAATGTACGCAGATGACGTTCAAATGTATGTTAGTGCTCCGTTAAGAAATATTAGTGAATGTGTCCATCATTGTAATAATGAGCTGGAGCTAGTAAGCAAATGGGCTAAGAGCAACGGTCTTAAAATAACCCCAATTAAATCAAAATGTCTAGCTATTTATAAAAAGAAATATGAAACGAGTAGTTTACAGCAGCTAAAGATTGATGGATCCGTTATCGAATATACTGAAAGGGCATTAAATTTAGGTTTTACTTTCAATAAGACGTTATCATGGGACGACCATATAAGCAAGGCAATTGGGAAAACATGTGCTATTATTAGACGGTTAAACCTGACGAAGCAATACACCCCCACACATATAAGAGACCTGATTGCAAAAGTGCATATAATACCATCGCTGCTATATGGGGTAAATGATAAATTAATGTAGCATTTAATAACAATAACAGATATATATATGCAAAAAACAGATCCGACCACATATCACAATTTGCAGAGAATATTTAATATACCTCTAAATTCATGGATTAGCTTACGAGTGCTAGTGTTCCTGCACAAAAGAATTAACACTGGGGAACCTCCCTACCTGTCAAAAATGCTTAACTTTGCTTCATCTCAAAGAACAAAAAATTTAATACCTACAAGAAATAAACTAGCAACATCTGATTTGCACTTCTTTCCTTATGCGAATAGTCTATGGAACCGGCTACCTAACGATATTAAAACAATTAGAAGCGCGCCCGTTTTTAAGAAATCAATGGAAAACTATCTACAGCAATAAGTTATGTTTTACTTTCTTTTATCGTTCGATTAAAAAACCATATAAATTATTTATATTTTAAGAGTCATATTCAATGTTAAATGTTAAGTTTAAATTAATAACCCAATCGACTGTTGTCTTCGTAATTGTAATAGTGATTAGTGCTTCCAAATAAGTCCTGTACTTAGCACTGCAGTACTAAGAAGAAATATCAAATAAATAAATAAATAAAATTATGTTCGCGATATCTATAAGCCCTGAATGATCAAGATCGGATGAAAAATAGCAGAGTTAAAAAATGTTGCATACTTTTCGGCTGTCCCCCCACGGGGACACAGGAAGGCTATTAAACATTTCTTTCCATGAGTAGCGGGTATATCGAAGTCGGTTAGAGCCGACTTTAACTTACGCTCTCGTTTCCAAAAAATTTTGTTTATTTATAATGTTTATGAATCTATATTTGATATGTGGAAAGAAAAAATACTTTTGATTAATAACTTTTGAATTACAAATCAATATTTGAAATGGTTTAGTTGACGTGTCGTTTCTAAGGTTTTTTTTTTCTCTGGTGCAATGCAGCCCATGTAAATATCAAAGAGTAAGTAAATGTGTGTGTGAGCAAAAAGCAAACTTAACTTAACTCTCATAGGTTAACAATGATTTATCGTAAAGAAGGGTGCTTAGATATCAATTAAACAGTGGGTGGACTTTCGGGGCAAGTGCGCCGCAATAAAAATTGTCCCAGCTGTGCTTTAAGTAGCTCAACATCATCAAAGGGGCAATTTTTAACTCATTTAAAATTCCCTTTCAATATCCTTATTTCCACTAAACGAGCTAATATGGGAAGCTATATAATGCTAGGTTCATAAACTCTGGCCTTACACAGGCGTTCAACAGTCCAATCGATGATGTTCGATCCGCAACCTTATCGGAATACTCGCTTTCAAATACCTTTGCAATGCATATGGTTAAAGTTGAATGGCTCCTGGCCATTAGAAACTCCAGCGAATGGAGAAAGGGTGGCGCGTCGGTCATATTACACCATTGCCTACACGTTTTGGGCGTGGTATGTCATAGTATCAGTGTGTATAACGATCTGTTTCCAGACTGCCTTTCTGGTTAATAACTTCGGAGATATAATAATGACCACGGAGAATTGCTGTACCACGTTTATGGGCGCCCTAAACTTTGTCAGACTGCTGCATTTACGTCTAAATCAACGGAAATTTAGGAATCTGATTAAGCATTTTGCACATGAAATTTGGATACCAGAGTAAGTAAGCTAAATAAAAACAGACAGCAAACAACATTGCACAGAGGGTTGCGCTCGGGCACTAGAACCCAAAGCAAAGATATAGGTTTGGTGCAAGGATTATTTCCTTAACATAATAAACAATTTTAAAAACTTAATCAGAAATGTTTTATTTTAAACAATATTTAGACTCTAAATGTTTGGTTAAGCCGGCTCGAGGTCATCCATTCCATCCAAGGAATGAAATACGCTAGCTTCTTTTTGGTGTTTCCCAATATATTTCGAGCCCACATTGGTATAGGTTCTCATGTTTTTTAAAAATCGTTTGTTAGAAAAAAGCTTGTTGGACGGACCCCGATGTGGGCTGGAAATATTATATATTGGATAAAGATATTTCTTTAAAGCAAATAAACTAAAAATTGTGGTGTTGGCCAAGGTAAAGCAAAACGAAGAGAATATATCGAATCAAGATCGTAGAGAATAGAGTAGAGCATATTGTAGAGAAAACATCTGAAACAAACTTGATCTGGGTACGGTATACACCTATGTACATTGTACAAGCAAAAAATTTGTGTCTCTATCTTTTACAGTCTGTGAGATCGACGCGTTCATACAGACAGACGGATAGACGGACATGGCTATATCGACTCGGCTGTTGACTCTGATCAAGAATATATATACTTTATAGGGTTGGACACGTTTCCTTCTTCCTGTACATACTTTTGCACAACTTTATGACCCCCTTTTACCCATTTTCAATGGTACAGGTTATAACGAGAGCGTAAGTTAAAGTCGGCTCTAACCGACTTCGATATACCCGTTACTCATGGAAAGAAATGTTTAATTACCTTCCAGTGTGCTTGAGGTGGGACAGGGCTTATAGATGTTGCGAATATAATAGTACGTTTTAAATTTGAGATCGATATCTTAAGAATTGTGGGAGTTATTCAACATTTTTTATTGAGGGGGCGGGGATGGGCGTGGAAAAAATTGGAAATTAACTTGATCTCCGTGCAGACAATAGAAGTCTAAATTTCAAATTTGGTTGATCTAGCTCTTCTAGTCTCTGAGATCTAGGTGTTCATACATTCAGACTGACAGACGGACGGACGGACAGACGGCTGTTGATGCTGATCACGAATATATATCCTTTATATGGTCGGAAATGATTCTTTCTTCTGTTACATACATTTGCACGACTTTAGTATCCCTTTCTATTCTACGAGTAACGGGTACAAAAATAGTTGACGAAAACTTGAAGAAAGGATTCATACAACAAACCGAGTCAAAATTCACATCCACTGTGGTACTAGGAAAAAAGAAAAGCGAAGAACGAAGAATGTGTGTAGATTTCCGACCGTCAAATAAGAGAACCGCAAGAGATAATTATCCGATACCGCTTATCGACAATTTATTAGAGAGATTAGTTGATAAGATATTTTCGAAGTTGGATCTCAAAAATGCCTTCCATCATGTATTCATGCACGAAAAATCAATTAAACTTACATCTTTGGTGACACTTCTTGGTCAGTTTGAGCTCTAAAAAATGTCTTTTGACGTTTCAACGTTATATAAACAAGATATTTGCAGATATGATCAAGGCAGGAGATGTTGCAGTCTATTTATACGACATAATGATTGAAACAGAATACGTGGAAAGTCATATAGCTATTCTTAAAGAAGTTTTTAAGCGAAAGGTAGAAATTAAATAGGAGATACGGTTGGACAAAAGCGAATTTTTGCAACCAATAGTTAAGTATCTGGGAAATATAATCGGAAGTTAAATGAATATCAAGCCGGATTCAGACAAAACTACTTAGACCATGGTATATGTATAATTTGGAAGTATATTGTGATAAGTGGGCAATGGAAGTCAACATGGCAAAATCAGAAATAATGATATTTAGGAAAGGAGTAAGACAACCTGCAGCGGAAAAATGGGCTTATATATCTGAGGCTATAAGAACAGTGGCAGAGTATAAATATCTTGGGATAACTTTAACTCCATCTAAGTCGTATGAAACTCACATTTGACGAAGGACATCCGAGGCAAAAGGGGCATTGAATTCAACTTGGAAAACATTTATGAATAAGCCGGATATTTCATCGAGTAGCATGTGGAACCTATTCCAGGCAACAGCTAGAGGTATTCAGTCTTATGCAGCACAAGTTTGTGGATTCGGCTGGTTTGGTGAAACAAATGTACTTCAGCGGCATTTCATTAAAAGAATCCTCAAGCTAGCTGAGACTACGCCTCATTAAGCACTTTGTAGGGAAACGGGAGCAGAAGAAGGATATTTGTACGGTCTAAATTTTGCACCTAAAGTACATTCACAGGGTAATGTAATAATAAATAAGAAAATAAAGTAATACGTAATACGAAAACAAGTTTTTGGTTTTACGTGGTAAAAAATCGATAACAAAGCTGCTAAAGAAATGATAAATTTGACGGATGTGCAAAGGAACACTGGTGCAATATAAGTATTAAACTCCTCATGGCGCTAAGAAAAAACGGCAACATATCCCACATCCAGAGTGCGACATCAAACGAATCTCGTTTCTATAAGTATCTTGACTACAGGAGAGGTACAACATACTGTAACAATTTATATAGCAGAGCGACAATTAGTTGGATACTTTAAGCACGCACTGATACTCTGTGGTTAAACGGAGGCATACGCAGACGGGGAAGGAGTGCACCTGTGCAACCTTAGGGAAGTCGAGAATATAATACACTTCCTACACACAAAAAAATCTGGTGGGTAAAATTAACTGCGCTGACAGTAACTTTCTTCGAAATTTGTTATGCATGTTGTTTTGTTGTTGCTTGGTAACTGTGCTAACAGTAAAATCTACAGAAGAAATTGTAAAGTTCACGTATTAATTTTAGCTCGCATTTTGTTGTTGCATTTAACAACTGTACGCTGAGTAAATTTAACCACAAATATTTTTTCACATATTTTGTTGTTTTAATAAGTTACTCCTACCTACAGTAAATTTATCATAGAAATAGTTACTCTGCCGTCATTTTTTCATCTCATACTTTGTTTTTGCAGCAATTAACTGTACCCACAAGTAAATCTTACAGCACAAATAGTATAACTTTTTTAATGAATTTTGTTGCTTCACGGATTAACTCTACCGACAGTAAATCTAACCGCGAAAATGGTTGATTGAGAAAATT
The DNA here is from genome assembly GCA_037044535.1 of Lordiphosa magnipectinata. Taxonomy (NCBI): domain Eukaryota; kingdom Metazoa; phylum Arthropoda; class Insecta; order Diptera; family Drosophilidae; genus Lordiphosa; species Lordiphosa magnipectinata. The sequence goes on from JBAMBO010000549.1 coordinate 18,711, forward strand.
TCAGTTTGGCCCTTATATTATATTTATATTGTACTTTCACTGAATATGAACTTGAGAATTACTAGTGGTCTCATTTATGCGACATTTAAGAAATTTTTCGTGCATGTGGTTAGGCAGATTCAATACAAGTAATATGTTAGACGCGTTTCTATTAACGCGCGCCGTAGCGTAACTGGTAAAGACGTCCGTCCAATCGTGTTCAGTCCAAGGGCCCAGAGTTCGAATCCCCCCCAAGTAAGTAAAAAATTTTCAAATAAAATAAAAATATGTTTAATTCAAACAATTGTTTCAGAACCAAAATTGGTATGTGGTGGGAGGTATTAAGGTTGCCTCTTCTGGTCTGGGATGATGATGAGCTCAAGTAGATTGGCAACTTGTGACAGCGAAAATAGTATCCAACCCTACTTTTCTTCAGTTGAGTAACAGCTGTTAAATTACTATTTATACTCTGTACCATAGGTACATAGAGTATATTAAGTTTGTGCAAAAGTATGTAACAGGGAGAAGGAATCGTTTCCGACCCTATAAAGTATATATATTCTTGATCAGCATCAATAGCCGAGTCGATATAGCCATGTCCGTCTGTCCGTCTGTCTGTCCGTCCGTATGAACGAAGAGATCTCAGAGATGGTAAGAGATAGAGGTTTGACATGTATGGGACATATATTTCTTATATAATACTTGCAGGCAGATCAAGTTTATTTTCAATTTTTGCCACGCCCCCTCCCGCCCCCGCAATTTGGAAAAAACTTCATATCTCCTACAGTTTTGGAGATAGATGGTTCGTACCTTCTAGAGAAACCTTGTAAATTATTTATCGATTTGCTGAAGGAATGATAAAGATCGGATGAACGATACTCAAGTTATGGGCAAAAAACGGCCAGTTAACACCACCCACACCCCCACCAACAACCACAGCAACATACCCTAACCGTTCAACACAGGCAATCTTAGTGCGAGAGAGAGAGAGAGAGAGAGAGAGAAACTTAGAGAGCGCACCGCGTTGTGCGCGGGGTGTTAACTGGCCGTTTGACTCCTGAGCAAATGCGAGTGTAAGGGTACAGAGTATGTTATAGTCGGGCTTGACCGACTTTCTTTCTTGTTTTATGGTAAAATTACTGTACACACAGTAAGAAAATTCACTTACTGTACGCATCGGTTAATATTACTAATTTTGTGGGTTGGCGCATTTCTAAACGATATTTTCAGTTAGATTTACTATTGCAATAGTTCTCTTTGCGTAAAGGTTTACGTGATAGTTACTTTCAAATTTTGTGAATTTTACCGACTTTTTGGGTTGGCGCATTTCTAACCCAAAATATCGGTTAAATTAAACCACAGATTTTTTTGTGTGTATCTGATCAATTTAAGATAGAAGCCACACAAAGTATCAAAAAGTCCATAAAGAGTGTAAAGTGCTGCCCATCGCCGCACACTGGCCGGTTTCGCTGATTTAGCATTGCAAGAATCGTAATTTTTGAACGGAAAGAGATATTTGAAAAATTCCAAGGGGAAGCTGATAGATTTCAGTAGATTTAAAATAAGCTTGAGGTCATCATTGTGGGTCAACAGGGTAACTAGGAATCGGCTGCCAAAGTGAAAAGTTTAAGACACTAAAAACATTGCAAAAAATAGACAAAACATTTTAGCTTTTTAAAAACGATTTATTAAATATGAAGTTGTAAAACTACTTATAGCTAACCAAATTTTACCTTCAAGTTTTTGCCGGCTCTAGGTCTCGTTATGTTGGTACATAAATTAATAAAAAGCTAATTTAAAAAAAAACTAACTAAAAATTAAAATTAAAACTTAATAAAAATATTTATTTTGTTTAAACATAAAAAATTGTATTTTATGATAATACATATTTTTACTAATTAAAAGTCAGCTTTTTATTAAATTTTCTTAATTTTAAGTAGTTTTACATCTACATTTTAAATAAATCGTTTTCAAAAAACAACTTAATATTTTGCCTATTTCTTACAACCTTTTCAGTGTATTAATCTTTGCACATTGGCTGCCGATCCTGAGTCACCCTATTCACCTACAATGATACTCATTTTAAAGCTACTGAAATTCTCTATCACCTTCCTCTTGGAATTTTTCAAACATCTCTTTCCGTTCAAAAGTTACAATCTATGCTACGCGACCCCGGCCCGACTCTCGTGCATAAGGAAAGTTGCTTTCATTTCATATCAATATATAGATTAATCATGCATATTGATATGTTCAAGTCGCTCATACTCGTGAGAGTATGTCACGCCAATAGCTAAACTAATTTAACAAAAAAAAATTTAATTTTTAAAATTCATTTTTCTTTAGAATTGATGCATCTTTAAAAAACATAAAACCAGATTCCAATCCGAGTATCCGTTTGGTTTTTATACGTTGCCAAACGTGACATCTGAAACCAAAACAAAATCAAAATCAAAATTTATGAGTTTGAAAAATGGTTCAACTTTGATCCACTGTAGAAACCAAAATAATTCACCAAATTTAATAAACCAAAGTTTTTTGTTCTAGTTGGAGTACCGTTTATTAAATAAAATTTATTTGGTCAAAAAAATCGACCATCAATTTTTGATTTTTGCAACGCTAAATCGGCCAAACCGGCCACTGTGCGCCGTTGCGGCCGGTGCTACCCATCATAATTGTTTGCTTTCCTTATAAGACGGCTGTTGATGCTGATCAAGAATATATATATATAAGGTCTGAAATGATTCCTTCTCCAAGTCACATACTTAACTTAATATACTCTGCACAAACTTAATATACTCTGGATACCTTCGGAGGGTATACAAAAATGACATATGATTTGATCTTCGTATTATAAATACGTCTAAAGTTTTTGCGTCCAATTTGTTTCATAATGGATTCATGATCAATTTTACTCCAGAAAATAGTTGTTTAACACTTACTTGTGTACAAGGAACTGTCAATAGTACTTTCGATAATTCAAACAGTTCTGGGTATTTATTGAAATTTTCTTCCCACCATTTGAGTATATCGGTAGTAGAACTCCAGCATATAACCAGTCGCGCTTCGCTGCTTCGCCATCAGTATGGTCTATCGCTATCGTTATCGGTATCGGTATCGTTATCGTTATCGTTATCGTTATCGTTATCGTTATCGTTATCGTTATCGTTATCGTTATCGTTATCGTTATCGTTATCGTTATCGTTATCGTTATCGTTATCGTTATCGTTATCGTTATCGTTATCGTTATCGTTATCGTTATCGTTATCGTTATCGTTATCGTTATCGTTATCGTTATCGTTATCGTTATCGTTATCGTTATCGTTATCGTTATCGTTATCGTTATCGTTATCGTTATCGTTATCGTTATCGTTATCGTTATCGTTATCGTTATCGTTATCGTTATCGTTATCGTTATCGTTATCGTTATCGTTATCGTTATCGTTATCGTTATCGTTATCGTTATCGTTATCGTTATCGTTATCGTTATCGTTATCGTTATCGTTATCGTTATCGTTATCGTTATCGTTATCGTTATCGTTATCGTTATCGTTATCGTTATCGTTATCGTTATCGTTATCGTTATCGTTATCGTTATCGTTATCGTTATCGTTATCGTTATCGTTATCGTTATCGTTATCGTTATCGTTATCGTTATCGTTATCGTTATCGTTATCGTTATCGTTATCGTTATCGTTATCGTTATCGTTATCGTTATCGTTATCGTTATCGTTATCGTTATCGTTATCGTTATCGTTATCGTTATCGTTATCGTTATCGTTATCGTTATCGTTATCGTTATCGTTATCGTTATCGTTATCGTTATCGTTATCGTTATCGTTATCGTTATCGTTATCGTTATCGTTATCGTTATCGTTATCGTTATCGTTATCGTTATCGTTATCGTTATCGTTATCGTTATCGTTATCGTTATCGTTATCGTTATCGTTATCGTTATCGTTATCGTTATCGTTATCGTTATCGTTATCGTTATCGTTATCGTTATCGTTATCGTTATCGTTATCGTTATCGTTATCGTTATCGTTATCGTTATCGTTATCGTTATCGTTATCGTTATCGTTATCGTTATCGTTATCGTTATCGTTATCGTTATCGTTATCGTTATCGTTATCGTTATCGTTATCGTTATCGTTATCGTTATCGTTATCGTTATCGTTATCGTTATCGTTATCGTTATCGTTATCGTTATCGTTATCGTTATCGTTATCGTTATCGTTATCGTTATCGTTATTATTTCGTATTCTATCCTTAAAAACCGAGTTTCAAGCCAATCGGATGAAAAATAGTTCTTGCATGCAGAATTTTCCGGGAACTTTAACGCCTGGGGGCGGATTTTCCGACATTTTTAAATCACATTTAAAATTATTTCGTATTCTATCCAAACAAACCGAGGCGTGAAAATTCCCGGAAAATTCTGCATGCTAAAACCTAACTGGGTGGGAAGTGGATGGGATGTGGGAGGGAAGTGGATGGGAACTGGGTGGGAAGTGGGTGGGATGTGGGTGGGAACTGGGTGGTATGTGGGTGGGAAGTGGGTGGGATGTCGGTGGTAAGTGGCTGGGAACTGGGTGGGAAGTGGGTGGGAAGTGGATGGGAACTGGGTGGGATTTGGGTGGTAAGTGAGAGGGAAGTGGGGTACTAAAAACTAAATAAATATTTTTACTAATTGAAAGTAAACTTATTATTAAATTTGGTGGTTTGTAATCGGAATTTCCGTTTTTATATGTTCCCAAACGCGACATTTGAAACCAAAAAAAAAACAAAACTTATCAGTTTTAAAAATAGGGGAAAGCTAACTTCGGCTCGACCGAAGTTTATATACCCTTGTACCTCCTTTAATTTATATAAATTAAGGTTCTAAATGTTTTTCGTCGAAACTCTTAGCTGAGCTATTTTCTAAACTCTGCAATAGATGGCGCCACTACTTTGACCATTTGCTTGCCAGTTTTTATAAGGCAGCTATACGATATGTTCATCAGATTTGGATCAAACTCTTCAAAATTGTGTGCCAACCGATAATATTCATAGCTGGAAAGCTTAAAGACGCTACCATTGAAAACAAAAAAGTTTTTTTCACTAAAACTACTTTTTAAACCGATCGTTCCTATGGCAGCTATATGCTTTAGTCATCCGATTTGAATCAAAGTTTTCAGAATTGTGTGGTAGCATATAGTATTGATCAGTAACAAGTTTGAGAGCTATAGCATTGAAAACAAAAAAATTTTTGCTACTAAGACTTTTTCTCTGAACTAACTTTTGTATGACGGCTATACTATATAGTTGTTCGATTTTCATCAAACTTGGTGGAATTATGTAAAATCATAGAAAACTCAAAAAATGCGAGGTTTGGGGGCGCTTGCGTTGAAAACAAAAAAGTTCTTCTCACTAAAACAAGTTTTTTGACCGATCGTTCCTATGGCAGCTATATGCTGATCCGGCCGGTTCCGACAAATGTGCAGCGTATATGTACCAAAAGGCTTCGTGCAAAGTTTGGTTAAGATAGCTTTTAAACTGACGGAGGAGATAGCATAGAAACAGACGGACGGACGGACAGACGGACATTGTTATATCAACTCAGCTCGTCATGCTGATCAAGAATATATATCCTTAATGTGGTCGGAGATGCTTCCTTCTATGCGTTACAAACATCTGGACAATTTTAATATACCCTCTACATGGGTATAAATATTGTTCAGCTTTGAACCACTGTAAAAACCAAAATAATTGACCAAATTCAACAAACTAAAGTTTTTCGGGCTATCTGGGGTTCCCTTTATTGAATTAAATTAATGCGGTAAAAAAAAACGACCATTAATTTTTAATTTATGCAACGCTAAATCGGCCAAACCGGACACTGCGCCGCTTAGATTCTTTAAAAATGCGAAAACCGGAAAATACGACGAAAGAAGATATACAAAAATTTTGGTTTGCGAGACAAATTTAGTTGTATTCCAGTTGCCCAGACATACATATGCACAAGTAATTCAAAACTTCATCAATGTGAGACCCATTCCGGACCTTAAATCCAAGTATTCGCCTGAAATGGTTGTGCTATTTGGAAATATTGAAAATTTCTTCGATCAAAATTAAAATATTTCATTAAATGTATATATATCCATATTAAATTTTTACAAGTGGGCGGAGTAAGCAAGGGGGCGCGGCTTGAACATAAAACATAACATTTATATCTCCTAATATATGTTTTAATTGTTAAATGCTTGATTCCAGATGACATAAAAAAACATTCATATCTTCCTAATATATGTTTTAATTGTTAAATGCTTGATTCCAGATGACATAAAAAATTCCAGATGTTTTTCGAAGACCGAAATGCAAAATGTTATTTTCAAAAGGTTGCGTGTGCTAGAACTAAGCATAAGCAGAGAGAGAGAGTGAGTGTGAGAGAGAAAGAGAGAGTGCATATAGTTTATCGCATACATTCATATTGTTAGCCGAGCATTACACACCGATGCATACATACAACGAACACCTATTGAATGCGTAAGTTTTTCCAAAACAAAAACCTCTCACAACCAAAGAGAAGCAGTGACCGCTGTTAAAGGTTGTTTTGGTACCTTTATTCAATGTGCCGGGCGAAAAGTGTTATTTTCTGACAAAATCAAACGGGGGACCGAAATTTCCGACCTCTGCTAATATCTCAAATCGGGCCAAATAGCACCAATGGTTTTTGTTTTACTTTGTTTTTTGAATATTATCTTTAACTTTTTGCGAATTCAAATCTCTGTGCACGCCGGCCATTTTTTTTAAAAGTCAAGCTAATTATTGAAAATAAGGAAAAAATAGAAGTTTAAAAAAAAAATTTAATCAAATAAAATTAATATTTTTTTTTTCCTAATTTTCAAATTTGTGTTCTAAGTTCATAATTTATTTTTTTTTTTTTTTTTAGTTGTCGGGGAAATAGCGCACTGCGACCAATACTGATCTATAGTGCCCCCATACTTAGTTTACAACTCTCCTAGTAGCCCTATCTCCTGTACGAATGTCAGGATTTTCGTGGATTCTAGGTCACCATCTCGTCTCTGGGTTGAAGGATTATAGGGATTTCCTTCTCCAACCTCTCAGAGTCCCTCAAGCTTACTATGTAGTTCCTGCCTACTCCTTCAGCTGTCAGTCTGAGCAATGTTGCTTTTTTCTTCAAGCAGATGGTATGGAGTGTTGTTAGCTCCATCAGTACTTCTGGGGTCGCTGTCGGACAGATAAGTATGACTCCGGTCATGCATACACATGCCAGCCATTGCAGCTTTTGCAACTGCATCCTTACAGTGAGAGGATTTGCTCTATCTCCCCACACGACAGGTCCATACGTGAGCATCGGTCTCACCACCATGAGGTATAGCCACCGGAGTAAGTTTTCCGGCTCTGCTCATGCATGTGTATTGTGCCCTTGTACACTTTCTGAGTGTATTCTCTATGTGTTTGTCAAATTTTAGCCTGTTGTCGAAGACGACGCCAAGATATTTGACCTCTTTCCGGTGTTATGAGGCAGCCGGAAAGACGTATTGGCCTCATTCTACTAAGTTTAAATCTTCTAGTGAACGGTACAACGATGGTGTTTGCAGGGTTTAGGTTGAGCCCAATCTCATTGCACCAATAGGACGTCACTTTCAGTCCCCTTTGGACTATGTCACATAGGGTTTCTTCGTACTTTCCTTTTGCAAGGATAGCGATGTCATCTGCGTATCCCTGGCATGTTATGCCCTGGGACGCGAGTCTTTCTAAGAGTTCATCCACAAGTAGGCTCCACAACAGTGGGGAGAGTACTCCTCCCTGAGGGCATCCGCTAGTTGTGGTTACTGTGATGGATTTTCCACCTTCCACTGCAGAGGCTTCTCTGCATCGTAGAATTGAGTCTATCCATCTGCCTATTGTGGAGTTTATTCCTCTTCTGATTAGAGTATTCTTGACAGCACTATGGGATGTTTTGTCAAATGCTCCCTCAATATCTAGGAAGGCGCACAGAGCGACTTCCTTATCTTCTATTGTTTTCTCGAGCATCTTCCCGAGCTGATACAGTGCCGTGTCTGTTGATCTGCCTGCTCTGTACGCGTGCTGTGTTGGCTGGAGGGGTGCCTCCTTTAACAGCGTATTGCGTATACTGTTGTCCACCAGCGTTTCTATCGTTTTCAGTAAAAACGATGTCAAGCTGATGGGTCTGAAAAATTTAGGGTTAGTTATATCCTTCTTCCCTGCCTTGGGGATGCAGACTACCCTTGCTCTGCGCCAAGCGTGTGGGATGTACCTAATAGCAAGACTGCTTGTCATGATTTTCCTGAGGAATGGTGGGAGTGTGTCCTTCCCTTCTTGCAGGAATGCTGGATAAATGGCTGGAATATTCCAATTGCCCACTCAAGTCTCCCTGCGGAAACAATTTTCTTGGCTTCTGCCCAGTCAGAGCCACGTGGGTGATAATAGATCTCTTGTTTGTCACATTCTTCCATGGGGATGTTTCCTGGGAAGTGAGTGTCTAATAGCCTATTTCCACTGGCTTCATTTCTTATCATTTTCATTTCTAAAAATGATGCTGTTTCCATTGACAAATCGTCATCTTTTTGACATTCGCAATACCTCGTTGACAAAATCACCTGAATGTTTTGATTTAAACAACAGGCCCCACTTTCAAACTCACCGGGACTTTTTGCAATATTTACCCAAAAAAAGACATACCCGTCAGGAAAGCAATTACGCGGGGCGAACGCAATGTTATCGCCCTGAATTATCAGCAGAAAGCTAAATACACAACTTTTTTTGACTAATTTATATTATAAACAAAATTGTGCCTACTTTTTAAATGCAAATCAACATTTTATTGGTGATGACACTTTCTACTTCCAGCGAGTAACGAGTAGTGCCAGAGAGTAGCGAGTAATTTTTTTAAAAATACCAAACTCCTTCGTGGGGAATGCCATCATTTTTGAGAAATGAAGGGATAAATGCGACAACAATTTGTATGGAAGAAATGATATCATTTTCTTCATTTCTTGTCATTTCAAGAAATAAAGCTTCATTTCTTTGGTGGAAATAGGCTATAACAAGAGACTTACTCTCTTCTCGTTGCTCTCTGTGTATGCATTGCTAGCTTTTTTGAGCGAGATGTTGCCGTCAGGGCTTTTCCTGGACAAGACTCTATGTAACCTAGCTCCTTCTTTCGTGTCCGCAATGGACTCGCAGAATTTCCTATTATTCTTTCTTTTGGCTTTCCTGATTTCGTTATTGTATAGCGTCAGGGTTTGCTTGTATTTATTCCAGTCCCCGGTTCTTTTGGCTTCATTGAAAAGAATTCGGGTCTTCTTTCTGAGTGCCCCCAGGGTGCTGATCCACCAGGGAGCATCATTTTCTTTTCTCGATTTGCTAAGAGGGCAATTCGCTTCATAGGCATCGATTATACTTTTGTTTAATTCGTTTACTGCACTTTCTAGTTCTAGGGGGTGTTTCGGAATCCGAATCCTAGGAATATTGTTTCCTAACGTGGAGTAGAAGCCTCCCCAATTTGTTTCGGGGGTTCCTATTATGGATACTTTGCTGTATGCTAGATTCCAATCTGAATTGGATCATTCTGTGGTCGGACATAGATTCCTCTAATGAGACATGCCAGTCCTTTATAGAGGGTTTTAGCGACCTGTTGCAGAAGGTGAGGTCAAGGACCTCCCCCCTTACTCTAGTTACAAATGTTGGGACGGATCCAATATTACATATATCCAGGTCAAGCCTGGAGACGAATTCTAATAAGCACTCACCTCGAACGTTCACATCGGAGCTTCCCCAAGCGACATGGTGGGCGTTTGCGTCACATCCGACTACAAGAGGCAGGCTTTTGCTCCTGCAATGTTCTGCCAGGGCCGATACCTCTTGTGGGGGACATGTTCGGTCTCCAGCGAAGTAGGCAGAGGCTATGACCGTGGTCTTTCCCTGCTTCGCCTCGGTGGTCGCTAAATTCATCCTTTAAAACAGGAAAAAAAAATTAAGTCTCTGTGTTTAGTGCTTTTTCAGAGACATGCATTTAACTTTCCCTTTTAGGCACTTTTGTTTTCATATTTTCAAAAGTTGAAAAATTGTAAAATTTTTTTATAAACGTAATTAAATAGCTCAATCAATTCCAAGCTAAAGTGTATCAATAGAATTGCCAAATTCAACAACTCGATATTTGATTTTCGCAAGGAGTTTTGACGCTTTTTTTCTGTCGTTTTAAAACGTCATATCTCCGCTATAATCAATGGCGGAGCTATGACGCTTTTTTTCTGTCGGAGATAAGTCGTTTCAAAACGTCATGTCTCCGCGCGGAAATTTGACGCTTTTTTTCTGTCGGAGATATGTCGTTTTAAATCCGCTGTGTACGACATATCTCCGTCGTGTAACAAACGACATATCTCCGCGCGGAGGTATGTCCTTTTAAAACGTCATATTTGCGCCAGAAAAAAACCGTCATATCTCCGACGGCAAAATGTACTGGTCGGAGATACGACGTCGGAGATATGACTCTATGCCGTAAGTGGGTGGGAAGTGGCTAGGATGTGGGTGGTATTTGGGTGGGATGTGTGGATGGGGGATATTGGTTCCATACTGATAACGGCGATGCTGATGGCGGCGCAGCGAAGTGCGGCGGATTCGCCGCATAAAGGGGTAACAAGGCGGATTCAGGGGAGAGGGGAAATGAATGGGAGTCCAGGGGAATAGCAGCACGACAGACGGCGGATGCGCAGCAAGTAAACGGAAGGATCCGTTAAGTTTGGAGCAGAGGCTAGTTGTCGCAGTCGCTCCAATTGGCTGAGGGGACGATATCGCTGGCAATTCAAAAGAGCGCTGTTGCTAGGCAGAGGAAAGTGCCGTATTGAAGATCTGGGAGTCTCGAATGTTCTAGAAGGAGACACCGGGAGACATCCCGGGAGGGCTATATAAGGGGTTCGCTGACGGCATGGACGGAAGTCAATGTGAATCGGGATCTAAGCGAGTGCGGAACGAATCGTAAAAGTATAAGTGCGGCGAAACGGAGAATTCCAGAATACTACAGACGGGAAATCGAGTGCGGAATCCTTGAAAAGGATACGGAACAGTCCTCGTGGAAGGACTTGAACCAGATACAGGATATCCTAGCGGAAGGATATCGACGATCATCGAGAAAGGTAGCTGTGCGCACGTAAAGCCTGTGTGTCGAACGCTGGTTCGACGTTATAGGCGGTCATACTAGCCAGCGCATCCTTTGAGTCCTTGTAGGACGATAGTAGGGCAGTACGTGGGAGTTGTGCGGAATAGACGAACCTGCGAGTCAAGCGATTGCTTGGACGTGCACGGCGTGTCTTTGGCCAACGAAACCCTGCGAACACGGCGGTGAGCCGGATAGGAGGCGTACCTTGCGATTTGGCAAGGATACCTCAGATAGGTTTATGCGCATGTACCATAGTTATAAGTGAAACATCAAAGTGAAACATCAGAGTGAGCAATAAAGTGAACCACGTCGCTGGTGAATAATAGAATAAAGAATTCTTTGTGTTGTTATTGCAAGTCCAATATAAATTTGTTGGAACAATCCTCGACTACCCTGAGCATAGCCTGCATTGGTTTTCGGGTCAAAAAGGACTCGTTACAACTGGCGCCCAACGTGGTCTTGTCAATAACAATACAAAAAGAGTCAAGTAAAAAGTGCTAAAATGGGGAGAGCATGGATCTATCACCTCAAAAAGGAAGAATTGTTACACCACGCAGAAGAATTCGGTATCGAACTAACAGGTAACGTGGATAACATGAGAAAACAATTTGGAGAATGGATCATAATCAACGAAGCATGCCCGGAATGGAAAGACAGGATAAAAGCCATGGCGGAAATATATGGTAAGTCACCATTACCAAAAGCTGTACAAGCATTGCTACCTAGAAAAATAGACAACAACCTAGAAGAATTGTCAATCCCATACATGTCAGGAGTAAAGACTTCAGGTGAAGAAGCCAAGCAGGAAAAAGCAGTAACAGCAACCAGAAAACCAAACATTAACACACATGAATGCGCAAAGGTAGCCAAACAAGTCAGGGAATGGGCATTCAGGTTCGACCCGGCTGCTGCAAGCAGTCGGGAAACGCTCAGCGACCTCAGCCTCCAAGGGGCGAGCAGAGGTCGCCAGAATCTGCCTCGCAAAATTAGTGGGAAGTCTACAAGAAGAGGAAAACCAATTGTCGGCATGGGTATTAATTGGAGAAAAGAAAATAAAGGCCACAATTGACACAGGGGCTACCGGAAGTTTCGCAAGCCAGGAATTATGCGACAAATTAAAGGCAGTGGGGACGAGAAAACCCACAAAGAAACAAGTACGTTTGGCAGACGGCAGGAACGCGGAAATGCTCGAACCGTCGACTGACATTCTGCTGGCAATGCTGCTGCAAGCAGTCGGGAAACGCTCAGCGACCTCAGCCTCCAAGGGGCGAGCAGAGGTCGCCAGAATCTGCCTCGCAAAATTAGTGGGAAGTCTACAAGAAGAGGAAAACCAATTGTCGGCATGGGTATTAATTGGAGAAAAGAAAATAAAGGCCACAATTGACACAGGGGCTACCGGAAGTTTCGCAAGCCAGGAATTATGCGACAAATTAAAGGCAGTGGGGACGAGAAAACCCACAAAGAAACAAGTACGTTTGGCAGACGGCAGGAACGCGGAAATAGGAACACAGCTGAGCGTTCAAATCGTATTCGGCGATCGATGTACAACCATAGACTTGATGATACTACCGGGAGTGATAGATCATCTTGTGCTAGGCTGGAACTTCTTGCAAGGAGTAGGGGCGGAGCTGACATGGGCAGGACATAAAGTGGTCATACCGGCCCGAAGCCGCAGGAACGGATGGTTAGAGGAATAATTGTCAGTCGCAGTCGAAATGGGAGTCAAAGAATTGGCAGAATTGGCAGAGTTAAATGGCCCATCAAATATAGCAGTGCGCAGGATCACCATGAAGCACGACCGACCAGTCAAACAGAGATACTACCCCAAGAATCCGAAAATGCCGGAAGAAATCAACCAAAAGGTAGACGACTTACTGGAAATGGGGTGCATTGTGCCGTCTAGTAGCCCTTATAGCTCACCTGTGGTCATGGTGAAGAAAAAGAAAACGGGAAAATGGAGATTCTGCGTAGATTTCAGGACAGTCAACGAAAAATCGATAAAGGATGCATACCCGATGCCAAGATCAACTACATACTGGATCAGCTGAAGGAAGCGTGTTACATAAGTAGTCTGGACTTAAAGGATGGATACTGGCAGATACCGCTGGAAGAAAGCAGTCGACCAATGACGGCATTTACTGTTCCAGGGAAGGGACTATTCCAATGGAAGGTTATGACATTCGGGTTACATTCGGCGTCAGCAACATTTCAGAGAGCACTCGACCAAGTGATCGGCCCAGAAATGATGCCACACGCGTTTGCTTACCAGGATGACATAATGGTGATAGGTCGTACACTAGAAGAACACATGGCAAATCTAAAGGAGGTTTTCCGACGGTTAAAGAAGGCAAATCTGCGGATAAATGTCAATTCTTCAGAAAAGAATTGCAGTACCTTGGCCATCGAATAACAGGAAAGGGCATATGTACGGATCCAGAAAAGCTGGCAGCGATTGCGAAACTGAAACCACCAGCTAACGTGAAGGAACTACGACAAAATTTAGGGGTCGCATCATGGTACAGAAGATTGGTCCCAGACTTCGCAACAATGGTACAACCATTACATTCGTTGTTAAAGAAAAAGGTCAAATGGATATGGACAGATGGGCATTCGAATTGGTAAAAAATAAACTAACTGCAGATCCGGTTTTGACGTGTCCCGATTTTGAACGAATGTTCATACTACAGACAGATGCGAGCGACTATGGTATTGGGGCCGTCTTAACACAAGAAACAGAAGAGGGCGAAAAGGTCATATCATACTCAAGTAGAACGCTTAACCAAGCGGAGAAAAACTATTCGGCCACAGAAAAGGAATGCTTGGCAATCCGAAGGCTGAAACCGTACTTAGAGGGATACCATTTCAAGGTAGTAACGGATCACATGGCGTTAAAATGGCTCAACAGTATCGAAAGCCCGACGGGCAGAATAGCTAGATGGGCATTGGAGCTACAGCAATATGACTTCGAAATCGCATATCGAAAAGGCCAATTAAACGTCGTGGCAGATGCACTGTCAAGACAACCGCTAGAAACCTGCAGAAGGGCCAAAGAAAAAGAAATTGCAAAAGTACACAAGGAAGACAAAATTGAGTGCGAATGGATAAAGGAAATGACGAAGAAGGTACTAAATAATCCACAAAAATTCCCAGACTATTTGGCTGAAGGTGGAGAATTGTACCGTCATATCCCTCATAGGGCAGGGAACGAAGACGTAGTTTCGTGGAAATTATGTGTTCCTACAGGGTCTAGAGGAAGAGTATTAGGAGAAAACCATGACTCAGCGTCAGCGGGGCACACCGGATCAAGAAGAACCATCGCAAGAATAGCATCAAGGTATTATTGGCCAGGAATGCATAGAGACGTACGAAGGTACGTGAACAGGTGCGAAACATGCCAAAAGTATAAGCCAAGCCAACTACAAGCAGCAGGCAAAATGCTCACACAGGTCCCAGAGGAACCATGGGCGACTGTATGCGCAGATTTTGTCGGCCCTCTACCACGATCTAAGCATGGAAATACCATGCTGTTAGTCCTCATAGATCGGTTTTCGAAATGGACAGAACTAATCCCGATGAGAAAAGCAACAGCGGAGTCGTTAAAAAAGGCGTTCAGAGAGAGAATCTTGTCAAGATTCGGGGTTCCAAAGGTCGTAATCACGGACAATGGGGTCCAGTTGACAAGAGTCTACGGGATATTCGCCGACCTTCATTACACAGGGAAGAGAGCCAAGACTTCCGAAAGCCTTATATGACGAGGTGACGCTAGGAATCGGACAAGAACCACAAAAACCGAATGAAAATGCAACAAAACTGCGAGAATTATTCGAGGTAATTAGAAGGAACCTAGAAAGAGCAGCCCAAGATCAAGCGAGATATTACAATCTGAGACGTCGACCGTGGAAGCCTGAGATAGGACAAACAGTATGGGCTAAAGAGCATAACTTGTCAAAAGCAGTGGAAGGATTTGCTGCAAAATTGGCACCCAGATACGGAGGACCTTACGTGATTGTTGGGTTCAAATCCCCAGTAATCTGCAAGTTAAGACACAAGAGGGACCAGAGAGAACTTACCGCTCACGTAAGTGAGTTGAAACCACAGGTCGTGGAGGGTCAAAACGAATGATTGACGATTGTCAAAAAAAAAAAAAAAAAAAAATAACGCCCATGGTTATGAACGCGAGAGAAACTGATGGTTTTCAGTGAATGCATGAAAAACAGATGATTTTCAGTGAATGCGGCAAAAACTGATGATTTTCAGTTGAATACGAGTGAAACTGATGATTTTCAGTTGAATGCGAGGGAAACTGATGATTTTCAGTAAAAAGAATGGAGAAAACTGATGATTTCAGTTAAATACGAGGGAAACTGATGATTTTCGGTTGAACGCCAGGGAAACTGATTATTTTTAGTTAAAAGAATGGAGAAAACTGATGATTTTCAGTTGAATGCGAGGGAAACTGATGATTTTTAGTTAAAAAAAATGGAGAAAACTGATGATTTTCAGTTAGATAAAAGAAAAACAGATAGTTCTCAGTCTGGAGGTTCAGCCTGAAATATAAAAATTTTACATCGTAGAGAAAAAGTCCACCCTAACAAAACATATACCCCTGCTAGTTGCTATGCAGCGGAACACGGCGAATTGGCGGAAGTAGGGGAAAATAAAGGCCAATGGGAGGGAAAGAGACAGGTGGAGAGGGATGACGATGTAGCGAACTCCAGTTAGGAATACTCTCTGGCCACAATTCCATGATGGCCGTCGTGATCCTAACGGGGTTCGCCAGAGCTGCGAGGCCCTATAAAGGAGACCTCAAACGGTGCGGACGGCACTTGTAAAGATCGAAAAATGGGAGCGACAACAACGAAGAGCAGGAAACCCGCGTCGAGGAACGTGGCGAGACGGGGGCGAGGACGCCGGACTACGCCGAGTGGGCAACCCAGGTTGGGCCTCGGTCAGGGCAAGGGCATACAGGCATGCCAGCACACAGGCATGGCTAGGGCAAGGGCATACAGGCATGCCAGCACACAGGCATGGCAATACAGGGGCATCGGCAGCGCAGTCGCAGTCCGCAGAGGCTTCAGGTGATGCTAGAGAGAAAGGAGAAAGGGGTTAGAGCTGGCATATCAAGGTAAAAGAAAATAAAGAAAGCCTTACCTGAGAGAAAAATATTGCCCATGTGCGTTAGGGAATGGGAGATCGTCGATTGGCAGGTGGCCGATTAATATCGATATAAGGAACTATGTCGGGTAACGATGGTTACTTGGTATCGTTGCAATTGAGATGGGATGAAGGCCGTTAGGCGTTATTCAGGGCGGGAAATTCAAAACTGGACACACACGAAGACGGAAATGGGACATTTCCGCTTCCCGAAGAAAGAAGGAAGTGTGAGGAATGGTTATTCCTCACAGACAGAAGGGCATGGAGCGAAAGGGGAAATGTAGACTTCGAAAGGGGAAGTGCGGCGAATTCGCCGCATAAAGGGGAAACAAGGCGGATTCAGGGGAGAGGGGAAATGAATGGGAGTCCAGGGGAATAGCAGCACGACAGACGGCGGATGCGCAGCAAGTAAACGGAAGGATCCGTTAAGTTTGGAGCAGAGGCTAGTTGTCGCAGTCGCTCCAATTTGCTGAGGGGACGATATCGCTGGCAATTCAAAAGAGCGCTGTTGCTAGGCAGAGGAAAGTGCCGTATTGAAGATCTGGGAGTCTCGAATGTTCTAGAAGGAGACACCGGGAGACATCCCGGGAGGGCTATATAAGGGGTCGCTGACGGCATGGACGGAAGTCAATGTGAATCGGGATCTAAGCGAGTGCGGAACGAATCGTAAAAGTATAAGTGCGGCGAAACGGAGAATTCCAGAACACTACAGACGGGAAATCGAGTGCGGAATCCTTGAAAAGGATACGGAACAGTCCTCGTGGAAGGACTTGAACCAGATACAGGATATCCTAGCGGAAGGATATCGACGATCATCGAGAAAGGTAGCTGTGAGCACGTAAAGCCTGTGTGTCGAACGCTGGTTCGACGTTATAGGCGGTCATACTAGCCAGCGCATCCTTTGAGTCCTTGTAGGACGATAGTAGGGCAGTGCGTGGGAGTTGTGCGGAATAGACGAACCTGCGAGTCAAGCGATTGCTTGGACGTGCACGGCGTGTCTTTGGCCAACGAAACCCTGCGAATACGGCGGTGAGCCGGATAGGAGGCGTACCTTGCGATTTGGCAAGGATACCTCAGATAGGTTTATGCGCATGTACCATAGTTATAAGTGAAACATCAAAGTGAAACATCAGAGTGAGCAATAAAGTGAACCACGTCGCTGGTGAATAATAGAATAAAGAATTCCTTGTGTTGTTATTGCAAGTCCAATATAAATTTGTTGGAACGATCCTCGACTACCCTGAGCATAGCCTGCATTGGTTTTCGGGTCAAAAAGGACTCGTTACAATCTGGTGCCAGCTCGCACAATGCAGAAGCGGGTGGATGGCATTCATTGCAGAGGCCAAGACCGTCAAGCGGTTGTGATGCAACATCGGTCCAATAAAGAAGAAGAAGAAGAAGAATCAAATATAACAAATATTTTGTATACCCTTGTAGAGGGTATATTAAAATTGTCCAGATGTTTGTAACGCATAAAAGGAAGCATCTCCGAATAAGTAGTAGGAAAAACATTTTGTCTTCTACGCGAACGTCCCCAAACCTCGTATTTATAAGTTTTCTATGCTTTCACATAGATCCACCAAGTTTTATTAAAATCGGACAACTAAATAGTATAGCTGTCATACAAAAGATAGTTCTGAAAAAAGTTTTAGTAGGAAAAACTTTTTTGTTTTCAATGCTTTCGCTCCCAAACTGATCATACTGATCAATGGGCGTGTTCAGCAGAATAGTTGATACCTGAGCAGGTATCACAAAAAAATTATGCATCAAATAGTTTCTGCTGAACGAAGGGCTACATTTTTAACAACGGGAGTTGTGTCGCCTCGGGGACGAGGCGATGAATTTTGAAAAGGCGGCGTAGACACATTAGCGCTCCGTGTCAACATAAATTTTGCATCTACGAAGTCACAATTAGGTTCAATTATATTTTAGAATTTATTATAGTTATTTACAGCCGATAAAAAAGCTTATCTTTGCAATCAATGCACGAAATGCGCATATTTTTACCGATAGTATGCCTATCGATACACAATTACTGTTGGTGGGAGCAGTATCACTTCAAAGTAGCATACTATTTCTTCGATACATGCTCCTCTATCATGATACTTCAAATTGGCTATCATGATACCGCATCACTCGAGTTCAGCAGAAGGATCAGTAAAAATTTATACTTGATCAGGGAGCAAGTTGATCTGCTGAACAAGCCCAATATTATATGCTAACACAGAATTCTGCCAAGTTTAAGCCAAATCAGATGACTACAGCATATAGCTGCCATAGGACCGATCGGTCGAAAAAGTAGTTATAGAGGGAAATCCTTTTTCGTCTTCAATCGTCACGTCTTTTCACTTTCCAGTTATGAATATTATAAGTTTCCACACAGTTTTGGGAAGTTTGCTCAAAATCTGAAGAATATATCGTATAACTGCCATACAACAAACTGGCAAGCAAATGGTGCGGCAGCCCTGGCCACCTCTGGTCGCACCATTCATCGAGCACCATCCCTGACGCGATAGCAGAACGACAACACGCGCTATCCCTCGCGCTCAGTTTCTGGCTGGCTTCGGCCACGCGCGGTACTGCGTCCGTTCGACTTGACGATAATTGTTAGCTTAAGTAATATTCAATAAAGTTAGTTACACATTAAACCTCGTAGCTAAAGTGATGACCCGCGACGATTGAAAAACGACAAACAAGCAACTTCTGCAAAAATTATCTGATGCGTAAAACATTTCGACCGCAGATTCACACACACACGCACACACCCATACAGTGGCGCCATTGTGCGATTCATGTCGACATGCAGCATTCGATCAGCAAATTCAAAAAGTATTAAGCTAACTAAAGCCAGAAACTCAACAGCAGCAACGGAATCATCTCGATGTTTTTTGGGAATTTTGTCACACTCACACACGATAAACGCCGCGACGGACGCCGCGACAGGGCGGCACACACATACACACATGCTCACGGCGTCTGCAGCATACAATCACGAATTTTGGCGCGTCGCCGGCAAAGTACACACACACAGACAGCATCTACCAGCGCTCACACACATAGTAAAAACAGCAATTTTTTGTGCAAATCACACGGCTGGCGATCATCGAGGAGGCCTCACTCCAATCACGCGTCGCTCATTTATACTTTAGGCAGTGGAATTTTTTTTGCAATTTGTGAAACACCATCGACAAACCACCTGGTTTAAAAACGACTCCGGCAACGCCTTCACACATTCACACGTACACACGCTCATTTCGCTTGCATGACACCGACCGCTGTCCACGCATGTTGTCCAGCGACCGCCTGTCTGTCACCCCGGTCCAGCACGTCCAGCTGTCCACATCCTGCTGCAGCCAATGCATTCCACGTCAGGCTGTCCACCAACCGCTGCCCATGAAAACGTCCACCGCCCAGCCTGCCCTACACTGCTGCTCGCGCCTACTATTTACGTGCGCCAAACCGACTCTTCAACTACATGTATCCGATCTCACGTTGGTCAAGCATCCGACCAATTTTTCAGATGTTACATTGTACGCAGCCTGCCAGACGATCGATCATACTTATGGAAGTACGTCGCGCAGCTGAATTTGGATCTTCATCGCATCTTTCGTCGTCGCCGATGTTCATGCACAGCGATCCGCATACCTGACCGACCACTAGCAACATGCTACGACTCGAGACTGTTTGGCAATTGATGCCAGGCTGTGTCTACCTACCAGTTCTCGATCTCACCACGAAAGTCCTTAACGAGAAGCACCACGAAAGTTCACAACGCGTGGCAAGCGAAAGTCCACAGCGAGTGGCAAGCGAAAGTCCACAACGCCGGGCAAACGAAATTCCACAACGTGTGGCAATCGAAAGTCTCTTCTCGGGGTACAATATCCAGTACGATTGACTCTTCAACTTCAACCCTAATCGAACGGACTTGCTTATCGACCTACAATCGAAGCAACGACCTCAACCCGAGGCAACCTCAACCCTGCTTAGGCGAACTTATCGACCCCCACTCGAAGCAACGGCCTCAACGCGAGGTTACCATCGACGCCTCAGCTCAAGGTTACCATCGACGCAACTTCTCCAATCTGTACTCGTTGCACATGCTCAGTACTACGGATTGACTAGTTTGTATACTCAGCGAAACAATTCATCGACCCAACTTCGACACAATCATCACAGCGAGAACTATACGCAAGCTTTCCTCCACATTGGGACTTGTACTTGTGTGTGTGTACTTTGCCGGCGACGCGCCATTATTCGTGATTGTATGCTGCGGACGCCGTGAGCATGTGTGTATGTGTGTGCCGCCCTGTCGCGGCGTTTGTCGTGTGTGTGTGTGTGAATGTGTGTATACGTTGCCGGGCGTCGTTTTTAAACCAGGAGCTCTCAGGCAGCGGAATCGTCAGGCATCCAGTTGTCGAGGTAAGGATCCTGGTAATTGATTCGCAAATCGAAAATCGCCACAATTGTTTTCGAGGAAAAAACATGGCGCCTGCTGATCGTGTGTGTGTGAGTACGCGCCAAAAATCGTTCGATCGCATGCTGCAGATGCCGTCAGCATGTGTGTGTGTGTGTGCTGCTCCGTAGCGGCGTTTGTGTTTGTGCGTAAGCGTTGCCGGCGCCTGTCGTGTGTGTGACAAAATGCCCAAAAAACATCGAGATGGCTCCGTTGCCGCTGGTGCGGATCTGGCTGCCTGCTGTTGAGGATTTGGGTGTGTTGCTGTTGTTGAGTTTCTGGCTTTAGTTAGCTTGATGCTGTTTGAATTGGCTGATCGAAAGCTGCATGTCGAAATGAATTTCACAACGGCGTCACTGTATGGGTGTGTGTGTGTGAATTTCGTCAGAGATTGAAATTCATTTGCTTAACACACTGCTTTGAATTTGTTTTGTTTATTGTTTGCGTTGTTTAACTTAGTCGGGGGTCACCACTTTAGCTACTAGGTTTGATAAGTAACTAACTTTATTGAATAATAGTATTACACGCTGAAATAAATGAATGAAAGTCGATTGAGTTGACGATGATGCGACGCGCCGCCGCATGGTGGACGCCAGCCAAAAACTGCGCGTCAGGGATGGCGATTGTGTTGTCGTTCTGCTACTGCGTAGGGATGGTGCTCGAAGAATGGTGTGACCAGAGGTGGCCAGGGCTGCCACAATGGTCAAAGTAATGGCGCCATCTATTGCTGAGTTTGGGAAATAACTCAGCTAAGTATGTTCGACAAAAATCATTTAAAACCTTAATTTATTTAAATTATACAAGCTACAAGTGTATATAAACTTCGGTCGAGCCGAAGTTAGCTTTTCTCTATTTTTTTCTCATAATATTTTGAAACCCGAAATGAAACCGGTTATTTTGCTTCAGTTATAATTAACCAAAATAAACTCGATTTCCGTTTCAGTTACGGTTACGGTCACTTAAAAAAATGTATTTCGATTACGGTTTCGGTTTGATTCGATTATACCGGTTAAAAACAACGGTTGCTTTTCGGTTGGATGCCCTGGTTCTTAAAAAATTATACATCGATTAAAGCTTGGTACGGAGATACTTGCGAAATGTGTGCGAAATCTCTGCTCATTATTTCGTCGATAGCAAGTGCGAAATCATGCCCTCATCTCTAGTTGTTTTGTTTGCCAATTTGACTTGGCGGGAAAATATAAACTAATTAACAGCGAAAACTTGTGGTGGCCTCCAATGATGTAATAGTTGTTACAATAGCTTTCTGTGCTTTGTAAGAAGTGGCAATGATGGCAATTAGGGTTCGACAGTGTTTGGTTAATCCTTATTTGTAGTAAATATCTAAGAGGTGTCAGATGTAAAACGGTAAAAAACATAAATTGCGAATAGTTAAATGTTTTTTAGGTCCATAATGACCTTTATTTGTAATAGGCAAATGGGCTTTGTGGAAACGACTAGGGAAGGGGCTGAATCGACTGATTGGGCCATGGCATCTCGTTGTTATGTACTTATAATGGAACGGCAGAGATTAGGAGATATCCCAAGTCCGACCATTAAAAAGCTGTCATCCGTTTGACATACAGAATCGCCCTCGTCGACAATTGAATCTCTCAAAGCTGCGCCAAAGTTCCTCATCATTAGCCATCTTGTACGAGGAGCTATGGTTTCTGTAAAAGACAATTAAAAAAGGTTAAGTTAATATAAATGACACACAGTCTAGCACACGCGAAATTTATGGAGCTTACTCAACTACTGATCAGCGTCTCTCTGAGAAGGGTTTGTTTCCGTGCTTAGCACTTCGGCAGCGTAAGCTGTCCTTCAACAAGGCATAAGCCGCATTGCAATTATCTAATAGAAAAGCAATCAATTATACATAAAATAATTAAATTCCATAATTACTTTACTTACCAACTTCCCCAAACGCGTTTCTTTATTATTTTTTACATCGGTTTGCACACTTTATTTCACACCTTCGAAATAATCACTTATCGATAGACTTTCTTGTGACTCGTTGACATCGATGATTTCGATGTGACTATTTCGCGCTTGAACTCTGGACCAACTCACGAAACAGCAACCTGCGAAATCCGTGCGAAATCATTTTTTATACCCTTGTAGAGGGTATATTAAAATTGTCCAGCAGTTTGTAACGCATAGAAAGAAGCATATCCGACCACATAAAGTATATATATTCTTAATAAGCATGACGAGCTGATTTCTATGCTATCTCCTCCGTCAGTTTAAAAGCTATCTTAACCAAACTTTGCACGATGCCTTTTGGTACAAATACGCTGCACATCTGCTGTCGGAACCGGCCGGATCTGAAGACTATAGCATATAGCTGCCATAGGAACGATCGGTCAAAAAACTAGTTTTAGTGAGAAAAACTTTTTTGTTTTCAAAGCAAACGCCCCCAAGCCTCGCATTTTTCAGTTTTCTATGATTTTACATAATTCCATCAAGTTTGATGAAAATCGGACAACTATATAGTATAGCTGTCATACAAAAGTTAGTTCAGATAAAAAGTCTTAGTAGGAAAAGCTTTTTTGTTTTCAATGCCATCACTCTCAAACTTGTTACTGATCAATACTATATGCTACCACACAATTCTGCCAAGTTTGATTTAAATCGGATGACTATAGTATATAGCTGCCATAGGAACGATCGGTTTACAAAGTAGTTCTAGTGAGAAAAACTTTTTTATTTTCAATGGTAGCGTCTTTAAACTTCCCAGTCATGAATATCAAAGGTTTCCACACAATTTTGACGAGTTTGATCCAAATCTGATGAATATATCGTATAGCTGCCATATAAAAACTGGCAAGCAAGTGGGCAAAGTAGTGGCGCCATCTATTGCTGAGTTTGGGAAATAGCTCAGCTAAGAATGTTCGACGAAAAACATTTAAAACCTTAATTTATAAAAATTAAAGAAGCTACAAGGGTATAAAAACTTCGGTCGAGCCGAAGTTAGTTTTCCCCTATTTTTATACTCTGTACCGAAGGTACATAGAGTATATTAAGTTTGTGCAAAAGTATGTAACAGGGAGAAGGAATCGTTTCCGACCCTATAAAGTATAAATATTTTTGATCAGCATCAACAGCCGATTCGATATAGCCATGTCCGTCTGTCCGTCTGTCGGTCTGTCCGTCCGTCCGTCTGTCCGTCCGTCCGTCCGTCCGTATGAACGAAGAGATCTCAGAGATGGTAAGAGATAGAGGTTTGACATGTATGGGGCATATATTTCTTATACTTGCAGGCAGATCAAGTTTATTTTCAATTTTTGCCACGCCCCCTCCCGCCCCCGCAAAAAACGTCATATCTCCTACAGTTTTGAAAATAGATCGTTCGTTCCTTCTAGAGATACCTTGTAAACAAAATTATTTATCGATTTGCTGAAGGAATGATAAAGATCGGATGAGCGATACTCAAGTTATGAGCAAAAAACGGCCAGTGAACACCCACCACCTCCCACCCATCACCACAGCATTCTATTGAACGGCAATCTTAGTGAGAGAGAGAGAGAAAGATAGAGAGAGAGTGAAACTTAGAGATGAGCGAGTATAACTCGTGAGCAAATGCGAGCTGCGACGTTAAGGGTACAGAGTGTGTTATAGTCGGGCTTGACCGACTTTCTTTCTTGTTTTATATGGAGTTTTTGATTTCGCAGCTATTTCGCGGGTATCTCCGTACCAAGCTTAACTGTCGATAACGTATCTTATACATCGATTACTATAACTATCGATTAAGTCATATTATTATATACTTTCTTTTTTGTTTGTTTTTTTAAAAATAAATATTATCTTAATGATAATGCGTATTTGAGCTGTGACATAGACAGATAGATTTTTTGTTCTTCAGTTGACATGATTGTAGTCATATGTGTTTCCTTATAACTAGGTATAACTAGATTATTCTATGTAAAACTTCATATTCGTTTATTTTAAGCCTTCTCAATTATAATTTTATAAAGCGCAACCATATCTTTCAGGTGGTCTTATTAGTCGACCATAGCGAGAAACAACCCCACCACCAACAGGCTCATTTGCCAAACTTTGTTGTGTACTCGGGTCATCACTCACAGAGCTATTTGTTTCCAAAATATACGCTGATAGCACTGTCTGTTCATGTATGTCATGTTTACGAACATTGGTTCCATCATTCATCGGTGTTGACGGAACAATCTCTATTTCCTTCATTTCTGGATTATCATTAAAGATTCCCCTCTTAATATTGTCCTCAAAAATATCAAATAATATCAAATGATAATCCTGCCATAATTCCATTCGTTTTTTATTCGTTTAAAGATTACTTTATCACCTATATTTAATTCTGGGAGAAATTTGGGTTCTCAACATTATAATATTTCTGCCTTTCTCTTTTTAGTTTGATTCTTTCCTGAACTATTTTCTCTTTAATCTGGTTTCGATATAACCGTGACCTGGATACTGAAAGTTTGGCTTTACATAATCTACCGAAAAACAACTTACATGGAGCCAGCTGTAGGCCTTCCACTGGGGTAACGTTCTATTCCAGTATACGATATTGGAACTGATCAAGTTGATTCATTTCAATGCAACTTAAGAATGTTTTTGGCTAAGCCGACATCTTTTTCTTGAACTATATTATGATCGTTTGAAAAGTTTCAAAAATTTTCTGAATTAATTTTAGCAATGATTAAAGCGCCGTACTAGAACACTGATAACATGATTTTACGATTTACTGCTTAATTGCTAAACTGTAAGAAAATTTGAATACGCATCCATCAGGGAGATAAAGCTCTTGCCCCCATATTCAACGAGAGCGTAAGTTAAAGTCGGCTTTAACCGACTTCGATATACCCGTTACTCATGGAAAGTAATGTTTAATAACATTCCTGTGTGCCTGAGGTGGGACAGCCGAAAAGTATGCAACATTTTTTAATTCGGCTATTTATCATCCGATCTTGATGAAAATTTCAAGGCTTATAGATATTGCGAATATAAATGTAAGTTTTAAATTTGAGATCGATATCTTAAAAATTGTGGTAGATATTCAACCTTTTTTATTGTGGTGGCGGGGGTGGACGTGTCAAAAATTTGAAATAAACTTGATCTGCGTGTAGACATTAGGAGTCTACATTTCAAATTTGGTTGCTCTAGCTCTTCTAGTCTCTGAGATCTAGGTGTTCATACTGACAGACGGACAGACGGACGGACAGTCGGACAGACGGACATGGCTCGGCTGTTGATGCTGATCAAGAATATATATATTTTATATGGTCGGGAATGATTCCTTCTGCATGCTACATACATTTGCACGACATTAGTATACCCTTTTACTCTACAAGTAACGGGTATAAAAATGTCAATTCCAGCCATATGAAATGGGTATTTTGGAGTTTCATCCTGCACAATTGGCCGTTTTTTCTTGATTCCGTGTGAATTTTTCACAAACAGGACAGGCTGCAACGAGTTCTTTGATTTGTGACGACATTCCGGGGCAATAGTAGGAAGTACGAGCTCGTGCAATAGTTTTTTCTATACCCAGGTTAGGTTCATGAAGTGACTTTGAAATCTGTTCTTGCAATTTGGTTGGTATCACTAATTTGCAATCACAAAACAAAAGCTTGTTTTCAAAATGAGGTTCTGACTTGAGTTTATAGAAATGTAGGCTAAACCGCTCTAACTTATGGAAAGGAGGCCACTCATTCTCCGCATAGTCACAGATTTTCCTGTACTGTTCGTCCTGCTCTATAACCGCTAAGTAAAGCTGAAAGTTTTGCTCAGATATGCAAGCAACACGGGGGGGCATGAATAACATTTGATAGCTCTTTTATCTGTTCGGATTCGCATAATTGTGCACGAGACAAGCAATCTGCTAAGGGCATATCTTTCCTGGTTTGTATTTTGCAGTTATTTGTGGATATCTTAGCAAAAACATTCGTTGCAAACGCGTTGTCACGACATCGATGTCTCTTTTAATTCACGTTTCAAATGGCTTATGATCACTCTCTACTGTGAACTCACGACCATATATAAAATGGTGGAATTTCTGCCAGGCAAACACAATTGCCGAAAGCTCTTTTTCTATTTGAGCCCATTTTGGCTCAGATTTGGTTAGCGTTCTAGACGAATATGCGATCGGGTGCTCATCTTGAATTAACGTACAACCTAAGCCATTTTTGGATGCATCTGCTTGGATAATGACTTCCTTTGACTTATCGTATACTGCTAGAACTGGATTACTAGCGACAATATTGAGTAGATCTTGCAACTCTTTGTTCTGTGCGTCTGTCCACTCAAATTGTACATCATTTCGCGTTACATATCTCACGTTGGCTGACTTTTTCGAAAGATTGGGATTAAACTTTGCTAGATATTTAACGTCGTGTTTATTTTCTGGGGTCTTGATATTTATAATTGCTTTCCGATGCTTGTCTTGTGGCTTAATCTGTCTTTCAGACAAAATGTGGCCCATTAACTCTACTTGCAGTTTTCTATACTGTAGCTTTTCTCGATTGAATCATACTCCATTTTTCTCCGCACGATCTAATACCAACAGAAGTGTTTTGTCATGTTCCTCCTCAGTTTCACCCATAATAGCCAAATGTCAAGATACACCACCATACCCGGTATGTCGCCAAATCTTTGGTCCATTTTTCGCTGGAACATTTCAGGAGCACTACTAATTCCAAATGGAACACGATTAAACTTATACCGACCAAATGGGGTCATAAACGTAGTTAGATCAGAACTTTTTGTGTCTAACTCCATTTGCCAAAACCCACTGGAGAAGTCCAACACGGTAAACCATTTTTTCCTTGCCATTTGACTGGTGAGGTCATCGATAGTTGGAATCAAAAAATGTTCGCACTTGATATCATTGTTCAGGGGTTTAGGTCTAAGCACACTCTTAGTGTTCCATTTGGTTTCTGGACTATTTGTAAATTGTTAAGCCAATCCGTCGGATATGTTACGGGCGAAATTATTTTGTCCTTAACCATTTCCCCAAGTTGCCTTTCTAGCGGCTCAAACAAACTGTGAGGAACTCGTCTTCTATAGTGCAATGCTGGTTTTGAATCTTCTCTTAATACAATTGACTACTTGACTGGAAACTTCCCTAATCCTTCAAACAAAAATTTATATTTTTCCCTAAATCGTCCTTCGTCATTGACAGATGACTGATGGAATCAATGTTCATGCGTTTTATCAGTTTGAACTCTATGCACGTTGCTAACCCCAGGTACTGGCTCAAGTCCACTATCAACAACTAAAAATAATGCGTGCTTGGTTATTTGTTCTTGAACATCATGGCAATCCAATAAAACTGTACCAATATTTCTAACCTTTTTTCCAGTGTAATCATAAATGTCTAATACTTCATTCATAATGTCTAGTTTAATGTTTTTAACGAACTCAAGTGGGATACAATTTACGTCTGCCCCTGTATCAACCTCAAATGCTCCTTCTTTATCCATTATTTCATAGGTTTTCATCCATTTATCCTTGTTTGTCCCGCACTCGCTTATCCTACAAGGAACATAGTTGTTGTTTACGTGTTCCTACTGTCAGTCAGCTTTTATTTGCCTACTGTCAGTTTTTCCCTTCGGCTGCTTACAAAACTTCGCAAAATGACCAAGTTTCCCACATGAGAAGCACTTGATCCCGCGAGCTCTGCATCCTTTTACGTGATCCGGTCCAAATGCGCCTCCACAATTGAAACACCGACGATCTGCTACAGCTTGTGTTCCTGACGCAGCTGTTGATCCCTTCACTACGTTGACATTTTGCGTAACATCTGCGTTTTTCTAGAGGAATTTTTTTTATTATTAGATGCTGCTTCAATGCTCTGCACTCCATAACAAGGTCTTTTATTGACTTGTTCCTTGTGTCCAATAACCTGAGTTGTAGTTTCTTGTCATTAACACCAATGATCACCAGGTCAAAAAGCATTCGATCTTCATCGGATTTTCCACATTCGCATCTAAAATCACAACGCTGGACTTGCTTTCGTATTATTGTCTCAAATTCCAAAAATGGTTGGCCATAGGATTGTACAGTGTTGTTGAATTTGTACGATTCCATGGTAAGATTTTTGAATGGAATGCTGTACTTGTCAAACGCATCCAGTACAACTTGCAATGTACGAGCTTTTGATGGCGTCACTGCTGCTGCCGACTTTGTTAGGACCAATGTTGCTGCCGCCGGATCCCAATTTGCAAGTGCTGTAATGGTCCCCACCATGTCACTCGCAGATCCATTGTTAAGAAATAGTATGTTATATATTTCCATGACTTTTGATCCAGCAAGCCACAAGAATGTCGCTATTTTTTTCGCTTCACTTTCTCCGTCTTTTCCGGTTACCATCAGGAACATAGGAAATGTACTCTTCCATTGGC
Source organism: Lordiphosa magnipectinata (assembly GCA_037044535.1). Lineage (NCBI taxonomy): Eukaryota > Metazoa > Arthropoda > Insecta > Diptera > Drosophilidae > Lordiphosa > Lordiphosa magnipectinata. The sequence goes on from JBAMBO010000549.1 coordinate 47,854, forward strand.
CAGATCGGAATAATCTGAGACCATGTTTTAATTAAGGTTGTCTATTTTTTAATTGTCTGCACATTCCACCACCGCATATCGTGCTTCTTCTTTCTTAATTGCCTAATGCTTATCGTCATCAAATTATACATCGATTAACTATCGATAATGTATCTTATACATCGCTTACTGTAACCATCGATTACGTCATATTATTACAAAGACGAAGTTAGCTTGGCCTTCTTGTTTTTAACCGGTTTGAAACCGGTAACCAAAGCGATTACCTTGTAACCGAATCGCATCTAGAACGAAATTAAGACAGATAACCGTAATCCAAGAACAATTTGATTTTAAGGACCGTTACCGTACCCGAAACTGATATTTGTTTCGGTTTTAATCCTTGGTCTTGAGTTCAGCCGCCAAACTTGAACTTAAGCCTTAACTGACTTAATGAAAAGACTAATCTATAAAGCTTAAGCCAATGAAAATAGCAAGGCTGCAAACCGGTCCAGAACCGAACCACTAAGAACCGGTTCGCTCTGGGTTTTTTGGGTCCGACGAACCGAGCCCCTAATATATTTGAACTCTCGAACCTGAACACGAACCGGACCACTTGTTCGGTTTACAAAATAAGTAGTTTAGTAGTAGTTAAGTAGAATCCCTGCAGAATTTTTTTAGTCTGCCACACCGCTGTTCCTGGAAATGCTTACAGAAGGATTCAACAAAATTCTAGAGACGAGGAGTGTTCCGGAAGTGTTTAAAAAAGCAATTATATTCCCAATATTTAACGAGAGCGTAAGTTAAAGTCGGCTCTAACCGACTTCGATATACCCGTTACTCATGGAAACAAATGTTTAATAGCCTTCCTGTATGCCTGAGGTGTGTCAGCCGAAAAGTATGCAACATTTTTTTAACTCGGCTATTTATCATCCGATCTTGATGAAAATTTCAGGGCTTATAGATGTTGCGAATATAAATCTACGTTTTAAATTTGAGATCGATATAAGAGATGAGAAAGATAAAAATTGTGGGAGTTATTCAACACTTTTATTGTGGGGGCGTGGGTGGGCGTGTCAAAAATTTGAAATAAACTTGATCTGCGTGCAGACAATAGGAGTCTACATTTCAAAATTGGTTGCTCTAGCTCTTCTAGTCTCGGAGATCTAGGTGTTCATACAGACAGACGGACAGACGGACGGACGGACAGACGGACATGGCTATATCGACTCGGCTGTTGATGCTGATCAAGAATATATATACTTTATATGGTCGGAAATGATTCCTTCTGCCTGTTACATACATTATAACGACTTTAGTATACTCTTTTACTCTACGAGTAAATGGCTTGCAACTACAGAGGAATATCATTCCAGAATGCGATTGCAAAGGTTTTCTCTGCCGTTCCACTTAAGAGGGTTGGTGAAACCAACCATCTAACAGAGTTCCAAGCAGGGTTCCGAAAAGTTTATTCCACGATCGACAATATATTCAGCGTCAGCAGTATCTCTAGAAAATATATTGATAGCGGACGTAAGGTGTATGCTTTTTTCGTCTATTCGATCGAACGAGGCGCAAATGTTTAAATTGAGCCATTTTGGCATTTTGAGCAAGTTTATTAATATACTTGAAAGCATGTATTATAGAAATGAAGCAGCCTTTTGGGATGGAGAAGTGTTATCCAACTGGTTTCCCACGGATTCGGAAGTTAAGCAAGGATGCTTGCTAAGTCCACTCGATCTACCTCAATGATGTGTTGGACTATCTACCGGAAGGCAATCACATAAATGGATAAGAGTTAAAGTCCCTATTATATGCCGATGACATTGTGGCGTTTGCAGAGAGCCAAAAAAAAAAATGCAAAAACTGCAAAATATGATAAATGCTCTGTGTTCGGAGCAGTAGTTGGCCCCCAGGATGGCCCACTCTTAACATTTTGTATCATGCTCTAGTTTAAGTTCAATTTACTCAATGCTCACTGTCATTTGCGCTCATTTGCATCATCTCTCTCAATTATCTATTCTTTTCGATTATCTGTGCCTCTCTGTCAAGCCTTTGCTAATTCTCTTTATCTAACTTCACTTCGTCTTGAGCATCGGCAGAGTGCAGCTGCGTGTATTAAGCATATTGAAAGTCTGTAACAAAAGTCAATTGATTGAACATTCATAATTAAATCAAAGTTTAAATTTGGAGCAATTGTGCTATCATTGGAAAAGAAAGCAGAACATCAAAACATTTTGGACAAAAAAAAATAGCTGCCGAAAAAGCTCGGTTGGCTTCAAACACTCTGCAAGAATGTTGTAAAACCTGGGGCCTCAAATTAAATGCCGCGAAGTCAAAGATTCTAGTCTTCAAAAAACACTGGAGAGACTCGCTCTAGAAGAGAAATGGTACTTGGGAGAGACCGAGCATGAAGTGGTAAAAACCTAGAAATACCTGGGAGTGTGGTTCTACCATAATGCGCATTTTAGATACCATTTGCAAGAAAATCTGAAAGACGCGAAAGTGGCGATAGACTGCACCTGGAAATCTCTCCTGAGCAGAAAAGATGTACCAACGAGCACCAAATACAAACTTTTCGAAGCAGCTGTTTGGTCCAAGTCTGGGGGATTATGCAGTACATTGACGTTGAGAACCTGCTTAGATACTTTCTGCAAATGCTATTCCGACTGCCCAGAAACCGTCCAAACAGAATGCTTTATCTGGAAACGGGATTGTCACCTCCACATGCACTTCTTCTATATGCAGAGGTTTTTCGCATGCCCGAAAATAGACTCCCTAAAATATTGGCTCAGTTTCTGCTAAACGGACGCCATCAGTTCTTTGGGGAAAGACTTAACATTGACGAAAGTTAAGAGTAGGGATCATGGGCTACAGAAATACTTAAAAAGATGAATGCTTCATAAAGATCATCTTTTATGATCGAATCAGAGGGGAGCTCTCAGAGGCTAATATACAAAGAAATGAACTACGACCTAGGAGAAGAAAATTATTTCAACGACGCGTTTTCAGTGGAGCAAAATCGCACAATCTTTATGGCCAGAGGTGAATTGCTCAAACTCAACTTTGTCCCAAACATAGCAAGTAACAACACAGCGTGTTCTCTTTGCAATTGGAACGAGCAGGAAGCTGCCCAATCTTGAGGGAGTACAGAATTTTACATTTTGGTAAGGCAAGACTACATCTGCACGAAGTTCACCAGCTACTAACTGGATCAAATTGGTTGATCCTATATAACTTTATAAGTCAGGCAACTAAATATCGGAAACAAATATTAGAAAGGGACTTTTAAAACAGAGTAACACAGCCAACCAAATCTCCCGCTATGCAGTTGAACGATCTTGTATTTGGGGAAGACCCGGGAAGCCAGGTGTATTAGAATATATATTGAAGAATTTGGAAGGCAGTGATCGACTGACGGTTCTTACCATGTCGATTTATTTATCTTAGTATTTAATATACGAAAAAAACTTCTTGCATAGATATAAATTTAGAATCTAAGCTATCATCATCTGTTTTATAAATTTAAATAAAGAAGCACACTACTACTACTTCTACTACAGGGAAATATAGAAATTTCTTATAATCTGACTGCTATCATTCAAGCAGTTCTCCAATCCCACCCTCCCTATCCCCGTAGATAATGGATCGAATATGGTTCGAGCAGGAGAACTTTTAAATGACAACTGCAGAGAACATAAAAGGTATGCAACTATGAAAAATGTAATGTTGATGAAGGTTGCTCATCTGAATTAAAAGCATTTCTTGATTTGGACGATGACCAAGTCACCTCAAAAGATTCCAAGGAGGACTCTATAATTACACTTCCTTGTGCTGCATACACTCTAATTTTAGCAGTTAACGATTTTTTTAAGAAAGTTTAGTTTGACATTAGTAGTGTTGCCGCCGAAATCATCCAATGCACAGGCAGCGCCCACACAGTTAGTGTAGGCCGACCCTGTTATCACTCACTTCCTTTTAAATCATATTTGTATATTAAATCAAGCCCAGCGCAAGTGCTGGGAAAAGAACCGTTGCTTATGGTGCTTTAAGGTCGCCTACGAGGTTAGCAACAGACTGCCATGCGGACTTGAGTTTAGTTTGGCTGCAGATACCCAAGGCAACGATTCTTTTTAAAGCGCCTTCGCCCGCTTCGCCTCGACACGTAGTTCTAACGTCACCTTATCTCAATTATACCATAACCTGTACACCAAATTGAAGTATAATAAAATAAATGAAGTTGAAACGTATTTGTGAGAAAAAGTACTTGTGGCCTGCTGTTAAATAGTCACCCCTCTAGGGTCGGCGCCAAACTCAACAATTCTTTAAAAAGAATCAACAGCAATCCCATGTGATTGCATAACCACTCACTTACACGTGACAAATCAACCAAGCGGTAAACCGTCAACGACTTACATAAGTCCAAACCTACAAATCGCCTTCGATAATTAATGCGGCAGACTTTGCAGACCTCTGCCACATACACAAAGATCGTGCGTAATGATGTCAAGTAAAGACGTTTATAGTGGACTGCAACAGATGTATGCAGGAAGATAGCGATCGGATGGTGCAGTGCAACCGATGTTGTGCCTGGTATCATTTCGATTGTGTTGGAGCCAACGATGATGGACCCGGCGATAGTTGGAGCTGTGATTGCGCAAACGTATCTTCGGAAGTCGTCACAACTATATTGGCAACTGTACTTCAGTCACTCGCAAGTCCTCCATTCGTGGATAAGCCACAGGCGTCTTCATCACCTATGTGCACCACGAACGAGTACCAACAATGCAGTTGTTTCCATACCTACGACGACAACCACCACAACGATGGCCACTGGAGGTATATCATCGGTACGTAACATATGGAGTTCCCAAGTTAGGCCAATACATACGGCGCCAAGAGGGGCTCACCAAACGTACCTAACCTCAACCACACACACGCTGCCAACAACATGTGAACAAGCCAAATTAAGCGCACAGCTCACGCAGCCCTGGCACACAACAGTTCTTCAACAGTTGAGCAGGGTTGCCAACGTGGCAACAGATAGCCTGCAAATGGACCAAAATTTTAATACACGTGCATCAGCCGCCACACAGATACCAAGTGCCGCACAACTAGCGGCGAGGCAAGCGATTCCGAGATATTTGGTTACATTCGATGGCAATCCACAAAACAGTCCATTATTTTTTAGCAGTTTTCAAACAAGTACGGAAATCGCCGGCTACACCAACGCTGAAAATCATATGCGGCTGCAAGCAAGCTTGAGAGGGAAAGCACGTGAAATGGTTCAAAGCAAACTGCTTCTGCCTGAAATGGTTCCCAAAATCATGGAAACTCTGCGCATGTGTTTCGGACGATCCGAACATATTCTGCACATGCTGTTGGAGAAGACGAGGCAGCTGCCTCCACCCAAGGATAAGCTTGAGCCGCTTATCGAATACGCACTTTGCGTACGAAACATCTATTCAACGATGAAGTCATGCGAGCTAACCAGCTACATGGACAACCCAATGCTCGTGCAAGTGCTAGTGGAAAAGCTTTCCACACATCTGAAGCTGCAATGGGCAATGTACCCTAAGGATGCTAAAGCACCATCTCTGGAGGTGTTTAGACAGTGGATATACAACTTCGCCGAAGCAGCCAGCCAGGTATCACCGCCGCTCTACCATGGAAAGAGCGGGAGCCTACATCACCACACAGCGGACTGAGGAGCACCTTAAAGACGAGGCACAAACTGCAAAACTGCCTAGAGTTTTAATCGATGTCTCTGGAGCAGGAGAAGGATGTCATACGCAGCATGAAGCTGTTTCATCAATGCCTGAACAGTCACCGCCAAACGTGAAAAGGTGTGCGGCATCCATGGCTGCCACAAACGGCACCACGCCCTAATCCACGAAGAGCAGCAGTCAACTGTAGTCGCACCGTCGAGCGACTCGTATGGGCCAACCAAGGCCACAAATGTGCCAAAGCCGGAGAGCGGGCACATCCATACAGATCGAGATGCGGATCAGACAAATTTTCGTATTGTTCCAGTTCGCATTCGTAATCAAAATAAAGTAATTAGTACTTTTGCATTTCTAGATGAGGGCTCCTCCGTAACACTCATCGAGAACAAGGTCTTCAAGCAGCTCAACCTACAAGGTGTCCGGCAACCACTATGCCTGAGATGGACCGACGATACGACACGCATCGAAGACGCATCAAAGCGGGCCACGCTGAAAATAGCCAATGTTCACACTGGGAATAAGTTCTTTCTGAAGGATGTACACAGTGTAGAAAGCCTGGATCTACCTGTCCAGTCAATCAACATGCGTGCGCTCGCAGAAAAGTTCCCGTATCTGGCGGGGCTACCTATAGCGTCATACACTGATGCGCGTCCTACCATTCTCATCGGCGCAAATAACTGGCACCTAGCCGTGCCCCTCAGAATACGCGAGGGTGCTTGGCATCAACCAATAGCGTCAAAAACGCGCCTGGGCTGGACGCTACAAAGCTGCACTGCTACAACGACGCAAAGCTGCATTGCTATAACAATCCTCATTATGCTGTTCAAATTCAGAACGAGCCACCTCATATTTGGCGAAGTCAGTCCGCGATCCAGAGCGCTTAAATTTTTTAAACAGTCGAGACTTTTTATTTTTTAGGCTAGTCAATTGCCGAGTGAACCATAAAGGAGAGCGGGAAGAAGTAGGAGGATTAGCGCGAGGAACGCAGATATTAAAAATTTCAAAAAGAGCGTCATAAAAAGCACAAGAAGCACCGTCTACGTCCCTAAAATGGTCAAGAAAGGACCAGTCATACTGAGAGAGTGAGAGATTTAACACAGAGAAGTCTGCTTTTTGAAAGCAGAATGCGAGGTGAAGTGGGGACGTCAATGAAGCAGTGGCGGGCTTAGACACTTCCAAATCAATTAGAAGGGTAGGATGATATGAGTCTTCGGGAACAGATAGTGGAGCGGAATTACTGACTGTTGAGCAAGATGGATCAGAGGTAAAAACTAGATCCAGAACTTTGTTCTTACAGTTTAGTACAGAGTTGATCTGACCAAGCGATAATTCAGCCATGCAGTCCACGAACTCATTACTTTCCAGAGGGTACAGAGTATTTGGATCATCAGAAATGGTCCAGGATATGTTAGGGAGATTAAAGTCCCCTAGCACCATTAAACGATCCCGGTCACCCAGAAGGGATGACACGTGCTGAATATATGAAGCATGGAGCAGATAAATGGAAGAGTCAGATGCTGGAGGAATATAGGAACAGGAGATATACACTTGATAGGCGTGTAGAGAAACTTTTACGGCTATAAATTCGGCATCACTGCCAGCATTACAGTCGATTAATACAGAGGGCCAATCAGATTTTACAGCAATTAATACACCTCCACCACGACGGCCAAGGCGATCCTTTCTATAAATTGTGAAACTATCACTGAGAATTTCACCATTGCAAATATCGGGGCTGAGCCAGGTCTCGCTAAGTGCAATAATGTCGACATCACAAGACACACTTTTAGTATAGAGTAAGGCAAGCTTACTTCGAAGCCCGCGAACGTTCTGGTAAAGGAGGGAAAAGGTCGTATTTAGTTTTTTGAGGCTGACGGAATAGGCAAACTGTTGAAACGAGATCTATGACTAGGCCTATTTACAAATTCGTGAACCACGGAATGTTCAGGCCAGAAAGATTGCTCGAGTACTCTATCAAAGTACGCCTCAGGTACTAGAATCTTAAACGAGGTAATATCACGTATAGTTTTAGAGTTAGTTTTTAAGACCACTAGACCAGGTGAGACATTAATGTTAAGCCTTGAACAGATATGGGTCATGACGAGATCTTCCGTTGCCGATGGCACAAGGCGCGAGACAAAAATATATCGTCGAGGAGGAACGGCAGCTAGAGCGTTTGATCCTACTGCAGATAAAACTGTAGGCGCAGCTGCATACACTAAATTAAGCATATGGGAGGAAGGCAAGGTGGTTGGGGGACCCTTGTTAGGCACTTGAGGAGGAGCTGGACAAGTATCCGCGGAAAAAACAGCAGCCGTGGTTATGTCAGTGGTGAGTGATGTGGTGGGCATTACAGAGTTGGCCGAAGTTGCATTGGAAGAAGCGGTCAGTGAGAGAGTTTCATCCACAACAACGGAAGGGGCATCAACGGTAGACGGCGGATCGTTACTGGAGCATTCATCAGCCCCTGGAATTAAGATTAAGGATTTGGGATTATGCATAGACGGACTGCATTCTTTTCTTGTTGGGGAATCGTCCACAATTTTTCGATTGCGAAAATTCGATTGCATAGTTACAAACTTAGTTTGGAGATCCCGAAAGACACCATAGACGGATTGGAATTCCAAATCAGTTTGCCGCATAAATATTCGCATATTCGCTGCAATGCCCATGCATTTCCAGCAAGTCCAGGTGAGGCCAATTCCGTCTTTAAGAAGGTCCGCAATCCGACCACCATATGATCCAAACGGAATACAGTTAGTATGGGCGACGTTAGGGCACAACCAACAATACGCAAAAGACTGACGCGAGGTTATCTTTCTATTGTAATTACAACTTTCAGCGCAGCAGCTACCCATTGCACAAGATATTATGCTTATATATATTGCTTAAGATAGCCACTTCTCTTAAGGGCGCGCAAATGAAACGAACTCAATTAGAGCAGTCCAGGAAAGAGAGTGATGAAGGGAGATGATCTCTTGCTATTAGCTCGACACGCTTTACAACAGCAATGAAGACAATCTCACGGCGAATTTTCAAGCACCGTTATAGCAGAAGACGAGATTGCTAGAGGGAGTAGCATTATTATATTTGATGACATTAAACTAGCGTTTTCTTTAGAGGCGACCCCAGAAAAGAAGATATCATTGGCGGAAGACACCAAAGCGTTAGCTAGTCTCGAATCAACGGCCGTTCTTAAGAATGGCAGGTATAAAGTCGGCCTACACTGGAAGGATGCTGACATCGCGATGCCCGACAGCTATCAGGCAGCACTTAGACGTCTGACGTGCCTACAGAGAAGGCTCTCGAAGCAACCTGAGCTTAGGGAACAAATTCAGAAGGAGTTGGACAATCTTGTCCAAAAGAACTATGCCCACAAACTTACTCCACAACCGAACAAACGGGGTACCCACCTTCATCACCAGCAATCCTAACAAACCGGGAAGAGTTCGTCTTGTGCATCTATTCCAAGATGTTACTTTAAATCGAACGAGCAAGTCCATGATGTACAGCTGAACACCATTGAGGACGCCAGCGAAATGGCATATGCAGCTGTCTCCTATTGGCCTATTTGCCAAGGGGAAGAAACTTACTTCAGCCTCGTGGCCGCCAAAGCTAAGGTGGCACCACTAAACCCGTTGTCCATTCCAAGGATGGAACTACAGGCTGCCGTAATCGGAACCAGGCTGAGTAAGCAGATGCTAAACAACTCACGATTCTCAATAAATTCGATCTGGTATTGGTCAGATTCTAAGACGGTTTTAAAGTGGCTTCGAATGGATCCTAGAAAATTCCAGCAGTACGTCATGCATCGCGTGGGCGAAATACTGGAATACAGCGAAATCAACCAATGGTACTGGGTGCCAACACATCGATACTCGATACTCATCAATACTCGACAAAGTAGAGTAGCCAATCTGCAACGATCTGGGTCCACCAAACAATGCCGAGGTCAGGCATGATGTATTCTTCAGCGACAATTCGTCACTGGAGCCAATAATTAACACGGAATATTTATCCGACTGGGGAAGGCTTTACAAAGCCGTAGCGGTGTATATTCTCTACATCGAAATATTTCGAGCCAAACTACAAAAGGCGCCGCCACCTAAGGAGGTTCCCGAATTCCGCCCAGAAATCTCCAACCTGGCTCGAGGTAAAAGTATAAAACCCAATTCAAAACTAATTTGTTTGAATGTATTCTAAGATAAGGACAAGCTGCTACGAGTCCGAGGGCGAACGGAGTATATATGCAGTCATCAACAGCTGGTGCTCCCACGCGGGCACCACATAACACGTCTCATAGTGAAGTGGTACCACCAAAAAATGCATCATTCATCACACGAGGCGTGCATCAACAGAATACGAGGCGTCTATTATATACCGCACCTGCGAGTTCTGTACAAAGGCATACGAAGGTTCTGTCAGCGTTGCCAGAACGAGAGTGCCAAACCAGAGGTCCCTCAGATGGGACCACTGCCAGCTGCCAGGCTGGCATCCTATCAATGCCCATTCACCTACGTCGGAATCGACTACTTTGGGCCTCTCTTTGTCACTGTGGGACGACGACGAGAGAAAAGATGGGGCGTTATCTTCACCTGCCTGACTATAAGGGCAGTTCATCTGGAACTGGCGTGTTCTCTTGATACTGCGTCATGCATAATGAGCATACGCAACTTCGTCAACCGGCTAGGAACTCCACGGGAGATTTATACTGACAACGAAACCAACTTTATAGCTGCCCAAAAAGTTATCTGCGGCGAGTTCCATAAAGTCAACTTTAATGAAGTCGGGGCGTCGTTCGACAACATCAAGTGGAAATTCAATCCACCAGCAGCCCCTCATATGGGGGGAGCATGGGAGCGCCTTGTTCACTCCGTAAAAAAGGTCCTATATGCTATCTGCCCGACCATGAAATTCACCAGTGAAGGCCTACAAAGCGCAATATGGGAGGTTGAGTTTATCCTGAACTCGAGGCCTCTCACCTTCGTATCCCTAGAAGCCAAGGACGACGAGGCTATTACACCCAACCATCTGCTAATGGGATCACCCAGTGATTACAAGCTCATCTTCGACACAACACACGCCGTGCGGCATATGTGGCACTCCGCACAACTGTTCGCTGATCAGTCCTGGCGACGTTGGGTGCGGGAATATGTATGATCTAGTCCGACGCGGGAAGTGGTACGCCAAGAGGCCACCAATAGCAGTCGCAGATGTCTTCTTGGTAGTGGACGAAAACTTGCCGCGCAATAGTTAGCCGAAAGGCATAGTCGAGCAAACGGTATTGGCCAAAGACAACCAGGTGAGAAGAGTGATCATCAAAACAGCCGGCGGGACCTATCAGCGACCCGTGACTAAAGTAGCTGTGCTGAACTTTAGTCCAGCACACCAGCCTCTGAAGCGGACAAGTTTACTGGAGGGAGGGCAGCGCCCACACAGTTAGTGTAGGCCGACCTAGTTATCACTCACTCCCTTTTAAATCATATTTGTTTATCAAATCAAGCCCAGCGTAAGTGCTGGGAAAAGAACCGTTGCTTATGGTGCTTTAAGCTCGCCTACGAGGTTAGCAACAGACTGCCATGCGGATTTGAGTTTAGTTTGGCTGCAGATACCCAAGGCAACGATTCTTTTTAAAGCGCCTTCGCCCGCTTCGCCTCGACACGTAGTTCTAACGTCACCTCATCTCAATTATACCATAACCTGTACACCGAATTGAAGTATAATAAAATAAATGAAGTTGAAACGTATTTGTGAGAAAAAGTTCTTGTGGCCTGCTGTTAAATAGTCACCCCTCTGGGGTCGGCGCCAAACTCAACAAGTAGAGTTCGCACACTATGTAATAGCCTTGTTCCACTGACACTTATATGGACCTCCTGAGTATGAAATTTTTAAGGTCATGGTCTCACCCCCCTATCTGATGCGTTTTGGTGTATAATAAGCGTCAAATAAAACTAAAGCAAAAAAAATCGAGTTTTAACTTCGCACCAGTCTCTAAAGTTTTTTGAATAACTCATACGCAGTGTTACCTATTATGATATATATATAAATAGGAGGAAATAAATAAAGGAGTATTGACTTTTGACTTTCGGCATCTTCTCTTTGAGTGTCAATGGTAATACTCTCGTACCGCTGCGCAACATGCGCTCCCAAGCACCACCATCGGATGGGCGTATCCCAGGCGTATTGAAAATTTACTCAATGCCACATCGTCACATCTCAATCCATTGCTCTTTACAGGCTCTAATAAAGTTTGTTCTTTGATCGCTTCTGATCCTGGCAGGAGCTCCTCTTCTGCAAATAAAGTTTTTCAAACCAACAACTTCGTTTTTCAAGCACATGATGGCAGCATCTGATAACAAGTCTTTGGCTAGCTCAAGATGCATAGCAAGCATGGTCACACATGTAAACAACGCACTCCATCTTTTTATTGGCGTCTACCTACAGCGACCAATACAGGTCCAAAGTAGTCCAGGCTTCTCGAAGTTAACATTTCTGGCAAGTTGCTTTAACGGTGTTCACCAGACGGCGCAGCGATGGAATCCTGAATTTTTGTCCTATACTGCAGATGACCGTCTCCACGTTTTGGTTCTTACACTGCTCATAATAATGTTATACAAGATAACAGGTCTCCTAACCATTGGTCCCACGCAGGCAGCGTCATCTATGCGTTCTGACAAACGAAGAATTCCGTCTTTGTCTATTTCAGGCGTAGACTCAAAAGCAGGGCTTAGTCCCGAAACGAATTTCGGTTCCGGTACCGGTTCCGGTACGTCCCAAAATGAATGTTTCGGTTAAAGGTTCTATTTCGGTTTTCAATTAATTTCGGTTTTCAGTTTCGATACGGTACCCGGATTTTTATTTCGGTATACCGGTACGTACCGGTATAAGTATAACTTATTATACCCTGTTCCCATTAAAAAAAGGAAAAAGGGATCATGAAGTTGTGCAAATGTATGTAACAGTCAAAAGAAAGCCTCTCCGACCCTATAAAGTATATATATTCTTGATCAGCATCAACAGCCGAGTCGATATAGCCATGTCCGTCTGTCTGTCTGTCCGTCTGTATGAACGCGTCGATCTCAGAGACTATAAGAGATAGAGACACAAATTATCGCATGCACATTGGTGTTTACCGTACCCAGATCAAGTTTGTTTCAGATTTTCAAAATATCCCCCCTCCCCCCTTAAACCGAAAAAAAATGCCACAGCCACAATTTTAAAGTTAGAACCTCGGCCTTATATCTATCTAGTCTCAAACGGAAAATAAGATCCGAGCAAAAACACCAAAGCTATACACGAAACAATTTTGCTTCTTGAAGCGGGGGGCGGCCACTGCATGCAGACAGCAGGCCGCGTATTTTTTTTATGTTTTTTTTCCTTTTGTGATTCCTGTGTAATAAAACGACTCAAAGTTCAACACAAAGTGAATGGTTTCACATTGAAAGTAAAATTATATCATATTTCGTATATTTGTACGTATTTAACAGGTAAGAACGTATGATATATTATTAGTTTTCGAATTTAACTTCGAATTTTTAATGTCCACTAACTATATAGGATTCTTGTAATTGCATTCAATGTGGTTGAGTTCATACAACTTCACAATTGATGTGTTTTTATCACCAAGTTTCTTTTCCTGCAATATCATCTGCGCTCTGTAAAGGTAAAAAAACGAAACTGTACCGGTTCCAACGTTTCGATTTCGTTCCGGTGCTATCGGTTCTATAATAACGGTAAGCGGTATTCGGTTCTCAAAAGAAAATTTGTATCGGTTTCGGTTCCGGTACTTGATTTGCAACGGTTTATTTCGGTTAACGGTTCCGGTTCCGGTATTAAGTCCAGATTGAATTACGTAATGAAGAATACGATTTCTCTGAAAATCCAAAACGGAAGCTCAGTTTTTTTTTGTAGATGACACATATGAACCATTACTGGGACTTGAAACTTGTATTGAATTTAGTTTGGTTAAGCGGGCAGACATTAATACAGTGGCAAAACCGCTTAATGCATGCATACGTCGAGAACATTTTTTAATCCCTACAATTGATGATTTCACCTCAAGATTAACAAACAAACGAATATTTACCATAATAGATCTCAAGAGCGGATTTTGGCAACTTGAATTGGACACAGAGAGTTCTGATTTAACGACATTTATGACCTCATTTGGAAGATTTAAGTTCAATCGAGTTCCATTCGGTATCAATAGTCCCCTAGAAATTGTTTAACAAATAATGGTAAAAATATTTGGATATATACTAGGGGTTATGGTATATTTTGATGATGTTGGAATAACTGCAGAGACTTTTGCAGAGCATGACAAAATACCAATGACAGTTCTTGAGCGTGCACGAATGTATAATGTACGATTCAACCCAAAAAATGTGGTTTTCATGGGAAACATTATTTCAGAAGTGTATTTGTTGGAAGGGAAAATTAAGCCAGAGTGCAATTATCGTGATACGATTTCAAACTTTAAGAGACCAGAAAACAAACACGACGTTATGCGACTATTGGGCCTATTAAAATACCTGGGAAAATATATTCCAAACATATCCCGAGAAACTGCCGAGTTGCGCGATTTGACTTGCATTGATGTAGAATTTAAATAGACGGAAATTCATACGAAGGAACTAGAGAACATTCTCAAAACAATTAACTCTATGCCAGTTGTAACTGTTTATGATCCTAAACAGCCAGTGATTATTCAAACAGATGAGTCTAAAGATTGTGTTCTTATGCAAAATGGCAATCAGTAGTATATGCATCTCGAACGCTTGGAAAAAATGAACAAAAATGGACTCAGATCGAGAAAAAGCTGCTGGCTATTGTCTTTGCTTGTGAGCGATTTCATTATTACCTTAGAGAGTTCACGGCACATAGTGATCATAGACCACTGAAAACACTAATTAAGCGGGATATGGATGATGTATTAGCAAGACTGCAGCGAATGTTTATATTCTTGCTAAAATATCCGAAATTGGAAATCACATATGTCCCTGGAGAGCACATGCTGGTCGCTGATTGCCTGTCACGGGCGCAAGTAACAGATGTATTCGAAAATGAAAAACTGACAGTGGTTATTCATGGTTTAGTTGCGTCTGTATGCATATCAGAGGACAATTTTAAGTTGTATCATCAGTTAATGAGAATTGATGATAGTCTCATGAAGATTTGCATATTTGTAGAAACAAATAGTTGGCCTGGATATCACCATCTTGATGCAGTTGGTCATAAAAAGGGATTGCTATTTCTAGATCATCGGTTGGGGATTCCGAATAAATTAAGATCAAAAATCTGCAAATGGTTACATGCACCTCATCTGGGAATCGAGAAAACTCTAGCACGGGCTCGCATGCACTATTTTTGGCCAGAGATGAGCAAGCAGATTGAGGAAATGATTGAGAACTGTTCAATTTGTGAAACATTTAAAAGAAACAACGTCAAAGAGCCATTGATACAAGAAGAAGCACCGCTGTACCCATTCCACATGGTGTCTATGGATATTTTTGAATATGCTGTAGTTAATTACATTTCGTTAATTGATGCATACTCAGGATTTGTTATATCTGAACGGTTGTATAATAAATCATCGAGCCATATCATTGAGGTATTAAGAAAAATAATTAATCGCATAGGTTATCCAACAATAATAAAAAGTGATAGCGGTCCTTCTCATCCTCTGAATTTAAAAAATTTGACGAAAATTTAAATGATGAGATAAAGTTTTCAAGCCCAAGATATGCCCCAATCAATGAGCTAGCGGAAAAGGGTGAGGCTATTGTTAAAATCATACTTAAAAGATGTTATGCAACGCTAAAGGTTGAACTATTTCAATATCGATTGTTTAAATACAACACAACTCCTATTGCTAGTATGAAATTAAACCAGTCCAATTGTTTTTTGGTCGTCAAGTAAAAACAGAAATACCAGTAATGGGTCAAACATTGTGTCGAATCAATTTTAAGGAACAACAATTTCAGTTAAAGTTTAAAAATCAAAAAATCTAAACAGAGATATTATTATGACAGACATGCAAGATCATTACCAATGCTCAAAATAGGAGATCTCATTATATTTATGATAAACGGAATGGAATGACATTATGGAACAGTTGTGGGAGTTGTAAATGACCGATCATATATAGTTAAGGATAGTTTAAATAGTCACTAAATAATCACTATAGACGTATTCGTAGATTTATTGCCAAAACACATAATGTAGGATTAATTGCAAGTGATTGAATGTATGAAGAAAACATTAAGAGTAACTATAAACATGCCAATGTTGAAAAAATTAAAGAAATTTAAATTGTTCCATTGCCCAGACGGTTAAATGAAGCCAGTAGCTGTAAGGCGGATGAAAGCATTCTGTTAGACATGGAAAACACACTTAATAGTTCGTCGTCAGATGACTATGAAACAGCTAGCAGTAGCGATTCAGATGCTGAGGCAATCATCCCAGAAGTCAATAACTCTAAAAATATTAGTTAGCCTGAAATTGTAACTCAGCCCAATGTAGTTAAGACTAGAGGCGGTAGAACAGTTCGTCCACCAAAAAGATACGGTTGGGATTAATTTAAGAAAATCCAGTAAAGTTCTTTTGATCAAATTTTTGTAATGAATTATAAAATGTTTTTATTTTAAAGAAAAGAAAGCGTTTAATATGACAACCCTGTCCTGAAAGTCCTACACTTGACAACTCTGTTATCCAGTGTTGGACAAAAGGTGTTGAATAAGGTTTAGATGTTTTATGTATACTGATGCCGATGCAGGCAACGAATAAACGCTATGCACAATTAATTTAATAATTAATATTATTTTAACATAAAATATTACACTCATCCCCAGAAACATTAGTCCTTCTGTTCTGATGGTAATGCGATGAAACATTTCCTTAATATGCCCACCACTTCCGATTTTACCTTGTCGAAATTTAAATAATATTAACGGTAATGGTACAGGCTGGTATTTATCTGATCCTTTCATTAGGCATGAATTTTATGATACTTCTTCCGTTTGCGCGACAGCATCAAACACAAGACGAAGTTTTTTGTTGTTTTTGTTTTTTGTACACTAAAATGTGGCAAATATCAATTACGATCTCCTTTCCTTCCTGCTTCGGAATCGGGCAGTTTCTGGGCGTAACCTTTGGCATCATAATCAGCTACAGAGTTCTTTTTTTTTTTAACTTAATTAAATTCAAATAATTAAGTGCTTAACAGCTGACTGATCAGAGTGACCATGCACCTTTTTGGTGGATGGTCACCCTGTTTTAGTTATGTTCCACACACACAAGAAATAGCTAGCAAGTTCCTGGCAGGAATTTTCCGCAGTGCTGGATACAGGCTTTTAATAAGGCCAGAAATATGAAATAATCAATTCCAAATATCATGGAACTTCGAGCAGATCAAAAACTTCTTCGTTGCTATGCTAAATAAACCAGAGCTCGCAAATAACCCTCAACACTTTTTTTCAGTTTGATCAGTCCACTGATAAAACAGAAAAAAGCAAAGCGCCCTGCACTCTCTGGTCTCAAGGATTGAAAGATCACTTGTAGTAAGAGACTTCTCTTTAGTAGCATTTCTCGACATAAAGGGTGCTTTTAATAACGTCCAACCTAACGCCATCACCTCTGCCTTGACATATGTGGGAGCAGATGTGCCTCTAGTAAGATTCGTCAAACAATTGCTAACCAGCAGGTCGGTGTACTCCCAACTTGGCGATACAACTGCTCGCAGATGTGTTAACAGAGGCACTCCGCAGGGAGGTGTTCTCTCTCCGCTGCTGTGGGTTGTAACAGTTAACCAACTGCTGCGACTTATGGAATCGGAGGGACACGTAGTGGTGGCTTACGCGGATGATATTGCCATCTTTAAATGTGGAATGTTTCCTTAAACGCTGTGTGACCTCATTTTCACTAGAAAGTACTCTACGGAGCACTAGTATGGTGGCCAGCACTCGGGAAACAATCAGCACTGAAAAATCTGCATAAAGTAAAGAGAAGTGCGGAAATATGTATTAGCGGCGCTCTCCGAACGACACCAACGGAAGCGCTAAATACTATTCTTCACCTTCTACCACTAGACCTTGTTGCAAAGCATATGCTAATTCCATTAACATCTACGCTGATCGTTCTAAGCTCGACGAAAAAGTAGGAGGGGGCGTTTTCTCTCCCAACCTTATCGTTCCGCCTTCCCGATCACTGTAGTGTGTACCAAGCAGAGGTGGTAGCCATCCAGGAAGCTGCCACCTGCCTTAGCACACTCACGGTTAAAGAAGGAAACGTATTTATATACTCAGATAGTCAAGCCGCCCTTAAAGCACTTGACTCACATACCAACAATGCTAAAACACTTTCGGAATGTCGCTTATCTCTGAATGAGATCGCACGACATTTCAGTATACACCTAATATGGGTGCCTGGACATCGCAACATAGAAGGAAATGAGTCTGCGGACAAACTGGCCAGAATAGGTACCACTGTCAAGCTCCTTTCAGAGAAGAGCACGATTGGGAATATGGCGACATATAAGCATCACACAAAAGCTGAAAAACTTCGTCGCGCTACGAATCGGTGGAAAACCCGTTCCTCCTGTGCAGTAGCGAGGCTTACGTGGCAAACATTCGACCAAAAACGTACTAACACACTTTTACATCACAGAAGAGACCACATATCACTTCTGGTGGGGACCCTCACGGGTCACTGTCTCATTGGCCTAGGCGTCACTCACTATGACTTCTGCAGAAGTTGCGGATACGAAGAAGAGGAGGAATCGGTACAACACCTTCTCTGTCATTGCCCCGCCTTCAGTAGAAGGAGACTCAGGACACTTGGTCAACTTCTGCTACTCAACCTCTCGGAGACATCCGGGCTAGAGATTCCAGCTCTTCCCAAATTCATTCTGTCCACACAATGGTTCAGTAACGAGGACCCCCCTCAGTTTTAAAAATGGTAATTGGGAATAAATATGGCATCGCAATGGCCCCAATGCGGCCTAAGTGGGAGAGCGACTTGTCGCTCTCAGCCATTGCAACCTAACCTAACCTAACCTAACCTAGCGGGTATATCGAAGTCGGTTAGAGACGACTTTAACTTACGCTCTCAATATTTATTTATGAAAGGCATGCCAAAACGAAGAATTTAAGAAAAACGAGAGAGTAAGTTAAAGTCGGCTCTAACCGACTTCGATATACCCGTTACTCATGGAAATAAATGTTTAATAGCCTTCCTGTGTGCCTGAGGTGGGACAACCGAAAAGTATGCAACATTTTTTTAGCTCGGTTATTTATCATCCGATCTTGATCAATCTTCAGGGCTTATAGATATTGCGAATATAATTGTAAGTTTTAAATTTGAGATCGATATCTTAAAAATTATGGCAGTTATTCAACATTTTTTGTTGTGGGGGAGGGGGTGGGCGTGGCAAAAATTTGAAATAAACTTGATCTGCGTGCAGACAATAGGAGTCTACATTTCCAATTTGGTTGCTCTAGCTCTTCTAGTCTCTGAGATCTAGGTGTTCATACAGACAGACGGTCAGACGGACAGACGGACATGGCTATATCGACTCGGATGTTGATGCTGATCAAGAATATATATACACTTTATATGGTCGGAAATGATTCCTTCTGCCTGTTACATACATTTGCACGATTTTAGTATACCCTTTTACTCTACGAGTAACGGGTATAAAAAACTGACAAAAAAAATTCCAGAGGAGCAAAAGAATGACGAAACCTTTGAAATGGCAAAATAACAAATTTAATTTTATATAAAAAATTTTGTAATAAATAAAATGATTTCGATTTTCCAGCTGGAAAATGTTTGAAATTATTCTTTTGGGCTTATTTCAGAGCTCTCAAAAAACTTATAACACTATCAGCGTGTCTGTGTAAAACTGTTCTGTTACAAACACAACGAAAAGGGGTTGCAAAAGACACTTTCAATTCTGTCTGGCTCAATAGCTGTTTTTGCTCAACCAAAGATCGCTTTTTTCGTTTCTGTGTTGCTCATATCTTTCACTGACCGTTTTGCCGAGAGCCGACTTCCAAAGTGTCTTCTAAGAATGTAAGCGTGTTTCTGACTGGGATGCCTGTGTGTGAGTGTGTGTGAGTGAGTGAGTTTGCCTTATAGCCTATTTCCACCAAAGAAATGAAGCTTCATTTCTTGAAATGACAAGAAATGAAGAAAATGATATCATTTCTTCCATACAAATTGTTGTTGCATTTTGTCCTTCATTTCCTTCATTTCTCAAAAATGATGGCATTCGCCACGAAGGAATTTGGTATTTTTTTAAAAAGTACTCGCTACTCTCCGGCACTACTCGTTACTCGCTGGAAATAGAAAGTGTCATCACCAATAAACTGTTGATTTAAATTCAAAAAGTAGGCGCAGTTTTGTTTAAAAAATAAATTAGTCAAAAAAAGTTGTGTATTTAGCTTTCTGCTGATAGTTCAGGGGGAAGGAAAAATGCGTTCGCCAAGGGTAATTGCTTTCCTGCCGGGTATGTCTTTTTTTGGGTAAATATTGCAAAAAGTCCCCGTGAGTTTGAAAGTGGCGCCTGTTGTTTAAATCAAACCATTCAGCTGTTTTTGTCAACGTGGCATTGCGAATATCAAAACGATGACGATTTGTCAATGGAAACAGCATCATTTTTAGAAATGAAAATGATAAGAAATGAAGCCAGTGGAAATAGGCTATTAGTCAACGATCTTTGTACATAAGTGGAGTATGGAAAAATGCATTATTATTAACCTATCAAAAGAAATGCAGAAAATATTTGTTTTCGATAATTGGTTAACGCCTAAAAACCATATTTATTTAATTATGTACATTGTACATATAGTACATAAGCCCACTGCCTACCACACGAACAAAACAAATAACACTTTTTGCCGACACTTTTTGTGTTTTGCTCATTTGAAGACAGTTTTTCGTGAGCGGTCGCTCACAAGTGTCCCTCTCAGTTGTTATTGAGAGACCGTCTCGTTTGTTTTGATCAACCGAAAATGCTCAACAGAAAACAAATGAGGAGGGGAAAAAAGTGGACTGATATCAGTGGACTGATAAAACAGAAAAAAACAAAGTGCACTCGGTCTCTCACTGAGCAAAACACTTTTTTCCCCTCCTCATTTGTTTTCTGTTGAGCATTTTCGGTTGATCAAAACAAACGAGACGGTCTCTCAATAACAACTGAGAGGGACACTTGTGAGCGACCGCTCACGAAAAACTGTCTTCAAATGAGCAAAACACAAAAAGTGTCGGCAAAAAGTGTTATTTGTTTTGTTCGTGTGGTAGGCAGTGGGCTTATGTACAATATGTACAATGTACATAATTAAATAAATATGGTTTTTAGGCGTTAACCAATTACCGAAAACAAATATTTTCTGCATTTCATTTGATAGTTTAATAATAATGCATTTTTCTATACTGCACTTATGTACAAAGATCGTTGACTAAGGCAAACTCACTCACTCACACACACACACACACACAGGCATCCCAGTCAGAAACACGCTTACATTCTTAGAAGACACTTTGGAAGTCGGCTCTCGGCAAAACAGTCAGTGAAAAACATGAGCAAAACAGAAACGAAAACAGCGATCTTTGGTTGAGCAAAAACAGCTATTGAGCCAGACAGAATTGAAAGTGTCTTTTGCAACCCCTTTTCGTTGTGTTTGTAACAGAACAGTTTTACACAGACACGCTGATAGTGTTATAAGTTTTTTGAGAGCTCTGAAATAAGCCCAAAAGAATAATTTCAAACATTTTCCAGCTGGAAAATCGAAATCATTTTATTTATTACAAAATTTTTTATATAAAACTAAATTTGTTATTTTGCCATTTCAAGGGTTTCGTCATTCTTTTGCTCCTCTGGAATTTTTTTTGTCAGTTTTTTATACCCGTTACTCGTAGAGTAAAAGGGTATACTAAAATCGTGCAAATGTATGTAACAGGCAGAAGGAATTATTTCCGACCATATAAAGTGTATATATATTCTTGATCAGCATCAACAGCCGAGTCGATATAGCCATGTCCGTCTGTCCGTCTGACCGCCTGTCTGTATGAACACCTAGATCTCAGAGACTAGAAGAGCTAGAGCAACCAAATTGGAAATGTAGACTCCTATTGTCTGCACGCAGATCAAGTTTATTTCAAATTTTTGCCACGCCCACCCCCTCCCCCACAACAAAAAATGTTGAATAACTCCCACAATTTTTAAGATATCGATCTCAAATTTAAAACTTACAATTATATTCGCAATATCTATAAGCCCTGAAGATTGATCAAGATCGGATGATAAATAACCGAGCTAAAAAAATGTTGCATACTTTTCGGTTGTCCCACCTCAGGCACACAGGAAGGCTATTAAACATTTATTTCCATGAGTAACGGGTATATCGAAGTCGGTTAGAGCCGACTTTAACTTACTCTCTCGTTTTTCTTAAATTCTTCGTTTTGGCATGCCTTTCATAAATAAATATTGAGAGCGTAAGTTAAAGTCGTCTCTAACCGACTTCGATATACCCGCTAGGTTAGGTTAGGTTAGGTTAGGTTGCAATGGCTGAGAGCGACAAGTCGCTCTCCCACTTAGGCCGCATTGGGGCCATTGCGATGCCATATTTATTCCCAATTACCATTTTTAAAACTGAGGGGGGTCCTCGTTACTGAACCATTGTGTGGACAGAATGAATTTGGGAAGAGCTGGAATCTCTAGCCCGGATGTCTCCGAGAGGTTGAGTAGCAGAAGTTGACCAAGTGTCCTGAGTCTCCTTCTACTGAAGGCGGGGCAATGACAGAGAAGGTGTTGTACCGATTCCTCCTCTTCTTCGTATCCGCAACTTCTGCAGAAGTCATAGTGAGTGACGCCTAGGCCAATGAGACAGTGACCCGTGAGGGTCCCCATCAGAAGTGATATGTGGTCTCTTCTGTGATGTAAAAGTGTGTTAGTACGTTTTTGGTCGAATGTTTGCCACGTAAGCCTCGCTACTGCACAGGAGGAAAGGTTTTTCCACCGATTCGTTGCGCGACGAAGTTTTTCAGCTTTTGTGTGATGCTTATATGTCGCCATATTCCCAATCGTGCTCTTCTCTGAAAGGAGCTTGACGGTGGTACCTATTCTGGCCAGTTTGTCCGCAGACTCATTTCCTTCTATGTTGCGATGTCCAGGCACCCATATTAGGTGTATACTGAAATGTCGTGCGATCTCATTCAGAGATAAGCGACATTCCGAAAGTGTTTTAGCATTGTTGGTATGTGAGTCAAGTGCTTTAAGGGCGGCTTGACTATCTGAGTATATAAATACGTTTCCTTCTTTAACCGTGAGTGTGCTAAGGCAGGTGACAGCTTCCTGGATGGCTACCACCTCTGCTTGGTACACACTACAGTGATCGGGAAGGCGGAACGATAAGGTTGGGAGAGAAAACGCCCCCTCCTACTTTTTCGTCGAGCTTAGAACGATCAGCGTAGATGTTAATGGAATTAGCATTTGCTTTGCAACAAGGTCTAGTGGTAGAAGGTGAAGAATAGTATTTAGCGCTTCCGTTGGTGTCGTTCGGAGAGCGCCGCTAATACATATTTCCGCACTTCTCTTTACTTTATGCAGATTGTTCAGGGCTGATTGTTTCCCGAGTGCTGGCCACCATACAAGTGCTCCGTAGAGTACTTTCTAGTGAAAATGAGGTCACACAGCGTTTGAGGAAACATTCCACATTTAAAGATGGCAATATCATCCGCGTAAGCCACCACTACGTGTCCCTCCGCTTCCATAAGTCGCAGCAGTTGGTTAACTGTTACAACCCACAGCAGCGGAGAAAGAACACCTCCCTGCGGAGTGCCTCTGTTAACACATCTGCGAGCAGTTGCATCGCCAAGTTGGGAGTACACCGACCTGCTGGTTAGCAATTGTTTGACGAATCTTACTAGAGGCACATCTGCTCCCACATATGTCAAGGCAGAGGTGATGGCGTTAGGTTGGACGTTATTAAAGGCACCCTTTATGTCGAGAAATGCTACTAAAGAGAAGTCTCTTACTTCAAGTGATCTTTCAATCCTTGAGACCAGAGAGTGCAGGGCGGTTTCAGTAGACCTACCCTTGCTGTATGCATGTTGCGTGTTTGCTAGATGAGCGGGACTTATAGTTTGCCTCAGGTGTACATCAATAAGCCTCTCAAGAGTTCTAAGAAGAAACGAGGATAGGCTGATTGGCCTATAATCGTTTGGTTTCACATGTGAAGCTTTGCCCGCTTATGGTATGAATACCACTTTAGTTTCTCTCCATCTGGTGGGGATATAGTCGACCTTAATACAGCTTACATAGATGGTGGAAAGCCAGGTCATTGTGCACCCAATAGTTTGTTGTAGTTGGGCAGGATATATTTTATCAAGCCCTGGCGACTTAAATGGTTCGAACGAATCGATAGCCCATTTCATTCTGGTCTCCGTGACAATGGTTTTGTCATATTGCATAGAAAGGTCGGTTGGCCTAAACTGAGGTGTTTAGTTAAGGGAGCATTCAGGAAAGTGTGTGCTTAGCAGAAGATTTAGGGATTCTTCGCTCGAGTCGGTCCAGGTTCCGTCTGTTTTTTGTAAGAGTCCTGGCGGGGTTGGTGAGCTAGCCAGGATCTTTCTGAGCCGTGATGCATCAGAAGTAGATTCAATATTACTACAGTAATGGGCCCAGGAAGAGCGTTTGGCCCTCCTGGTAGCTTTTTTATAGGTACATAGCTTTTGTTTATATAACTCTCAAGCGGTTGTTTGGCCGTTATCTTTGGCTACGTTAAATGTATGTCGACATTCTTTCCGGAGCTTATCCAGCACTGCAGACCACCAAGGTGGTTTAAAGGTGGATTTTATTTTTCTAGGGGGGCAGGCCCTATTAAACGAGTCCGTATACGCGATGGTGAGCGTATCGACAAGCTCATCTATCTGTTTTTCCGTACTTGGTGTGTATGGTGGGAACGGTCTAAGCTTTTTAGAGAGAAGTTTGTTGTGGACTTCCCAATTGGTTTTTTTGAGGTTCTGTATCCTTTTGGGTGAGGGACACTTATTAGTTGCTACGACTTCTATGTATCGATGGTCAGAGAAGGAGTGCTCTGGCAGCACCTTCCATGAAATCAATTGGTCACAGAGGTTTTCGGTGATAAGGGTTATATCTAAGACCTCTCTTCTGTTTTTGATAATAAAGGTAGCGTCAGTCCCTTTATTAGCAATATGCAAATTTGTCTGTAATAGGTAGTTATACAGTGTTTCACCGCGCTCATTTATATCTGAGCTGTCCCATTGTGAATGGTGTGCGTTGGCATCACCAACTAAAATGAGGCTTGTGTGTGTATGAATGCTGTTTCCAGTTAGGTCCCGGAATATTTTTGGTGGTGGAGGGCTCTCAGTGTCATGAGCCAGATAAAAAGAGGCCAGCCTGATGGTTAAACTCCCCAGTTCCAGGCTGACCGTGGTGATGTCACCATCACTGAACTGGGGAAGTAAAAGGGTTTTAAAATGTATTTTGGTTCAAATACATGATCGAATTTTTCCCTTGCCCTTGGTGTGGAAAAGGTTGTATTTGGGTGTCTGTAAGCCATTGATTCTGTCACCAGAAATCCATGGTTCTTGAACGAGCACAATATCTACTTCGCCTGAGGATAGGCAAAGTAACAGTTCAGCGGTTGCTGCTTTAGAGTGATGCAGGTTTATTTGTAGAACCCGCATCAAATAAAAAATTTGTGATTTCTTCGCGGAGCGCCAAACAAATACGACCGATCAGTGTGACCTTTCAGCGATCAGCCATGAAAGAAATGTTGAATAGCCTTCCTGTGTCCCCCTGGGGGGACAGCCGAAAAATATACAACATTTTTTTAACTCGGTTATTTTTCATCCGATCTTTATAAAAAAGGGTTTATAGATAATATAAATATAAGTTTTCAATTTGAGATCGATATCTTAATAATTATGGCAGTTATTGAACATTTTTTTTGTTCTGGGGTCGGGGGTGGGCGTGGCAAAAATTTGAAATAGACTTGATCTGCGTGCAGACAATAGGAGTCTACATTTCCAATTTGGTTGCTCTAGCTCTTCTAGTCTCTGAGATCTAGGTGTTCATACAGACAGACGATCAGACGGACAGACGGACGGACGGACAGACGGACATGGCTATATCGACTCGGCTGTTGATGCTGATCAAGAATATATATACTTTATATGGTCGGAAATGATTCCTTCTGCCTGTTACATACATTTGCACGACTGTAGTATACCCTTTTACTCTACGAGTAACGGGTATAAAAAATTGACAAAAAAAAGATACCAGAGGAGCGAAAGAATTACGAAACCCTTGAAACGGCGAAACAACAAATTTAATTTTATATAAAAAATTTTGTAATAAAAAAATTATTTCGATTTTCCGGCTGGAAATTTTTTTGAGTAATTAATAGAACTCAAAATATAATTCTCAAAAATTAATTTTTTCTCAAAAAATTACTCGGATAAAAATCTTGCAGAATTTCTATAGTTCTTTGGCTAAGGATCATTTTTGTATATTCCAAATGATTGTTCCTTCCCAATGATTTTTTAGATCAAAAATAGAAAAATAAGACTTATTTTCGGTGCCTGATTTTAAGGTAGTTTTACTTTTGG
Source organism: Lordiphosa magnipectinata (assembly GCA_037044535.1). Taxonomy (NCBI): domain Eukaryota; kingdom Metazoa; phylum Arthropoda; class Insecta; order Diptera; family Drosophilidae; genus Lordiphosa; species Lordiphosa magnipectinata. The sequence goes on from JBAMBO010000549.1 coordinate 74,190, forward strand.
CACCTTTTATTTCAAGTAGATTAGCTATGCCTTCTTCCAATAAAGATGTTAAAGATACTTCGTTAATAAAGGCGAAAACTCGAAATTGCTCTTTGGGCCCAATAACTGACTATCTTCCTTCATTCTACCCGTTACTCGTAGAAAAAAAGGGTATACTAAAGTCTTTGCAAATGTATGTAACAGGCAGAAGGATTCATTTCCGACCATATAAAGTATATATATTCTTGATCAGCATCAACAGCGTAGTCGATATAGCCATGTCCTTCTGTCCATCCGTCTGTATGAAAACCTAGATGTCAGAGACTAGAAGAGCTATTGCAACCAAATTGGATAGGTAGACTCCTTGTGTGTGTGCACGCTGATCAAGTTTATTTCAAATTTTTGCCACGCTGTTAGAGCCGACTTTAACGTACCCTCTCGTTTTTTGTTGTCTGCGGGCGTTGATTATGCAGCCAAGCGGTTTTGCAGTTTTTGACACGAATTTATGTTACATTTTCGTTTAATTGGACATTCCTGTACAGCATGACCTTGGCGAAAGCAGCTGAAGCATAGGCGGCTCCTTTTGACAAGGTTTCATTATTCCATATTATCCATCTTGCGGAAATAGTCGCATCTACATATATATCTTGTGTTCCTAACAGCATGCTGCACAGTTTTCCTTGGTACTGCTTTCGTGCATCGAATAGATCTGTTTTGGCTGTTTCCTTTTATCTTGTACTTCACAGTTGAACCTTCTATGGCGAGTGCTAATGAGCGATAGATTGAATCCATAGCGAAAATTAGTTGAAAAAGAAAGACCATGCTCAACCATTTATCTGGTCTTCTCTTTTGATTATCGGCAATTTCGAAACTACTTCATCCAACAATGCACGATTATTTAAATGTGGCTGCGCATCACAATTTTCGCAGAAAGAAGCTAAGTTGGCAGTCAAAACGCTGAAATGGATTATTTCGTTGATTTTCTTATATTTGATCGGCGGAAAGGCCCTGGCTTTGGAAAATTATCTGCGTATTAATATTTCAGGACGTCCATATTGAAGGTACAGTGTGTTCATAAGAGCGTCAATGTTATTAGGATATATAAGCAATGAAGCTACCATATCTTTAGCGGCACCAGTGAGCGCCCTTTGCAGGCGAGTCAAGTTCTCCATATTGGTATAACCATTTGCGATGGTGGTCTCTATATATGCTACGTGGAAAGCTGGCCATTGCTCTGGTGCTCCCGAAAAAGATGGCAAGTCTTGAAGCTTTCTTATGTATGGCTGATATGGTACTGGTGCTGCACTGGCTGGCAAGGTTCGTGGTGGCAGCGCAAATTCATGAGAAGATGGCGGCGGAAAGGCATTAGTCGCATGAGAAGACGGCATTGGCAAAGCATTAGCGACTTGAGAAGAACTTGAATGGGCGGTGGCAGTAGCGAAGAATGTTCTGGTACAAAATTCTGTTGACCTATCCGAGGCGACTGTTCGGATACTAGATAATTATAATATGGCATGAACTTACTTCCGAGTTGATCAGCGGATTTCGGCTTATTGTCCAATACTCCCGGACTATTTTGATTAGCCTGTGGCATCTGAGCACGGCACGAGAATCCGCTTCATTGCTTCTTGATATTTTCTTTCCAGCTCACAAAACTGTGCTCTTAGTTCACCCATTTCGTTGCATTTGATGACCGTGTCATTAAGGTCTTGTTCCTCGTCTGTTTTCGACATTGTATCCTCAAAACCAAGACTATCTGGTAGTTGACCTTTGTTTTTATACCCTTGCAAAGGGTATTATAATTTTGCCTGTCCGTCTGTCTGTCCGTCTGTCCGTCTGTCTGTCTGTCTGTCCGTCTGTTTCTACGCAAACTAGTCTCTCAGTTTTAAAGCTATCGAGCTGAAATTTGCACAGAGTCTTCTTTTTACTGCACGCTACTAATATGTCGGAACCGACCGGATCGGATGACTATATCTTATAGCTGCCATAGGAACCATCGGTCAAAAAATGGGTCTTAGTGAGAAAAACTTTTCTGTTTTCAATGTTAGCGTCCTTAAACTCGGCCATTGTTTATACTATCTGCTTTCAAACAGATTTGCATATTTTTGTCAAGATCGGATGACTATATCTTATAGCTGTCATAGGAACAATAGGTCGGATAATGGGTCTTAGTAAGAAAAGCTTTTTTGTTTTTAATGCTACCGTCATAAAACTCGGCAATAATTAATATTATATGCTTTCAAACAGATTTGCAAATTTTTGTCAAAATCGGATGACTATATCTTATAGCTGCCATAGGACCGATCGGTCGGAAAATGGGTCTTAGTGAAAAAAGCTTTTTTGTTTTCAAATAAATAGTTCTGAAAATCGGTGATTCTAAATATTAAACTAATTTGAAAAAGTTGATCGACATCGGGTGACTATATCTTATGGTTGCCATAGGACCGATCGATCGGAAAATGAGTCTTAGGGAGAAAACCTTTTTTTGTTTTAAATTTTATCTTTCTTAAACTCCGCGATTGTTAATTTGATATGTGTTTAAAAAGATTCGTGAAATTCGGTCGAAATCAGATGTTTACCTGTAGGAAAATGGGTTTTAGTTAAAAAATTGTTAGATTTTTATGTAAGCGTTCTTAAACTCTCACATTTCAAAAACAGCATTTGCAAGGGTATAAAAACTTCGGCACAGACGAAGTTAGCTTGGCCTTCTCGTTTCTTTTACTCTGGCGTGGCTTAATTTGATCTTTAAACGGCAAACTGCGTCTTTACGGCGTGGCGGCAATTTGGCGACTGTTCGACTTTGCTGTTATATGACAACCAGTGGCTGCAAAAGGTGCGTCAGGCTGGCACAATTAAAGTCCACTCTTATAGGCGGCAACTACGCATTTGGCATATGCGTTAATAGGCAGGAGAAAGACACTCTTGATCTCTCCATAAAATAGGCGGCAACTACGCATTTGGCATATGGTCATTCTTTTATAAACCGAACAGTTAAAAAACTCACCATTATTGATATTAATCAAAAAAAATCCGAAATTAGATCTCGACATGCCCACCAAAACGTAATTTGCGGTTTTGCAAAAAAATGTTTGTTAATTTAATAAACAATTTCAAAAATCGTCAAAAACGAAAAATTGGAATAAAAGGGTTTTTAAAAAATTTTTGTTATTGCTGAATAGTATTTTAATGTATCTACTAAAATAATAATTTAATAACTTTTTAAATTATTTAATAATATTAAGTAATTATTGCTACATTTTATATATAATTTTTTCTCAGTGTTAACCACCATGACATAGCTTCTAAGAAGATACATTTTATTGCCCTAAATACAACTTAAATTACGGTGCTTTCAAAAAGATGGAGACTTTTATAGTTTAAAAGATAATAATTATTAAAGTTATAAACAAATTAAAATATGCCCTTAAAGAAAAATTTCTCATGCAGTGAGCTTTAAAGCTATTTGATTGAAACTTAGCATGCGAGGCTTATATTTATGAAGTTTTCAAAAAATATCAACATCATGCGGATCGGACGTCTATATCATATAGCGGCCATAGGGATGCTGAATTTGGTGGTGGTATAATTTAGTTTGCAAACTATGGTCACACTACACAAAAATCAATTAATTATAGTATTCGTATGGCAGCTGTATGATATAGCCTTCCAATCTGCCTAAAATTAACATTTTTGAAAAGCTTGATATATATAAAGCTTAATTGCCAAGCTTCATTCACATAGCTTTGAAACTAACATCGTGGCAAAGCTTTATTTAAGGGCATATTTGTATTTGTTTATAACTTCAAAAATTAATATCTTTCAAACTATAAAAGTCTGCATCTTTTTGAAAACACCGTAATTAAAGGTTTGTTTAGGGCAATAAAATGTATCTTCTTAAAATGTAGCAATAATTACTTAATATTATTAAATAATTTAAAAAGTTATTAAATTATTATTTTAGTAGAAACATTAAAATACTATTCAGCAATATCAACACAAGACCTGTCCGATAAACCAAACCTGAGAAATCCAGTTTTTAAAAACCCTTTTTTTCCATTTTTCCGTTTTTGACGATTTTTGAAATTGTTTATAAAAATAAACAAAAATTTTATTTGCAAAACCGAAACGTTTGGGAGTGTCGGGATCTAATTTCGGATTTTTTTTATTTAAATCGAAAATGGTCAATTTTAAAACCGTTCGGTTTCAAAAAGAATTACCCATATGCGTTACAAGGCAGGAGAAAGACACACTTGATCCCTACAGAAAATAGGCGGCAGCTACGCATTTGGCATATGCGTGAATATAGCAGGAGACAAACACATTTGATCTCTCCAGAAAACAGGCGGCTACTACGCACTTGTCATATGCTTTACAAAGCAGGAGAAAAACACACTTGATCCCTCCTGAAAATAGGCGGCAGCTACGCATTTGGCATATACGTAACAGGACAGGAGGAAGACACTTTTGATCCCTAGAGAAAATGAGCGGCAACTATGCATTTGGCATATTCGTTACAAGGCAGGAGAAAGACACACTTAGGTTTGGTTAAATAGGCCGCTCGGCTGAGGCCGAGTTGACCCAGGGGCCTTATGGCCCATTGTGATGCCTAATTGGGGAAATGAAATGGGGTGATAGGTGGGGTTGGTTCTGACGGTGAGGCACTACTCATGTACTACCGTGTCGTTAATATGTCTTTTTAAAACATCCTTTGGACTCGACAAAAAGAGCCAGGTCTTTCAAAGGCAGATGTGCAGGCTGCCCAGGTCTTCAAAGAATGGTTTTCCCAGATGCTGGGGATGCTTCGTAAGAAGTGCAGGGCAGTCGCAAAGAAGGTATTGGAAGCCTTCTATCTCTTCCTCATTCCCACAACTACTACAGAAGTCATGGTGGGGTGCGCGCATCCTGATGGCCATGTGACCTATGGTGCGATGCCCCGTTATAGCTCAGATCATTGTTCTAATCCTGTTCTTGCTAAAGTGTAGGAGTTGGGAAGTTCTTGCAGGTGAGTATCTGGGCCAGAGTGATCGAGATGTGACAGCCAGGTGCGAGGTCACATTGTCGACCCGCACTAGTTTTGGATTTCTGATGTACTTCGGTCATGGTGTCCTGCAGGCGTCTTTGTAAGTCCCTTACCGCATGTGTCGTGGGCAGCGCACCGCTGTCCCCGTGCTGCGGACTAGTTTGCTTTTTGTGGCGTTTGATGACAGAGCCCTAATGGCAGCCTGACTGTCGACCAGAATTGAAATGTTCCTTGGAGTTTCGTCCAGGGTGTAGACCAATTTGCCAGAAAAACGCTGCACCAGTTCTGTAATCGGAGAGCTGTGTTGCTAGTTCTTCGGAGAAGATGCCAGCTCCTGGTTCCTCTTCCGTCTTCGAACCGTCAGTCTAGATGGAAAGCTCGTTCTCCCTGATGGAAGTTCTTGTTCCCATTGCTCTCTCCCCGGGAACTAGGTTCTAAAATTGTCGTTCCACTTCTGAAGTGGTAAACAGTAGTCACTTCCCTTTGCCTCTGCAGTTTTTCCTACTTCAAGCAGGCTGCTGCTGTTGTCTGAAGAAGATACTTTGAGAAGTTTCAGTTCCCGGAGTCTTACCGTTCTTCTCGCTGCTGTATACTGTATACCGCCTGGGGGGTAGATCGTACGGATCCTGTTATACCCAGGTAAACCGCTCTTTGTACCTTATGGAGGTTGTTTAGATGGAATTTGGTGTTAGCCGCATTCCACCAGACCAGCGCTATAACCAGTGAATGATATACGGTTGCAGTCCCCATCTCCTACCGAAAGTTTTCTTGCAGGCAAAGTATGAGCCCAATGAATGAAGACCACTCTCACTTCCCTCCTACTTTCTGGGATATAAGCAGCGAGGAGACATCCCTTGAATATCTTTGTCAACCATGGCAGCAGATTCAGGATCGATACTTGCAACATGACTGGTCGGTTGTCATCCGGTCCTGGTGATTTGAAGGGTTGGAATGACATGATGCCCAGGTTATCATTTCCTCGGTGATGATATCCCCAATCATCGTCGTGTCTATTTCACTCTTTCCTTGTGCCTCGGTGATTTGTAGGTCAGCAATGGCCCCGACCTCTGGTTCACCATCTATGCAGCCTGGAAAACGTGTCGTCACTAGCAGTTCCAGATATTCCGGGTTGGATGGATCTTTGGCCTGCATCCATCGAAGTCTGGACGCTTCACTTGAGCAGAAAAATGCAGCCCAGGAATCTCTTCTTGCCTTTCTGCACGCTCAGTAGGCATACCAGTCTCCTTCACTATTGATCGTTTTTGCCTTATTGAAAAGCTTCCTCATTTCCTTTCTAGCTTTGCCGAGCTCCGTTACCCACCACACGTTGCGGTTGGGCTTTGGCGATCGACTAGCCGTGCAGGATTTAAGAAACGCTCTTCTTAGCACGTCTATTATCGTCTGGTTGCATTCTTTAATTACGCCAGGTTGCAACAACTCTCCTTCCGGTGGGTCGGGGAGTGTCTGACTGACAGTTCCTGCAAATTTTTCACAGTTTGTCTTTTAAGGGTTCCTGTAGGGAGTAGGTTCTCTCTGCACCATTTGACATCGAACAGTATCCTGAAGTGGTTCGAGAAGGAGCACTCCGTGGATACATGCCTGTTGTCGACGGTCAGAGAGCCTCTGCTTAGCGCTACGGTTATGTCTATAGCCAGTGCACAGTCCTTATTTCGGGAAGTTGGGTGCTCGGCACCGTTACACAGAAGAAGGTTTGTGCTCAAAATGTAGCCTCTCCACTATCGTTTATGTCCGTGCTACCCCATATGGAGTGGAGGGCATTCGCGTGACCCCAGGATAACTTCGATGTCATCACTCTGCACATTCCGAATGAGAGCTCTGGAGCATTCCTTCTTTTTCCTCATATGGAAGATAGGCCGAGGCAAGGTATAGATTCCTCCCGTTCCTTCTCTCGATCGCCATCACTGTGAGCTCCCTGTCACTCTAACGAGAAGAGAAGAGCCCGGTTCTTATCACGATAAATGTTCTTGGTTTACCTACGTCCCTAGGGAGGAGGAGATGATATCCACGAGCACTCAGTCCGCTAACTCTTTTACCTTAGATCCTCTCCTCCTCCATGAATCGTAGTAGGTCAACAGAGAGTACCATCGAATGGTGCAGATTAATCTACACGACTCTTAGCTTGTTCTGCTGACCTAGCATCGTAGCTCAGAAGTATTGCTCGGAGGCAGCCCATTCCAAGCTTTAGATGGCCTTCCTTCTTCATTATGTGGCTCTTTGATTCCTGACCAATACTGATACAAAGACCCTTGACGTTTCCTTCGTTCAGCAACGGCCCTCTCACAATAGTCCAGTCGTCAGTTCCGTGCTCCTTGTTCTGACCTTTAGTAATGTTGAGTATGGTTCGTTTCTGCATGATCTTTCATGATCGATCTTTCAGGAACCTGGTCTCGCGGTACGACCTCAATAATTGCTCCATTCCAACGCAATGTATTGTGTAATCTTCAAGGCGAACGGACGTGTTCTCAGAAGCTCCGCATTAACAATCGATTAAATCAAGTATTCTTAACCAACCGATATATATTTGTGGTTGAAACCGTCTATAAGTCTCGTTATCGCGCCGTTAGTAGCAAATCACAACAGTATTAATTACCAAATAGCAAATTAAAGACAATTTATTTTCTGGATTTTGTGCTACATACATCTTCGGACGTCGACCTTTGAACCTTCAACGTTTGAGAGCCGCTTGTGAAGTTTGAACACACACACACTAAAAAACACACCAACACAGAAACACGCATACACTTAAGCCATGTCAGGCAAACAAACCTGCAACCAAACGTTTACGCAGTGAAAACTCCACCACGGATTTGAAGACCGGCAGCACCATCACCGAGTCTCATCCATATCCTGGATATGCGATTTGCTGAGCAGGCTGAACTGATAAGTTCCAGCGTCCGAGATGCGGAGGAGAGAGTTATGCGCGAGCTTCGGGAGGGGATGTCGAGAATGCAGGGGGAGCTGCACCAGCTGAATCAAAAAGTACAGCAACTGGAAGACCAAAGAGAGCAGCAACTGCAGAAACATGAAGAGAGTGTTACGTGACTGAAGGCAAAGGTAGGGGAGCTGGAGGCTAAACTTCAGGCCAAGCTGAACGCAGAGGCCTCTGCAAATGCAACTGATTTGAGATTACACGGAGTGCCAAGGTTGGAGGGTGAAAACCTTAAAACCATCTTCAACAAATTGTGCTTCCAAATGAATATCTCACCTGTAATTGGATTTAAGCGAATTCTTCGTTTCAGGCCTCGTGTGCAGGCACACACAGTCTTAGATCCAATAATCATTGTGAAGCTGGAAAGCGCTGGCGATAAGTCTGCACTACTAATAGTGCGTTTCTACTACAAATGCGTCCACGTTCGCATCCACTTATCGGCAAACGCGCGTTGAGCTCCATATAAAAAAAAGTCAGTTGGCCATAAGTTGCGTCCACTTTGAACGCTGGTTCTGCCAACTTGTTTTTTCATATTTATACGATGAATATCGATAAGAACCGATATCGACAAGACATTTTGATAACAAAACCAGACGGCACAACAACTGGCAGGAAGTTAATTTGTTTAAGAATTGTTTATTTATTTAAATAAAGTTCATCAAATGCTGTCCAAAAAGTACAGGTAGAGGTGCAATTATTTGCAAATGGTTTATTACTTGATAATGTCATTCATAATTGTTTCAGAAAGGAGCATGCAAAGTGTGGGCCATCCGACAGAACGCCCGCCACCTGGGAATAAAATTAAACCATCTGAATTTGGATAATCCAAATAGCCTCCCAATCGATTACTATTCTGCTAATGAGCCAAGCGTAAAAAGAGCGACGGACAAGCGGTCCAGTGGGGTTGGACACCGATAACTCACAGCCAGCAGCTCCACTAAAATCTGAAATGTTTGTCATCCACAGAATTCCTCGAAAATCGTGTGTCTGTCAAAAGTAACTGGCTAGAAATAATAAAGAAATCAAAAATGCTACTAGTGTAATACTAATACTAATGTAATTGTTTCTAGCTTACAAATGCCAAGTGTTACGTGGGTGGGACTCCTCGTACGCAACGCTCGTCACAGCACACTCGTTCATCACTTGCAAAACCTTTTTTTTTATCTGCGGTTAAAAAACAGAATTAAGGATATACACATCGAAGAGGATGAAATCCTAGTATATTTTGATGTTGTATCATTGTTTACAAATATCCCAATACACCTAGCAATTCAGAATATTATGGAAAAATGGACGGAAATCTCAATTCACACAGAAATACCAAAATTAATTTAGGGAAATTTTTGACTTTATTCTAATAAACAATTATCTAATACATGACTCTACAATATATAACCAAATATTTGTAATGCCCATGGGAAACCCGGTGTCACCAACCATAGCGAATGTGGTACTCGACAAGATACTGGATAACGCAATTGAAGACCTAGGGAAACAAAACGTTCACATAAAACACATAGAAAAATATGTCGATGACATTTTTTGCATAATAAAAGAAAAGGATGCAAATATAATATTAAATACACTAAACAAACAACATCATGGGATACAATTTACTTTAGAAGTGGAACAACATGACAAAATAGCTTACTTAGACACGGTGATAAGGAAAGAAGAGGGAAAAATTAAATTCAAATGGTACACAAAAGACATCGCATCAGGGAGAATCATTAATTTCCACTCACATCAACCCAGGAACCAGAAGATAAATACAGCGAAAAATATCATTAACAAAGCATTTATTTTAAGTGACGAAATAGATAGACCCAATATATTATATATATAAAACTAAAGAAAATGCTTAGGAAGAATAGCTGCCCAGAACAGCTGATCGACAACCTAATAAAAGACGCCACTAATAAACAAAAAGATGACAAAAACAAAAAAGAAAAGAATACACGATACATAAGCGTACCCTACATAGACAACATTGAGCGAAAAGAGAGAACAAGACTGACTTTGGAGAGCCTAAGAATTCAGCAAAGAGGGGGGAATGCACTAAACCACAAAGAAGACATCGAACAAATAAATTACATTTACGCATCAGCTGTGACAACACAAAAATAAAAACACTAATGACAAAAATAACTAACCATAAGGAGAATTAATTAGAAAACGACAAAATAATGTATGTATGACAAAAAAGAGTTAATGTTTTTGTATTGTTTTTAATAAAGAAAAAAATTAATAAATCCAGACTCCCTGAAGAAGGCGCAAAATGACGACGAAACGCGTAGGAGGAAAATTCCAATAAAAAAAAATGTCGTTTTATTGAGGATGAACCAAAACGGCCAAAGAAAACCCGCAAGTAAGGTAAAAAACTCACATAAAATAACCGAAATGGCCCAGTAAAGAAAACTACACACATAAGCTGCAATTTTTGCTTTTCAATTGCATTAAGCAAAACAAAGTCACTGTAATTCATTTTGATTGATGCGCAAAGGTAAACAAACAGACCAGATCAGCTGTTGTTGATGCGGAAGTGGACGCTGAACGCAGTAGAAACACCTTTGGGGATCTATCGAAAAATCGTGCAATCGATGACAGAACGCGCGTATGTGGAAATCGGCTATAAGAGCAGTAGGTATTTACCGAAGAGAAACTTAGCAAGCGCTAAAATTGAACATGCTTGGCAGAGAATCGGAAGCTCCGTTCTTTGTGAACGAACAACTTACAAAAACAATCCATGAAATATTCAAAGCTGCAATGCGACAAAAGAAGTGGATAAAGTTTACAGCTGTTTTACGCGTCGTGGTCTTTTGCATGTGAAACGTAGCTCAGAGAGCGAGATCATATGCGTGGAGAGCTTGATTAAGCTATCGTCAATGGAGCAAGACTGCAGCCTTGAGACCGCCCCACCTGTGGTCGCCCCCTTCCTTTATGCAATGAAGTTTTGCAAGAAGAAAACAATTCGTTTCGAGAATAAAAGCTGTCGTCAAATAAATATAACAATTACATTCCATTTATATATCTTTAATATTAAATTATTTTTTATTTATTCATTTACTTTTATTTATTTACACATTTACTCATATATTTATTTAACTTCCATTTTGGTTCATAGGGCTTATATAATTTTCTATCTGTTTGAGAAATTGCGTGCGCGACTTATAGTTTTTGTTTCTGTTGATGGACGGTGATAGTATTATTTCCAACGAGAACAGCTATTCCCTACTTCGAATTTTGTCCAAACAAGAATCAGGGCTCAAATATAGTTCATTTAAATGCTCAAAGCTTAGTAAATAAAATTGAAGAATTTAGATATTTATTTGTTAATTCACATGTAGATGTTATTTGTATATCTGAAACGTGGTTTATGTCTGATTTTAGTGACTTGTCTTTTTCTTGTGATAATTATGTTCTGTACCGATCTGACCGGAAAGACCATGCTGGTGGAGTTTCAATTTATGTTAATAATCGTCTAAATTCTAGAGTATTATGTAAGCAAGGGATGGATTGTGCAATGGAATGGATTTTTGTAAAAAATTTTAATAATAGAGATGATAAAAATCTTCTCATCGGCTGTATATACAGACCAAACCGCACCACGGAATATAATGAATTAATTGACTTGGTCTCCACACTCATTTCAGATTTTAACGAAATAATTATACTCTGTACCGAAGGTACATAGAGTATATTAAGTTTGTGCAAAAGTATGTAACAGGGAGAAGGAATCGTTTCCGACCCTATAAAGTATATATATTCTTGATCAGCATCAACAGCCGAGTCGATATAGCCATGTCCGTCTGTCCGTCTGTCCGTCTGTCTGTCTGTCCGTCTGTCTGTCTGTCCGTCTGTCCGTCCGTATGAACGAAGAGATCTCAGAGATGGTAAGAGATAGAGGTTTGACATGTATGGGACATATATTTCTTATACTTGCAGGCAGATCAAGTTTATTTTCAATTTTTGCCACGCCCACGCACGAGATATGAATTATTACGTTTTGCCTAAAAGCCATTTACTAGACTATATGAAATCTCTTGGTTTAGAAATTGTAAATCGTTCCATTCCAACGCACTTCACTGACACCTGCAATACACTTTTAGACGTCTTCTATGTAAGCGAACTTGACAGAGTTCAATTGTACGACCAAATTTCTGTGCCTTTTTTTTTCCAAACATGACGTTTTGTTTATGTCTTATGCTTTATGTATAGACCACAATGACAATCGAGTTGAATACCGAGACTTTAAACGTATTGACCATGTTTTGTTAAGTGCTGATCAATGTTTGTGTGATTAGAATCATACTTATCACCTTCCAACTGTTGACTCCCAAATTGAATTTCTTACTGATAATATAGTCTCACTCTATAATAAATTTGTACCACTTCGACGTAAATTAATTTATCATAAGCCAAAGCCCTGGTTTAACAATAATATTAAAAGACATATTGGACTTCGTGATAAAGCATATGCTAAATGGAAGCGCTTTAAGACACAACAGCACTATAAAGACTTTAAAATATTAAGAAAAACAGTAACTGCCCTTATTAACTCTTCTAAGAAAGATTATTATTGTGATAAGTTTAAAAATAAAGGGACAAGTACAAAAACATGGACTTAAAGCCCCTGGGCGTTAAGTCCGTATTTGGATTTGAATTATTTGACAACAAAAATACCACGTAGAGAATGTAACAAAAGACTGAGGCTTAAATTTAGTTGTCATTTAGTGATATTCCATCTTCTTCTTCTTTATTGGCAGGATGTAGCATCACAACCGCTTGACCTCTGCAATAAATGCCCTCCACTCTCTTCTGCATTGTGCGAGCTGGCACCAGTTGTTCACATCAAGGTTGGAAATGTCTTTGAGCACTTGATCATCCCATCTTAGTGGTGGGCGACCCCTCCTGCCTTGTCCTCCAAAGTCAGCCGCCTTCGCTTTGTTCGCCTTTTTTACTGGAGCTTCTTCATCCATCCGGATTACATGTCCTAACCAGCGCAGCCGCTGATGCTTTATGCGCTTGACTAGAATCATGTGCTTATAGAGCTCATACAGTTCCTGATTCATTCGATTGCGCTATCCATCGCCAACTTTTAAAAGTCCATAGATCCTCGGATCGATTGTCCATGGATACTAGGTACTTCGTCTTGTCCTCGTTTACCGCTAAGCCCATCCGTTTAGACTGCTTCTCAATCACTGAAAACGCCCTGCTTACTGCCCGTTCGTTTTTGCCGATAATGTCAATATCATCGGCGTATGCAGCATCGGAGTAGCATTAGATCTTTATAAAGAAATGAGCCCGATCAGTTGGCATTTGGGCACTGGCGCAGTATGTACTCCATCAGTAGATTAAAGAAGTCACACGAAAGGGTGTCACCCTGCCTAAAACCTCTCTTGGTATCAAATGGTTCGGAGAGGTTCTTTCCTATTTTGACGGAGCTTCGAGTGCTTCTCAACGTCATCATGCAAAGTCGAACGTACTTTGCTGGTATACCAAAGCTAGACAGGGCGTCAAAGAACCTTGACCTTGAAGGAGACTGATCCCACGGTAGTTGGCACAAACTGCAGGGTCTCCTTTTTTGAAAAGTGGGCAAATTACACTTAGACTCCAATCCTCGGGCATGCTCTCGTCGGACCATATTCTGCTGATGAGTTGGTGCATGCACCTTACCAACTCCTCGCCTCCAGCCTTAAACAGTTCAGCTGGCAGGTCATCTGCTCCTGCTGATTTGTTGTTCTTAAGCCTTTTTATGGCTATACAGACTTCGTGATGGTCCGGTGGGTCTATCTCTATGTTGTCGATTGGTGGCGTCGCTACTTCTCCAGAGGCGGTATTGTGTTCGTTGTCGCCTCCCAGCATGTTGGCGAAATAGCTTCTCCATTTGTATAGCGCCACTTGCGGATCTGTGACCAGATTTCCATTTTCGCCCTTGCATTGTGTGACTCCGGGTTTGAAACCTTCAGTTAGTCGTCTAATCTTTCGATAGAATTTTCAAGTCTCACCAATGCCGAATAGCATCTCGACTTTCTCACGTATGCGCCTTTCTCGATCATTCTTTTTCCTTCTGAAAAGGCACTTCTCCTCTCTCCTTTTCTTCCGGTATTGCTCTTTAACAGCCCGCGTTGCTCCCGACTGCAGAGTTCTCCTGTAGGCAGCGTCTTTCTCTGCAGTAGCGTCGCCGGCAGTCCTCATCATACCAAGTCTGCTTTCGAGGGTGCTCGGCGTATCCGATTATCTTCTTGGCAGCCATACTCATGGAGTGTGATATGTGATTCCACTGTTCACATACACCAGAAGGGAATGGTGAGTTTTCCCTGAGCAGTTAGGTGAGTTTAGCTGTGTAGGCTTCAGAGGTCCGTTGTGATTGCAGCTTATCGACATTTAGCTTTCGACGTGTACTAGTACGTGAGGCATGTGCCACACTGAGCCGCGTGCGCACTTTGACTGCAACAAGGTGGTGGTCCGAGTCTATGTTGGCACCTCGAATCGCACGCACGTCTAGAACACTCGATGAGTGCCTTCCGTGGATCACAACATGATCAATCTGATTTCGCGTTAGTTGATCAGGGGACTTCCAGGTCGCCTTAGGGATGTCGCGATGCTTAAGCCTGGTACTACTTATGACCATGTTCCTGCCCGCGGCCAAATCTATTAGCCCCTCTCCGTTACCGGAGGTTGTTTCATGAAGGCTAAATCGGCCGACTGTCGAGCCAAAAACTCCTTCTCTCCCAATTTTAGCGTTAAAGTCGCCAAGCACGATCGTTATGTCGTGATCGGGGCAGCGCTTATATAACTGTTCCAGGCGCACATAGAATTCGTCTTTTATCGAAGCGCCCTTGTCTTCCGTTGGGGCGTCTACACAGATAAGACTAATATTAAAATATTTAGCCTTAAGTCTGAGTGCGGCTAGTCGCATGTCCACTGGTGTGAAACTGATGACAGAGCGACGAAGTCTTGCACTGACTGCAAAGCCGCATCCAAACTCATGCTTGGAAACATGTCCGCTGTAGTAGATCTCTCAGGGTGCATTAGTTGTTGATGTTCTTTTCACCATGCTCCCCTGTCCAATCCATTGCATTTCCTGAAGTGCGGTAACGTCCGATAAATATTTATCAAGGACATTCACCCACTGAATACCAGCACCTTCTTTGTTAAGGGTGCGAACATTCCAGGTGCATATCCTCAAATCGTGGTCCTTAAAACGTTTGCGTGGGTCGTCGTCAGAGGGGGTCCGTATCCGAGGCATTGTTGTCGCAGTTTTCATTGGTGGAGTTTTTTGACGGCGGTGGGATACACCAGAAGGGAATGGTGAGTTTTTCCCTGAGCAGTTGGGTGAGTTAAGCTGTGTAGGCTTCAGAGGTCCGTTGTGATTGCAGCTTATCGACATTTAGCTTTCGACGTGTACTAGTACGTGAGGCATGTGCCACACTGAGCCGCGTGCGCACTTTGGCTGCAACAAGGTGTTGATCCGAGTCTATGTTGGCACCTCGAATCGCACGCACATCTAGAACACTCGATGAGTGCCTTCCGTCGATCACAACATGATCAATCTGATTTCGCGTTAGTTGATCAGGGGACTTCCAGGTCGCCTTATGGATGTCGCGATGTTTAAACCTAGTACTACTTATGACCATGTTCCTGCCCGCGGCAAAATCTATTAGCCTCTCTCCGTTACCGGAGGTTGTTTCATGAAGGCTAAATCGGCCGACTGTCGAGCCAAAAACTCCTTCTTTCCCAATTTTGTTTGACTGCATCTGACCATTATGAAGTGAGATATGGCATAAAATGTAAGTGCACCTATCGAAAAAAAGAAAAAAATGCATATTTAAAAACCGTTGCCATGAAAAAATTTTTGAAATCGATTTTTGAGATCACCAATCCAAACTACACTTAAGAATAGTTTCAGTAGAAATGGCTCTTTTTGGCTGTAAACTAGTGTTATCGAGTCCATATAGGCCATAAACTAGAGATAACAAGAAAGAACGTCGGTCAAGCCCGACTATAACATACTTTGTACCCTTAATGTCGCAGCTCGCATTTGCTCACGAGTTATACGCGCTCATCTCTAAGTTTCACTCTCTCTCTGTCTCTGTCTTTCTGTCACTAAGATTGCCGTTCAACAGAATGCTGTCGTTATGAGTGGGTGGTGTTAACTGACCGGAGATATGACGTTTTTTCCAAATTGCGGAGCCGGGAGGGGGCATGACAAAAATTAAAAATAAACTTGATCTGCCTGCAACTATAAGGAGTATATGTCCCATACAAGTCAAGTCTCAATCTCTTACGATCTCTGAGATCTGTGCGTTCATACAGACAGACAGACAGACAGACGGACATGGCTATATCGATCCGGCTGTTGATGCTTATCAAGAATATATATACTTTATAGGGTCGGAAATGATTCCTTCTCCCTGTTACATACTTTTGCACAAACTTAATATACTCTGTGTACCTTTGGTACCCGTTACCGGTACCGTTACCGTTACCGTTACCGTTACCGTTACCGTTACCGTTACCGTTACCGTTACCGTTACCGTTACCGTTACCGTTACCGTTACCGTTACCGTTACCGTTACCGTTACCGTTACCGTTACCGTTACCGTTACCGTTACCGTTACCGTTACCGTTACCGTTACCGTTACCGTTACCGTTACCGTTACCGTTACCGTTACCGTTACCGTTACCGTTACCGTTACCGTTACCGTTACCGTTACCGTTACCGTTACCGTTACCGTTACCGTTACCGTTACCGTTACCGTTACCGTTACCGTTACCGTTACCGTTACCGTTACCGTTACCGTTACCGTTACCGTTACCGTTACCGTTACCGTTACCGTTACCGTTACCGTTACCGTTACCGTTACCGTTACCGTTACCGTTACCGTTACCGTTACCGTTACCGTTACCGTTACCGTTACCGTTACCGTTACCGTTACCGTTACCGTTACCGTTACCGTTACCGTTACCGTTACCGTTACCGTTACCGTTACCGTTACCGTTACCGTTACCGTTACCGTTACCGTTACCGTTACCGTTACCGTTACCGTTACCGTTACCGTTACCGTTACCGTTACCGTTACCGTTACCGTTACCGTTACCGTTACCGTTACCGTTACCGTTACCGTTACCGATAATGTCAATATCATCGGCGAATGCGATTAGCATTAGATCTTTATAAAGAAATGAGCCCGATCTGTTGGCATTTGGGCACTGGGGCAGTATAAACTCCATCAGTAGATTAAAGAAGTCACACGATAGGGTATCACCCTGCCTAAAACTTCTCTTGGAATCAAATGGTTCGGAGAGGTTCTTTCCCATTTTGACGGAGCTTCGAGTGCTTCTCAACGTCATCATGCAAAGTCGAACGTACTTTGCTGGTTTACCAAAGGTAGACAGGGCGTCAAAGAACCTTGACCTTATCGGTTTGTCAAAGGCTGATTTATAATCAACAAAAAGATGGTTGGTTTTGATATTTCTCTCATAGGTCTTCTCCAGGGTTTGTCGTAATGTGAATATCTGGTCTGTGGTGGATTTACCAGGTCTGAAGCCACACTGATAAGGTCCGATCAGTGTGCTAATAAGCGGCTTTAGACGCAATGGGAAGGAGACTGATCCCACTGTAGTTGGCGCAAACTGCAGGGTCTCCTTTTTTAAAAAGTGGGCAAATTACACTTAGACTCCAATCCTCGGGCATGCTCTCGTCGGACCATATTCTGGTGATGAGTTGGTGCATGCACCTTGCCAACTTCTCGCCTCCATCCTTAAACAGTTCTGCTGGCAGGTCATCTGCTCCTGCTGATTTGTTGTTCTTAAGCCTTTTTATGGCTAAACAGACTTCGTCCGGTGGGTCTATCTCTATGTTGTCGATTGGGTGCGTTGCTACTTCTCCAGAGGCGGTATTGTGTTCGTTGTCGCCTCCCAGCAGGTTGGCGAAATAGCTACTCCGTTTGTCTAGCGCCACTTGCGGATCTGTGACCAGATTTCCATTTTCGTCCTTGCATTGTGTGACTCCGGGTTTAAAACCTTCAGTTAGTCGTTTGATCTTTCGATAAAATTTTCGAGTCTCACCAATGACGAATAGCATCTCGACTTCCTCACGCATGCGCCTTTCTCGCCCATTCTTTCTCCTTCTGAAAAGGCGCTTCTCCTCTCTCCTTTTCTTCCGGTATTGCTCTTTAACAGCCCGCGTTGCTCCAGACTGCAGAGTTCTGCTGTAGGCAGCGCCTTTCTCTGCAGTAGCGTCTCGGCAGTCCTCATCACTCCAAATCTGCTTTCGAGGGTGCTCGGCGTATCCGAGTATCTCCTTGGCAGCCATACTCATGGAGTGTGATATGTGATTCCACTCTTCACATACACCAGAAGGGAATGGTGAGTTTTTCCCTGAGCAGTTGGGTGAGTTAAGCTGTGTAGGCTTCAGAGGTCCGTTGTGATTGCAGCTTATCGACATTTAGCTTTCGACGTGTACTAGTACGTGAGGCATGTGCCACACTGAGCCGCGTGCGCACTTTGGCTGCAACAAGGTGTTGATCCGAGTCTATGTTGGCACCTCGAATCGCACGCACATCTAGAACACTCGATGAGTGCCTTCCGTCGATCACAACATGATCAATCTGATTTCGCGTTAGTTGATCAGGGGACTTCCAGGTCGCCTTATGGATGTCGCGATGTTTAAACCTAGTACTACTTATGACCATGTTCCTGCCCGCGGCAAAATCTATTAGCCTCTCTCCGTTACCGGAGGTTGTTTCATGAAGGCTAAATCGGCCGACTGTCGAGCCAAAAACTCCTTCTTTCCCAATTTTGTTTGACTGCATCTGACCATTATGAAGTGAGATATGGCATAAAATGTAAGTGCACCTATCGAAAAAAAGAAAAAAATGCATATTTAAAAACCGTTGCCATGAAAAAATTTTTGAAATCGATTTTTGAGATCACCAATCCAAACTACACTTAAGAATAGTTTCAGTAGAAATGGCTCTTTTTGGCTGTAAACTAGTGTTATCGAGTCCATATAGGCCATAAACTAGAGATAACAAGAAAGAACGTCGGTCAAGCCCGACTATAACATACTTTGTACCCTTAATGTCGCAGCTCGCATTTGCTCACGAGTTATACGCGCTCATCTCTAAGTTTCACTCTCTCTCTGTCTCTGTCTTTCTGTCACTAAGATTGCCGTTCAACAGAATGCTGTCGTTATGAGTGGGTGGTGTTAACTGACCGGAGATATGACGTTTTTTCCAAATTGCGGAGCCGGGAGGGGGCATGACAAAAATTAAAAATAAACTTGATCTGCCTGCAACTATAAGGAGTATATGTCCCATACAAGTCAAGTCTCAATCTCTTACGATCTCTGAGATCTGTGCGTTCATACAGACAGACAGACAGACGGACATGGCTATATCGATCCGGCTGTTGATGCTTATCAAGAATATATATACTTTATAGGGTCGGAAATGATTCCTTCTCCCTGTTACATACTTTTGCACAAACTTAATATACTCTGTGTACCTTTTAGTACTTAATTCTAACTCTTGATTTTAATTCTTCATTTTTTAAATTTTCAGTTTTTCAATTTCGTCATATTTCTAATTTCTAATTTGTTAATTTTTAATTTTTAATTTCTAATTTTTAATTGTTTAATTTCTAATTTTTAATTTTTAATTTTAATTTTTTAATTTCTAATTTCTAATTTCTAATTTTTAATTTTTAATTTCTAATTTTACTAATTTCTAATTTATAATTTCTAATTTCTAATTTATTAATTTACTAATTTTTAATTTTTAATTTCTAATTGTTAATTTCTAATTTCTAATTTCATAATTTCTAATTTCTAATTTTCTAATTTCTAATTTTTAATTTCTAATTTTTAATTTCTAATTCTTAATTTCTAATTTTCTGATTTCTAATTTTTAATTTCTAATTTCTAATTTCTTAATTTTTACATTTCTAATTTTTATTTTTAATTTTTAATTTTTAATTTTTAATTTACAATTTCTAATTTTTACCATTTTCTAATTTTTAATTTTTAATTTTTAATTTTTACATTTTCTAATTTTTACATTTCTAATTTCTAATTTCTAATTTTTAATTTTTAATTTTTAATTTTTACATTTTTCATTTTCTAATGTTACTAATTTTTCATTTTCTAATTTTACATTTTAACGTTCTAGTTTCTAATTTTTAATTTTTAATTTTAGTTTCCAATTTCTAGTTTCTAATTTCTAATGTTTTCATTTTTAATTTCTAATTTTTAATTTTTAATTTTTAATTTCTAATTTTTAAGTTATCTAATTTTTAATTTCTACATTTATAATTTTTCATTTTTAATTTTTAATTTTTAATTTCTAATTTCTAATTTCTAATTTGTCATTTTACGTTACCGTTACCGTTACCGTTACCGTTACCTTAGTTACTATTTTTACCGTTACCGTTTACCGTTACCGTTACATTTTACAGTTACCGTTACCGTTACCGTTACCATTACCTGTTACCGTTACCGTTACCGTTACCGTTACCGTTACCGTTACCGTTACCGTTACCATTTACATTTTTCGTTACCGTTACCGTTACCATTTCGTTACATTTTTAGTTTCATTCTTACGTTACCGTTACCGTTATCGTCACCGCCCGACTTCACATTATTTCTATTCTATCCTTACAAACCGAGTTTCAAGCCAATCGGATGAAAAAAACTGTTTTCCCTACAGAATTTTCCGGAAATTTTCACGCCTGGGGGCGGATTTTCCGACATTGGAAAATCACACTTCAAATTATTTTGTATTCTTTCCTTACAAACCGAGTTTCAAGCCAACCGGATGAAAAATAACTTTTTGCCTACAGAATTTTTCCGGGAATTTTCACGCCTGGGGGCGAATTTTCCGACATTGGAAAATAACATTTCAAATTATTTCGTATTCTTTCCCCACAAACCGAGTTTCAAGCGAATCGGATGAAAAATAGTTGTTTGCCCACAGAATTTTCCGGGAATTTTGAAGCCTGGTAAGCGGATTTTCCGATATTGGAAAATCACATTTCAAATAATTTCGTATTCTATCTTTACAAACCGAGTTTTAGGTCAATCGGATAAAAATAGTTTCTTGCATGCAGAA
>JBAMBO010000551.1:0-317220 GCA_037044535.1 Lordiphosa magnipectinata
CCCTTCTACTTTCAAAATTTTTCCACTCTAAGCTTTTCTTTCTATTTTTCCCCACACCATATGCGTACCTTACTCTCAACCACAGGAGCCGCTACAACAACAACGTTCCAATAAAAATTTTGCGGTGGTGTGAAGATCAAGGATTGCATAGTTTGGCGCAAGGTATACTTAACAAGGTAGCCGCACTCGCTCTCTCACAACTTCTTAAATAAGAAGCTGAACACAAAAAAATTCTTCGGCGGAGATGCGTCGCTCACAAGAGTTGTTTACAGAGTGACATTTAAGAAGTAAGCAAAGAGAGCAAGTGCGGCTACCTTGTTAAGTATATCTTGGTTTGGCGTATTACGTGATGAAATATCTTTGAAGCAGGGAACCAGAACCGGAACCGTATACCAAAACGAACCGATTAAGACTCGGAGCCAGTACCAGAACCAATATTTTTAATTTTTTATATACCGTTATCATCTGTTTGGAAAAATCTTTCATCAACAGTATAATATTTCCAATATATAAAAAAGGAGATATCAATGATCCGATGAACTACCGAGGTATATCCTTTATGAACTGTGCAGCGAAGCTACTAATGAGTATACTGTCGACGAGACTAACAACGTGGGTCGAAAAGCACGATAAATTAAACGAGTTCCAAGCAGGATTCCGGCGTGGATACTCAACGGTTGACAAAATATTCAACTTAGCATCTATAATCCGCATAAAATTTGAAGAAAAAAGAAAAGTTTATGCTTATTTTGTAGATTTTAAGGCTGCCTTTGACCGAGTACCTCGTAAACATCTTATATACAAGCTCCAACGACAAGGTGTATCCACAAAAATAATACAATTTATAGAAAAAGTATACTCGCAAACGTCTTGCGCTGTTTGGACTGGGGAGTGAGCTTTCTGAGAAGTTTGAAACCATTAACGGATTAAAGCAAGGATGCCTTATGTCACCGTTGCTGATCTGCATGAACACATAGGAGGTGGCCTGTATATCGACAACACAAACATTAGGGTATTAATGTACGCAGATGACATTGTGATGGTAGCGGACAATCCCTCAACCCTCCAGCAAATGATCCATAACCTCGAGACATACTGCATATTGTGGGGCATGGAAGTCAATAAGACAAAATCCGAGATTATGGTGTTTAGAAAAGGCGGCATCGGAGAACTGGACGTATCAGGAGGAGCAGTTGAAGGTGATACCGGATTACAAATACCTAGGGGTTATCCTGACACCTACAATGAGCTTTAAGAAGCATGTGGCAGCCAGGACAAAAGAAGCAAAGGCGAGTATAAACTTTGTGTGGGCGAATTTCATCAACAAGGGGACAGTGAACCTAGCATCTAAATGGAAAATCTTTAACTCAGTCAGCAGAACGGTACAGTGCTATGGAGCTCAAGTCTGGGGTGGAGAAATAAAGGAAGAGGCAGACCAACTGCAGCGATATTTTTTAAAGAGGATACTCAAACTACCAGATAGCACACCCAACTACATATTGGGAATTGACGCAGGGCTAGAAGATGGACACATCTATAGTCTAACACATCATCTCAAATACCTATCAAGAATTTTATTTGAGTATGAAGATTCTAGACTCCCGCATATCCTTGCTGAAAAAATTATGCGAAATAATTTGGGGTGGTTTGCGAGGCTTAGAGAAATGTTCGCGCAACATGGCATATCACTCGGAGACAACCACTCGCATGCAGATTGGATTGACCGCAATGTTCGGTTCCTAAGCGCATCAAAAGCAGATAACCACATACAACACATGAACAGGGCGTCAGTAAGTGCATCAAGAGTCTATAAAAACCTTAATTATGCAATAGGGCCTACATACTGCAACGAGTCTTTCAAGCAAAGCGAAAACCTTGGATAATGAAGGCCAGAGGAGATCTTTTATGGTTAAACAGCTGCCCAAGAAGAATTGTAAATGGAGGTATGTATATGCTCACTATGCAATATGTCTGAGCAGGAGGACATGCAGCATTTTGTAGGACGATTTCCAATACTGCGGGAATTTCGTTGGCGTTATTTCAAAACTTGTACGTTTACCGAGGAAGAGGTGCTGACGGCCCTGAACGGGGGGATGGGATGGAATAATCTGGCGAATTACATAGAGATGGCTACTAATTATAGAAGAAATGTCATAAATGAAAATTTTTAAATAATATGCAGAATATGAAATTTTGTTAATTATATGTAAAATACGTATATGCTTATATATGTAATTATTTTTTTAGGGTATACAACAGAAGGAAGGCTGACGGTTTTAAACCAAGCTTTAAATGTTTGTTTAATATTAGTTAATCAATGTAAAGCTGTAAGCTATGCAAATTATCAAATGAAAATGAACACACTTATCTATCTATCTATCTATATACCGTTATCCGAGAACCGATATTATTGGAACAGATTCGGTTTTGAGTTCAAAAACATTTTTTTTTTTTTTTGGGGATTATTGAATACTATATTCAATACAAAATGCGCATTACAAAGTTTCCACAATTGTATGTATGCCTTTGAGAAGGGCAAGTAAGTGTAGAACGTTTATTTTCCATGGTGTAATTGATGGACGCAAACCGATCTTTATTTATATTTTACCGGTTCCTGAAATAAGAATTCAGTTACAAATACAAAACCGAATACCGAAATAATGTTAGAACCAAAACAGAACCTTTTACAGAAACTTGTGTTTCGGTACGTACCAAAACCGGAACCGAAATACGATTCGGTTTGATTCCCTGATGGAAATACATTCAACGTATGTTCCTTGTGCCATCTCAACAGCAT
Organism: Lordiphosa magnipectinata; assembly: GCA_037044535.1. Lineage (NCBI taxonomy): Eukaryota > Metazoa > Arthropoda > Insecta > Diptera > Drosophilidae > Lordiphosa > Lordiphosa magnipectinata. Next base: position 2,798 of record JBAMBO010000551.1, read on the forward strand.
TGAAGACACAATCCATTTCATGGCAATCTGCCCAAATACTGGAGGAAATCAGGGCTGTCCATTAGGGGCTTGGAAAACTAAAACTTCAGCAGTTGATCTCAATCCTAAACGTTGTAGGCATATTTAAGAGGCTTCTGCCTGTAGTCAGAAGATGTTAGAAGACAAATGTTTGTTTTTTTTTTTAACCTGGACATTTAAACATTTATTGTTTGTTCTTTGTTTTTTCTTTTTTTGGAATATATAAATTATCACGACTCGTGCTCTGCCTCCTCTTCCTCCTCCTCCTCCACTTCTTGCAGTGCAGGCTCCGGCTCCGGCTCCTGTTGTTCCTCCGCTTTTTGCTGGGCAGCTGCTGCTCCTCCTCCTCCCTTCCTCAACAGCTTGTACAGAATTTTCTTAAGAAAATTCTTTGGTGCTGCCGTCTGACGTTCCACTATGATCAATTTGGTGGCCACACTATGTATGGGACCAAAGGCCAACGCCACCACAGTGCAGGCCAAGCAGATGACATTGTAGGGCATGCTAAAATCAGGAGTAGGCAGCGACACAATCAATGCTTCGGTATGCAAATGTAAAGTGTACGCAGGACGCGAAGCATTAAAGGAATGCTCAAAGAGATGACCCTCGGGCGGCAAAGCGCTATAGTTGCGTGCCAGGGGCAATTGTGTGGCCACCAGAGCGGAACCAATATAATGTCCATGATTGGCATCTGGTGGATATTCCAGCCATTTCAATAATAAATAATCCACCTCGAGCGTAATCAAAGCCGAACTCTGGGCGGGCAAACGGAAGGCCAACTCCAAATGGGTGGGCAACTCGCGCTGTTTGCTGGGCGAGTAATGCAACAGCTTGAAGGGCAGCAACTGCGAGGAGTATTCGTTGCGCTGGAGCTGTGATTTCAGGCGTATGTTGAGCGTATGCAGATAGGGATGCACATACCAGGGTATCAGCTCTTGCAGAATAATTGGCAAGGCTTCATAGTGTGTGTTGGTCAACTCGGTGGCAATGCGTCCACGCTCCTGACCCTGTCCGAGCAGATAACGATGCGCATACAAAGGAGGTGGGGCGGGTGGCATTTGATTACGCCGCTCGCTGCTGATTTTGGGCGCCAGCCAGGCAATGTTGAACAGACGTTCACCCTGTTGTTGATCGAATTGCTTCTGCATGTCATAGACCCCGAAGAGCAAACGATGTCCACCTCTCACACTATAAACATCCACGGGCGGTGCGGGTACCAATTGATAACGTTGTCCCTGCTCATTGCGTTGCACATAGATCTTGCTGGAGCTGGCCAATTCACAATAACCATTCAGGCCCATGCCAAACAAACGACGCAACGAGAAATCCCCATTGGTTTGCTCCAACAGCCTCAGATCGTACACCAAATTCGCCGTCTGAGTGAGTTCCACAATACAATTCTCGGGCTCGTCGCACAGTGTACGCACCTTCAGACCCAACGAGTGATACTTGGTTTGATGCACATAGCCCGAATTCAAGAGCGAGGCCAAGCCTGAGGCACTGCCGCAGGGCAAAAGTTTCTTCCAGGGCGTCAGATTCTCGGTGCAGACAATTTCACGCGGCAAGGTGGCATAGCGTATGTGCTTGGTGTCCTTGGTGCCACCCTCCTCCTCCTCCTCCCGCAAGCCGCTCATAAATTGTGGCCTCAGCGTGTACTGGGGCTGTATGCTATTCGTTTGATCCACAAAATTGAGCGAGGCACATAGCACGCCAGAGAATACATTGGCCAATTGTGACCACTGTTGATCCACCTGGTTGCTGGTTAAATTGACTGCACTAAACCAGGCCCAAAATTCGGCACCACCAGTGGCCTCCACAATGGGATAACCCCAGGTTTCATAGCGCCACAGACCTTGGGTTAGGGCTATGTTAAGCTCTTTGACATCGAATTGCTGCAGCAGCTCGGCTATGACGCGAGGCGTCAACTGGGTGTGATACACTAATTAAAGAAAGGAGGCAAAAAATTTGATATTACATGGTCACAACGGCTGCTCCTACTGGTTACTCACATTGATCTTTGGCTCCGTAATGCCAGCGTGTGGTAAATTGAAAATAAGTATTTACATGGTCACCGGCCAGTGGACGCACCACCAGCTCCTCATGGAATTGCTCATCGGCGGCTTTGGTGTATACAATGAGTAGGCACCACAGCCACACTAAGCAGTAAATCTCCTTCATCCTAACTTGAAATTCATGAATTTTTTGCCATAAATGTGAAGGATAAAGTTTTAGAGAGATGGAAGCAGAGATAGCGGCTTATTAACAGCAAGGCAGGGTTGCTTTTGTTGCAGCAGTACTGCCAATGCTACAGCAGGAAAAAAAAGAAAAAAGAAGCTGTTTTTAGAGGGAAATAAGTTGTAAAAAAAATACAATATTTCGTGCAATTAAAGCTTAAGTTTTATGATTATTTAGTAGTTTGCAATATTTTCGTTAATTTCAACAGTGATGTCAACTTTAGGGAAAGAAGAAACGGTATTTTAGGCAGTATATAAAGCCAAAAATCAGCTAAAAGATAACATTTCAAGCCAAAAATAGCTGTAAAAGCTAATGTATGTAATGTACATACTTTCTATAAATTTGCAATCATTTTGTCGATTTCCTATTAAAATTAAAGATTATTGCTAAGAACATGAAAACTCTGAAATAAAAAATAAAAAAAACATAAACTTTGCCCAATTTTTATAAAAATGTGGCAAAATAGGCCAAATTAGTCAACTATTTCGGCCATATTTGAACAAATTATTTGCGAACCATAGTTTTAGTTTAAAGTTCTGCAAAATCTACAATCTAGGAATTTGTAATTAGAAAAACAAAATTAGAAAAAACAAATTGGGTAGATATTTAAAATAGAATCGAGCAATTTTTTTCTAAAAGATCTAAATTTTTCGTAATTTTTAATAAAAGTATATACAAAAAGTTAAAGAATTTGCATTTTGAATTTAAGATTACCAATAATCTATAGTATGCTGTCGAATACTCAATTATAGGTTGATCTTAAAAGAGTGCATTTCCCAACTGGCTCTATCACTTTCCCTATGGAATGACGGTAAATCTCTGATCTAGGGCTATAACTTCTTAGACTTTGTTTAGGTTATAGTACTTCCAACCTTTTTGTATCAATTATAGAGACCTTATTTCAATTAAAAATCAGGATTAATAAGATTTTAATGAAGAACTTAGGTATTCTTTTTGTTTCCAGAGTATTTCGGCATTGATTCAAGAATATTTTAACCAAAGTCATTAGGTCAATAATATCTTAAAATACTCCGAAATGTAACTTAAATATACGCAAACGTTCCAAAATATTGTATTACACGTTAAACCCGCAATAAATTGTTCGTAAAGAAGAATTTTCGACCTGGTTTCACTTTGAACCAAACCAATTGTGATACATCTTTGATCCTGAACCCAGCAATACAAATCCATTAAAAAATCTGAATTATACGACTTAAACAATGCCGTCCTATTACAATTTCCAGAAAGAAATATGCAATCGGCACCCAATTATGAGATTCTTGATCCTTAGCACCTTCTCAATCATCATTGAGTCATGTCTAAGTTGAAAAGGAGCAATTCGGAATATGATTTTGTATATATATCAAATTAAGTGGGTTTTCTAGCCAAACCTATGTTCAAATTGAAAGCCTCACTCAAAATTTGTGTTCAACCCAACGAGCTGTAGCACCACAAAAGTTGTTGAGAAGAATTTTACACTGGAATTAAGTATTTTAGTATATGTGGTAATTTTGACACCGCTTGTACCAAGGCCTCGTACTGAACAATGAACCGAACCTTCTTAATGTACAGCACCCCGAACCTCAGCCCGAAACGGAACTCAACTGTTGGAAAAAAGGTAACTTAATTCATTATTATAAAAATTTATTTAATAATTTTCTTTTCATTATTAAGTGAAGATGCGTTTGTAAGTTCATCCCGGTGTATGACGAGCTCAAGTAGTAAAATAAAGCAGGGCAACAAATCGGTACGAAATTTTGGAATGGTCGAAGCAGAAAAACACCGGTTCGTACCCGAATCTAGGTTTAGCGACCTTTTGAACCCGAAAACAAAAAGTTTCGAACCCCATCCGAATTTTCTTGTACATTCTTTCTTGTAAATTTCATTCTTAGTTTTTTTTGTCTTTGTTTTTGCAATTCTTACAAAAATATTTGGAATTCGAATGAGGTATTTGAATTGATAATCCTAGCCACATTTATTGGTTCTACACAAAATCGTGTGAATAAAATTGAAATACAAAAACAATACAAATTTTTTAGCTGATACATAAAATCTTCAGCCAAAACGTTGTGGTATTTGCGGTATATTCCCAATTTGTACTGCCGCTCAATAAAAAAGTCAAAAAAGTCAAAAATTTGTAAAAAATGTCAGTATTCCCGCTTTTGTTAGGATATTGAAAACAGTCAGATTTGGCTGGAAAAAAGCTGCTCTGGCAACACTGACTGGCTGTGGGCTAATAACAGTGACAGTGACCGTGTAAGAGTAGTGCAAATAACAGTGACAGTGACCGTGAGCGATACAGTTACAGTGGGATGACAACTGACAAAACATTACTCGCTGCACAGTGGCTCAAAAGTGATTAAAGCTAAGTTCACATAGGCAAATAATTTTACATATTTTTAGGAAATTTTGATAAAAATTTGAATGAATAGCCATGATTGCCGATTTTGCAGTACTTAAAACATAAACAATGGTTCCATTCACTAATAATGTGACCAAATATGGTCGAAAATTAGCCAAATTTTCATCAAAAATTCCTAAAAATTAAAGTTTGAGTTTGATTTAAGATTTTAAATTAATTTGTTTTATTGCTATGATGAGGAAACTAAGCATTTTTTCTCCAAGAAAATTCTTTTTGTAAACTTAAATTAGTATCAATATTTTTAAACCTCTAAAATTTTGCAGAAGGTTCAGTGAATTGTAAGGGTTGGTTTGTGGACCGGTTTCTCAACTTATTCGAGTCTTGGTTTATAGCATCTTAGTTCGCTAAAACATTTTTTGCCTTTGTTTTCGATGAATTTCATTTTGATTTTGGTGAAGACATCATCAACATCGACATTATCAAATAGCTGGTGATTATGGACGAATGGACCACCTTTATTAATGGCATCAGTCAAACGTGTCTCCTTCCAAAAGTCTTATGAAAAGTTTGTATTAGCATTTTACAACTTAAATCTTTCTTAACTAATACTCGAAGTCGCTATAATAACCCGTGTTTGGATATATCAAAACCGATTTTCAGTAGTTAGTTCACCGACCTGAACCATTACATATAAAGAAATTTACATAAAATCCTATAAAACCGACTTATAGAATTCTTTCAACAAAGAAGACCTGGCTCAGGTTCAGGTTCGGGCGGTAATAGATTTAGAAGGTTCAATTCAAAAGATCCCAAAAATCCGAACCAAACCGGTTCTAAGGGGTTCGGTTTTGGACCGTTTTGAAGCCTTGTTGTAAGCTCCTAATAATTTCCAGTAAACATCCCCATTTTAATGTTCTTTTATTAAGGAAATCTTTGATCCATGTAAACCGGTTCTGAACCGAACGCCTAAGAACCGGCTCGCTTCGGCTTTTTGGGTCCATCGAACCTTCTAAATCGTTAGACACCCGAACCGCACCCCTTCTGCTTGCTCTGCTCAACAAAAATATGTCTAAATTGTCTCAATGATCTAAGAATCCGAGAACCGAACCTTAGTCTTCTCTCAAATTTGGTCTCAAAAACTCAAAATTGTTGAATTTCTTCGTACCTAAAAACCTGAAAGTGACAAACCAAATCAAATCTTTACCAAAATCGTACAATTGTAAAATAATTGTCATACGGTCAGAATTTTAAATAATGGTCTTTGGGAGTTGATGAGACCAATATTTATTTTTGTAAAATATTCATGTGACATGTGACAAAATTTGAAAAAGTTCCCATCACTACATTGTTGGCTTAATAAATTATAAGATGCGCACGTGTCGCTGGCCGTGTAAAGGTCACTTGAGGGCAATGCCAAACAAATTGAACTTAAAAGTCTAGTCCAAAGGCCACTGACCCAATTCTAAATTTTGAATTTCATAATTTTCGATTGGCTTAACGTTTGTTCTTGTCATCGATAACCGATAACTATAAGCGCCTATCGTATGCATAATTCGAATATATATATGTATATTTATCTTTCACAGCTGACGTAATAGACACACACACGCATTTGGGAGGTTGTTGTTATTGTTTTTCTAGCTATCGGAGCTTGGTCCGTTGTCTTTTCGCTCAGTTTATTTATTGCTGAGAGTTTAGTTCTGACATTGTGCTCCGCGGCATTAGAAGTAATATTTATTAATTGTAAAACCTTTTTTGTTGTTGCGTGTGTGTGTGAGTGTGTGTGAGAGTGTGCTAAACAGCTGTTAAATCTAAACGGTTACTAAATAGAAAGAAGCAAAAAACATGAAACAAAAATAATAATAGAGGTGCTGAATGAATGACGCAGCAAAGATATAAACAAAATTGTGTCCAATGTGGCATAAAAACAAATGTGTGTAAATGTATGTATAGACAAACAAATCTATATGTTTGCCGGTTTTGAATATCAACAAGTATGTCTTTTGCACATAATTTTTATTTCCGTATTTACATATGTATGTACATACATTTTTTTTTTGTTTCTACTCATCGGCGCCAAAATTTCTGTATAACGGTGCATATGTACATATTTTTTGATTAACCTTTGCCTGCGCATTTGCTTTTGCACTTTTGCCAAAGTACAGGGTGTTGCCAAAATAGTTTTTGGAGTTTCCATACAACTGTTAACATTCACTGTTATGAGCAAACAGTGATGCCAACTTTGTGGGAGACAAAACTTTGCAAATTTGCCAAAAACGAGAGCTAAAATAAGGCTGACGACTTATTCGACTTATATTCAATTGGCTCAAACAAATTACGAATAACGAAATGTTTAAATTTTGTAAGAATTCGAAAAATTGAAATTATTTTTCCAAGCTACTTATACTTTAGAAGCTATAAAATCGGTCCAAAAAGCCATAACTCTACTTAAAAACTTTAGCTGGAGTCTTTAGCAGGGTCTCGAATTTAGTTGTAAAATAAAACTCGTAAATAAATTAACATATAATCAGCGATGCGTTTTAAGGACACATTGAAAACGGAGCTAAATCTTTTATGTTTGATGTCTACGCAACGACCTACTTTTCCCTTCATTGTGTGCTCTAACTTATTAGAAACGATAATTAAATTTTGTATGAAGACCGGCTTAAAAAACTATTGTAGAGCTTTTTGATGTATGGACGAAAGTTGCATATTGTAAAAGTAAGAAGGAACATTTGACCCAACTAGGATAAGCATTTTGCAAGTTATTCGTCAAAAACCCCATAAATCATAGATTTCATAGATTTTTTTTTGTATTTATTATTTTTTTGGTATCTCCCGTCGTGTAGTACCATGTAAATTTGATTCTAAATTTTAGTCATATGCCTAATGTACACAATCAATCACTCACTCACTATCTTTACATTATCTGTAACCATATAAAACAAAAACCCACCCTGTAAATTCTAATCTCTTATAGCCGCAATGCGCCCTTATCCATTTCAATGCACTTAGTACATACTTCATTCTCACAATGACATTGCAATAATATCAAAATCAAAGTGAACTACTACAAAATGTTAAATTGCCAACTCAACGATAATTTACCCATTTATTATGCAGTAATACCCCAACAACAATAATGCTAGTCATTAAAAAAGTGTGCACAAAATCCACGATAATCACCCAAGAAGCGAACTAACTCTGAAATGCAAGCGGTCACAATATGACACAAACTATTTGCAGCCTTAATATCGTTCATTAAAAAAGTGAGAAGCGTGAAATAAATATATGTACACATAAAGCGTGTCTAAAAGGTAAATATACTTACGAATCGTATGATTAATATTAACAATTTAAATTGGTTCAAAATTAATGATCCTGTATACACAAAGGGTGGCTAACAGCTGAGAAATGAGAGTAGGGCAAAGCGTGTGAAATGTCATCTATACACATACATATGTATGGCAGCTATCCGATTTTGATCAAACTCCCCAAAATTATGTGGAAACTGATAATATTCATAACTGGAAAGTAAAAAGAAGCTACCATTGAAAAAAAAGAACTTTTTCTCACTAGAACTTCTTCTTTTGACCGATCGTTGCTATGGCAGCTATATGCTATAGTCATCCAATTTGGATCAAACTTGGCAGAGTTGTGAAGTAGCATATAATACTGATCAATAACAAGTTTGGCAGCTATAGCATTAAAAACATAAAAGTTTTTCATACTAAGACTTTTTTTCAGACATATCTCTTGTATGGCAGCTATACTATATAGTTGACCGATTTTCATCAAACTTGGTGGGATTTTGTAAAAGCATAGAAAACTTATAAATACAAGATTTGGGCACGTTTCCTTTGAAGACAAAAAAGTTTTTCTAACTAAAACTACCGGTTCCGACAAATGTGCAGCATCTTTGTACCAAAAGACTTCGTGCAAAGTTTGGTTAAGATAGCTTTAAAACTGACGGAGGAGATAGCATAAAAACTCAGCTCGTCATGCTGATTAAGAATATATTATATAAGGTTATCAAAAAAGTCTTGCGGTATTTCCGCAAGCTTGTCTTTGCAAGCGCGTAGTTCTAGTTGTATTCGTCGCATCGGTTCACGCTAGAGCTTTTTGGAAAGCTCTTTTCACGCGCTAACACGTGTTTGATTTTGATTTATGGACCCGATACAGTTTCCATTTCCACCGCACAACGATGGTTTCAACGTTTTCGTTCTGGTGCAGAGGTGATCGAAGATGCGCCACGGTCCGGAAGGCCTGTCGTCGAAAATTGCGATAAAATCGCTGAATTGATCGAAAGAGACCGGCATAGTAGCAGCCGTAGCATCGGCCAAGAGCTGGGCATGAGTCATCAAACCGTTATAAACCATTTGAAGAAGCTTGGATTCAAAAAGAAGCTCGATGTATCGGTGCCACACGACTTGACGCAAAAAAACATTTTTGCCCGTATGGATGCATGCGAATCGCTTCTGAATCGCAACAAAATCGACCCGTTTTTGAAGCGGATGGTGACTGGCGATGAAAAGTGGGTCACTTACGACAACGTGAAGCGCAAACGGTCGTGGTCGAAAAGCGGTGAAGCTGCCCAGACGGTGGCCAAGCCTGGATTGACGGCCAGGAAGGTTCTTCTGTGTGTTTGGTGGGATTGGCAGGGAATCATCCACTATGAGCTGCTCCCCTATGGCCAAACGCTCAATTCGGACCTGTACTGCCAACAACTGGACCGCTTGAATGCAGCACTCATGCAGAAGAGGCCATCTTTGATCAACAGAGGCCGAATTGTCTTCCATCAGGACAACGCCAGGCCACACACATCTTTGGTGACGCGCCAGAAGCTCCGGGAGCTCGGATGGGAGGTTCTTTTGCATCCACCGTATAGTCCGGATCTCGCACCAAGTGATTACCACCTATTTCTGTCCATGGCGAACGAGCTTGGTAGTCGGAAGTTGGCCACAAGAGAGTCCTGTGAAAATTGGCTCTCCGAGTTTTTTGCCAATAGGGAAGCGAGCTTCTATAAGAGGGGCATTATGAAGTTGGCATCTCGTTGGGAACTCGTCATCGAACAAAACGGCGCATATTTGACTTAAATCGCATTATTATAACCAATTTTATGAACAATTGAAAATTCAATAAAAATACCGCAAGACTTTTTTGACAACCTTATATATACAGAGTGGTCCATCTAGTGTTTGGAATTTGAACTATTCATAATTTGACTTTAAAAACGTCAAATGTCATTCGGAAAGCGACTAATATTTAGTAAAAACTTTGACATTTACGAAATGGGTCGCTATTCGCTTGAAGAAATTGGGGAAATATTAAAAACATATTTCCAAAGTGGTGGTGAGTCCTCGACTCAAACTGTGCGAAATTTGAAAAAAACATTAACAATAAAAATGTTCCGAAAACTCAATTTGTGGATCAATTCGTGAAGCGAGTTCGTGAGACTGGAATGTTGGTGGATAAACCAACCCGTGTACGTACTCGTCCGGTGCGCTCGACCGAAAACATTGCTGCGGTTGCTGAAAATGTGCGTGAACAACCATCGACGTCAACTCGCCATCGATCTCAACAATTGGACATTTCGTGCACTTCTTTGATGCGCTTTTTGCATAAAGACCTTGCCATGAAGCCATACAGCAGCTAAAGCCAATTGACCATCCGAATCGTCTACAGTTCGCAAATTGGGCGGAAGATCGTTTGGCCGAAGATGGTGAATTTGACCGAAAATCATCTTTTCGGTTGAAGCACATTTCCACCTCGGTGGTTAAGTTAATAAACAAAATTGTCGCATCTGGGGCACAGAAAATCCGCATATCGTCGTCGAGAAGCCAATGCACCCACTACGTGTCACTGTTTGGTGCGGTCCATTTTTCTTTGAAAATGAAGAAGGAGCCACCTTGACCGTGAATGGTGAGCGCTACCGCGCAGTGTTAGGTGATTGGTTCTTCGAGGAAATTGAAGCGGAAGACTTAGACGATATTTGGTTTCAACAAGACACAGCGCACGCCACAATCGATCTTCTTCGAAAATCGAATAGTCAGCAAATATGGAGATGTGAATTGACCGCCAAGAAGCTGTGATCTGACACCGTTAGACTAATATCTTTGGGGGAGCGGTCAAGGACAAATGTTATACAAACAATCCTGAAACAATTGATGAGTTAAAGAACGAGATTCGAGTTGCTATTGCTGACATACGTGACGAAACAATTGAAAATGTTCGCAAAAATTGGGTGGATCGAATGGGTTACTGTCAAGTCAGCCATGGTGGTCATTTGACCGAAATTGTTTTTCATAAATAAATGACATGAACCAATCTTTTCAATAAATGTGGTCGCAGATGCTTCCTTCTATGCGTTACAAACATCTGAACAATTTGAATATACCCTACACAAGGGTACAGTTTTGTGGATAGATAGAACCTTTTACGCATATTTAGTAATCAGTATTACTTATCGATTTGCCGAAGAAATGATAAAGATCGGTCGAACGATAGTCGAGTTATAAGGAAAACAAACAATTATGATGCGTAACAATGTCCGCAACGGCGATTTCTATGAGTTGGGATTGGGATAGGGTGACATTTTGTCAGTAAACAATTCTTATTTCTCTTAAAATTGGACAAAAAGTGGAAAGTGTACTCTTTTTCATGCCTGTTGCAAAGCGAGCATTCGTTTTCAATTTGGATATTAGATCTGTACGTTCTGGAATTCATCCCAAGAAGATCACATCGAGCTCTGAACATTTGTGATATTGAATTCACGTGCAACATTCATCAGCAACAAAACAACCACGTTTGTCTCTTATCCAAACAGATTTACAAATTTTGGTCAAAATCGAATGACTATATCTTATAGCTGCCATAGGACTAAGCGGTCGGAAAATGAGTCTTAGTGAGAAAAACTTTTTTGTTTTCAAGTATTTCGTCAGAGAGTCAAGTGATGAGAGAATATGGTTATTCTCGAAACAGCGATCGTTGTACGGACATACCCAAATCTGTTGATTTGCGTTGTTTATAAAGATTTATAATCAACCATAGACTCTGAGCTAGCCAGATGTAACTTTGACTAAAATCAAAAACAGGTCACTAAACCCCCATATACATAATTTGATAAAGTTGATCGACATCGGGTGACTATATCTTATGGTTGCCAAAGGACCGATCGGTCGAAAATGGTTCTTAGTAAGACATTTTGTTTGTTTTTAATGTTAGCGTATTGAAACTCACTAATTTTATATATTTTTATATGCTTTTAAATAGATTCGCAAAATTTGGTCGAAATCGGATGACTATATCTTAAGGCTGCCATAGGACCGATCGTTCGGAAAATGAGTCTTAGTGAGAAAAACGTTTTTGTTTTCAAATTTATCGTTCTTAAACTCGGCGATTGTTAATTTGATACGTTTTCAAAAAGATTCGCGAAATTTGATCGAAATCAGATGTTTATCTGTCGGGAAAATTGGTTTTTGTTAGAAAAATGTTGAATTTTATTGTAAGCGTTCTTAAACTCTGACATTTCTAAACCAGCATTTGCAAGGGTATAAAAACTTCGGCACAGACGAAGTTAGCTTGATCTTCTCATTTTTTTTTTATAAAAATTGCTGTGAAATTTAGAACACAATTTCTATTTTTTAGAAAACTTTTCTAAGGAATAAGGCGAGTCGCCTTTGGCCCTTTTTTGGGCGATTTTCTAAAAATGGCACTTTTTAGGGCGAGTTGTTCTTGAGTGTGTGTTGCAGGTTTTCTCAGTGTTTGTGAGGTGTTTTTCGACGACAATTAGTGCTATGTTGTCCGTAAAGCCCATAATTTGTTACGCCTTCCGCGAGTTCAAGCTGCAGGATACCATTGTACATCAGGTTCCACAGCAGTGGCCCTAAGACAGACCCTTGTGGTACTCCTCCAGTCACGGCATAGCGCATGGGGCCGTGGTCTGTCTCATATATGAGAACTCTATTTGGGAATTAGCATTGTTCAGTACTTTCATAATGCTACAACATCTGACCATGTTGAACGCGTTCCTTATGTCCAGAGTTGTACTTCTTGGTACCTCCTAACCATCGTTGACCTTTAATCGCTCGTCCGGCAGTCTCACAGAGTTTTCCCACAGCATCCAGGGTGGATCGCCTCCTCCGGAATCCAAACTGCATTGAAGATAGATAGCTCTCAATAGCAGCCTCAATTCTGGTGTGGATAAGGCGCTCCAGAATTGGAGTGTGTGCGTTACACAGGGTATTTTGGAGTCGGGCCTCTCGACTGCAGGTCTCTTACTTGTAGAGTGTATATTAAAATTGTCCAGATGTTTGTAACGCATAGAAGGAAGCATCTCCGACCACACAAAGTATGCATATTCTTGATCAGTATGACGAGCTGAGTTGATATAGCCATGTCCGTCTGTCCGTCCCTCCGTCCGTCCGTCCGTCCGTCTGTCCGTCTGTTTCTATGCTATCTCCTCCGTCAGTTTTAAAGCTATGTATCTTAACCAAACTTTGCGCGAAGCATTTTAGTAAAAATACGCTGCACATTTGTCGGAACCAACCGGATCGGATGACTATAGCATATAGCTGCCATAGGAACGATCGGTCCAAAAAGTAGTGTTACTGATATAAACTTTTTTGTCTTCAAAGCAAACGTCCCCAAACCTCGTATTTATAAGTTTTCTATGCTTTTACACAATTCCACCAAGTTTTATGAAAATCGGCCAACTATATAGTATAGCTGCCATACAAAAGATATGTCTGAGAAAAAGTCTTAGTATGAAAAACTTGTTTGTTTTTAATGCTATCGCTCCCAAACTTGTAACCAATCAATATTATATGCTACCACAAAATTTTGCCAAGTATGATCCAAATCGGATTACTATAGCATATAGCTGCCATAGGAACTATCGATCGAAAAAGTAGTTCTAGTCAGAAAAACTTTTTTGTTTTCAATGGTAGCGTCTTTATACTTTTCACTTGTGAATATTATCAGTTTCCACACAATTTTTGGGAGTTTCGGTCAAAATCGGATGACTATAGCATATAGCTGCCATAGGAACTATCGATCGAAAAAGTAGTTCTAGTCAGAAAAACTTTTTTGTTTTCAATGGTAGCGTCTTTATACCTTCCACTTGTGAATATTATCAGTTTCCACACAATTTTTGGGAGTTTCGGTCAAAATCGGATGACTATAGCATATAGCTGCCATAGGAACTATCGATCGAAAAAGTAGTTCTAGTCAGAAAAACTTTTTTGTTTTCAATGGTAGCGTCTTTATACCTTCCACTTGTGAATATTATCAGTTTCCACACAATTTTGGGAATTTCGGTCAAAATCGGATGACTATAGCATATAGCTGCCATAGGAACTATCGATCGAAAAAGTAGTTCTAGTCAGAAAAACTTTTTTGTTTTCAATGGTAGCGTCTTTATACCTTCCACTTGTGAATATTATCAGTTTCCACACAATTTTGGGAATTTCGGTCAAAATCGGATAACTATAGCATATAGCTGCCATAGGAACTATCGATCGAAAAGTAGTTCTAGTCAGAAAAACTTTTTTGTTTTCAATGGTAGCGTCTTTATACCTTCCACTTGTGAATATTATCAGTTTCCACACAATTTTTGGGAGTTTCGGTCAAAATCGGATGACTATAGCATATAGCTGCCATAGGAACTATCGATCGAAAAAGTAGTTCTAGTCAGAAAAACTTTTTTGTTTTCAATGGTAGCGTCTTTATACCTTCCACTTGTGAATATTATCAGTTTCCACACAATTTTGGGAATTTCGGTCAAAATCGGATGACTATAGCATATAGCTGCCATAGGAACTATCGATCGAAAAAGTAGTTCTATTCAGAAAAACTTTTTTGTTTTCAATGGTAGCGTCTTTATACTTTTCACTTGTGAATATTATCAGTTTCCACACAAATTTGGGAATTTCGGTCAAAATCGGATAACTATAGCATATAGCTGCCATAGGAACTATCGATCGAAAAGTAGTTCTAGTCAGAAAAACTTTTTTGTTTTCAATGGTAGCGTCTTTATACCTTCCACTTGTGAATATTATCAGTTTCCACACAATTTTGGGAATTTCGGTCAAAATCGGATGACTATAGCATATAGCTGCCATAGGAACTATCGATCGAAAAAGTAGTTCTAGTAAGAAAAACTTTTTTGTTTTCAATGGTAGCGTCTTTATACCTTCCACTTGTGAATATTATCAGTTGCCACACAATTTTTGGGAGTTTCGGTCAAAATCGGATGACTATAGCATATAGCTGCCATAGGAACTATCGATCGAAAAAGTAGTTCTAGTCAGAAAAACTTTTTTGTTTTCAATGGTAGCGTCATTATACCTTTCACTTGTGAATATTATCAGTTTCCACACAATTTTGGGAATTTCGGTCAAAATCGGATGACTATAGCATATAGCTGCCATAGGAACTATCGATCGAAAAAGTAGTTCTAGTCAGAAAAACTTTTTTGTTTTCAATGGTAGCGTCTTTATACTTTTCACTTGTGAATATTATCAGTTTCCACACAATTTTTGGGAGTTTCGGTCAAAATCGGATGACTATAGCATATAGCTGCCATAGGAACTATCGATCGAAAAAGTAGTTCTAGTCAGAAAAACTTTTTTGTTTTCAATGGTAGCGTCTTTATACCTTCCACTTGTGAATATTATCAGTTTCCACACAATTTTGGGAATTTCGGTCAAAATCGGATGAATATTTCGTATAGCTGCCATATAACAAACTGCCAAACAAATGGTCAAAGTAGAGGTTCCATCTTATTGCTGAGTTTGGGAAATAACTCAGATCAGAATGCTCGACGGAAATCATTTAATTCCTTAATTTATATAAATTATACAAGCTACTAGGGTATATAAACTCCGGTCGAGCCGAAGTTAGCTTTCCTCAATTTTTGTTGTTGAAAAATGCTTCACATTGTAATCTCTTAATAACCTATTTAGGAAAATTTGTTTTGTCAGAGTTTGCACATTGCCACTTTTAAATGGTAGAGATTATGAACCCACTTAAGTGATGAAATTCACACAGGATCGTTTGCTGTCGCCTGTACCCATCTCAGGGTTAAATGAGTTGCCTGAATTGGTACCGAAAAAGTATTGAAATTACTCAAGAATTGAATTTTATTAATGGAGCATTTTGTACTTAATGTATAACAATTAAGCACTATCTTTTGTTTGTTATTGTTTTCGTTGACCGCTAATTAAATGATGGCGTTTACCTCCTAAATACAAACATTTGGTCTTCTAATTGACAATTATTGTACAATTTTTTTGAGTGGTTCACGTGTCAGTTTGACATTTTGCCATATGAGAAATTGGTAATTTGTGTGTGTTCTATCAAGGTTAGCTATGGTTCATTCAACGCGAGTGACTCACTGGGGGAAAACCTCTCCCCAGCCAATCACCACCCAATCAATAACCCATTTCACATTTCATTTCTACGACATGAACAAATTCAAATAAAAGAAGAGCTAACCAAAGGCTTATTCAACAGTATAAACAACAAGTCATTGTGGTAACTTAATGTTCTTATAACACAAAAAATATATCCTTCGAGCCGGATTTGAACCAGCGACCTATGGATAACCGCTGGAATTAAACAACAACTACAGTCCACCGCTCTACCAACTGAGCTATCGAAGGTTTTTGCTGACAGCATTTTAAAATCTTTATATAAGTCACCTTTCACTTTTGTTATTGTTGCTTAATTTTGATTTCGTTTTAAAAATACATACATAGGCACATAGCACATACGTGCATGTATGTTTGTGTTTGTGTGTTGGGCTGCTGCGTTCAATTCACCTTCGATAGCTCAGTTGGTAGAGCGGTGGACTGTAGTAAGGGCAAAATGCATGCAACTGGCGGCGCCAGCAGTAGTAATCCATAGGTCGCTGGTTCAAATCCGGCTCGAAGGATGTTTTTTTTATTTTTTTTTTAATGAAATTTTTAATGTGTGTGAAGGTATGAGATATGGTTGGTAGGAGATATAAGTCTAGCTTTCGATTCCGTTGACTTCTCTGCTTACCCCCACAGAATTTGTCAAGTCAGTCTGACTTATTTAATTGAAAGTTAAGTTAAGTTCACATGCATTTAACCAAAGTCTTATCGGTGGGGCGGCGTTTATTATCGCTAACCGATAGTGTGTGCGAGACGGTACGCTCATAAATAGCCCACTCAAGGATTTGCACTTGATAGATGTTAAATGTACAATTAGCTTTACAAAAGCCCAACGCACGCGCCCCAACGGTTTGCTTTCATTTGAATCGTTGCACAGATAACGAGAAGGCCAAGCTAACTTCGTCTGTGCCGAAGTTTTTATACCCTTGCAAATGCAAATGTCACAGTTTAAGAACGCTTACATAAAAATCAAAAAATTTTGTAACTAAAACCTTTCCGACAGATAAACGTCTGAAAAAATTTTTCTCACTAAGACTCAATTTCCGACCGATCGGCCCTATGGCAGCCTTAAGATATAGTCATCCGATTTCGGCCCAATTTTGCGAATCTATTTGAAAGCATATAAAATAAGTCATCAGCGAGTTTAAGGACGCTAAAACGCTAAAAATTTTTACCAAGACTCATGTTCGACCGATCGGTCCTATGGCAACCATAAGATATAGTCACCCGATGTCGATCAACTTTTTCAAATTAGTTTCAAAGCGTTTAATATTAATAATCACCGATCTAAAGAACGATTTACTTAAAAACAAAAAAGTTTTTTTTCACTAAGACCCATTTTCCGACCGATCGGTCCTATGGCAGCTATAAGATATAGTCATCCGATTTTGACCAAAGTTTGCAAATCTGTTTGAAAGCATATAATATTATTAATGACCGAGTTTAATCACGTTAACATTGAAAACAAAAAAGTTTTTTTCACTAAAACCCATTTTTCGACCTATGGTTCCTATGGCAGCTATAAGATATAGTCATCCGATTTTGACCAAAATTTGCAAATCTGTTTGAAAGCATATAATATTATTAATGACCGAGTTTAATCACGTTAACATTGGAAACAAAAAAGTTTTTCTCACTAAAACCCATTTTTCGACCGATGGTTCCTATGGCAGCTATAAGATATAGTGATCCGATCCGGTCGGTTCCGACATATTAGCAGCGTGCAGTAAAAAGAAGACTCTGTGCAAAATTTTAGCTCGATAGCTTTAAAACTGAGAGACTAGTTTGCGTAGAAACAGACGGACAGACAGACGGACAGACAGACAGACAGACAGACAGACAGACGGACAGACAGACGGACGGACAAAGCTCAATGAACTCAGCTCGTCCCCCTGATCAAGAATATATATAGTTTATGGGGTCGGAAATGAATATTTCTATGCGTTGCAAACTTCTGGGCAAAATTATAATACCCTTTGCAAGGGTATAAAAATCATTCAAAGATAGTCCAACATGTATGAGTCAACATTGGGTGGGTTTGGTCTAGGTGATGATTCAGACTGATTAGAGTACTAGTTTTTTTTTTATTGGCCTCAAAGAAGATAAAACAATTAATCATAAATTGTTAATAGTGTTCAATGTTTTTGGTATACCCTTACCAGAAAGGATTTACATTATTATAGATATTCAAATTAAATCATTGTGAATTTAGGCGTTTTCAAACTCAATAAGGTTTTCATGAATTACTTTTATCAGAACTAAGATTATCAAGCTACACTCAGTTCTATGTTGTCTGCTCACCAAAATGATAGGAACAAATTTAACAGACTTAATCACTCTCTCAATAGAACACTTGATTTTGTTTTTCTCATATTTTCTGCTGCATAGTTCTCGATAAGAGAAACACACGAAGCTCTCTCACGATAACAGCTTAATGGGGATAATTTCCTTTGACTCTCATTAGCTGAGCATAAGCAACTAAGCAAATCGAGCCAAGTATATTTTTTGTTCTTGTTGCGTTAGACATTTCATCGCAGGCAAAGTGTAAAAGAAAAGGTAGACAAAATGGCACACAAGCACGCATACACACTTGCAGTTTACTGAGGCACACGCAACAGTAAAACTGTCTCTTCACTTAGGCCAATATAAGCCCATTGCGATACCATATAATTCCCTATTTAAGCCATTGTGGCAACGTTAAAAATTTTCAGCAGAGACGGAATCTTTATCTCGTAAACTTCCGAGAGGTTGAGTAGAAAGGGGTGACCAATAGTTTTGAGTCTCCTTCTATGTACTAAGAAGCTACAGTAACGTCTCCTCCTCTTCCTCACACTTACAGCTTCTACAGAAGTCGCTGTGAGCGACGCTTAAGCGTGCTGCATGCCTACCGATGAGGCAGTGACCCGTTAGGGCCCCAAACAGAAGGTAGATGTTTTCCCTACTTTGGCGCAAAAGACTATTGGTTCGTTTCAGGTTAAACGAGGACCACCTGACCCTAGCTACAGCGCAAACCGAAAGAAAGGGTATTCCATCATTCCGTAGCCAGGCGCCAGGTTTTATTCCTTATGATTAGCTTGTATAAGGCTAAAGGCATCCCTATCAAGCACTGTCTTGCCAGTTTGTCGGCTGACTTGTTACCCTCAATGTTACGGTGTCCAGGTACACAGATGAGGGGGATACAAAGATGCTGAGCGATGGCATTTAGCCCTTAAAGCTGCTTGACTATCTGAGTAAATGTATATGTTCCCTTTTTCGATCATTAGTGTGCTAAGGTATTTGGCGGCCTACTGAATGGCCACCAATTCTGCTTGGTACACACTGCAATGATAAGGGAGCTGGAATGAGATTTCCATATTTAGAACGGTGGAGAAAACTTCCCCTCCTACTTTGTCATCGAGCTTAGATCCATCAGTGTAGATATTGATGGCATTTGCTCTACTGTGGGGCAAGTTGTCCCAGTCCCTTCTACTATTAATATTGATGTCATAAAGTTTATGGAATGACGTTGTGGGTATACAATAGTCTGTAATGGCGGGAACCGCTTTTTGACGATTTAGTATAGTTAAGTGTCCTGAGTTACCCTAGTTACAGGCTTTAGACTCTCTTAATATCAGGGCTGTAATGCCCGCTAACTGTTTAGACATCAAGTCTAGATGAAGAAGATGAAATATGGTGTTAAGTGCTTTCGTTGGGGTGGTTTGAAGGGCCCCGCTCATACACATTCAGTACTTATCTGACTTATCTGTACCTTGTATAAAGTGCTCAGGAGTCTCTATATAGCAGTATGGGACGTACGTATTGTCTGCTTATATGAGAAGAGGGCAATGAATGCCTTCTTTACTTGCTCAGTAATAATGTCGTGCCAGAGTTGTACCACGCCTAGGTAGCGTTTTTGAATTCCAAACGTATATTGTTGAGTTTGCGAGTGATAAGATCTGGAACTTTGTATCTCCATGTGAAGAGAACTAGTTCCGTCTTTTTCGGACTTACACCCAGGCCGCAAGAATACGCCCACTCAAAAAGTGTCACCAGCGCGGTCTGCATGAGGTCACATAAGGTTTGTGTATAACTTCCGCATTTGAATATAGCAATTACGTCTGCATAAGACGCAACACACTTACCTAAGCCAAAGACCCTTTTGGCAAATTCTGTCGAAATGTTTAAAAAGAGCGAAAAAAAACTCTTGATGATTGAGCAAAGAACACGTTAAGAAAAGATAGAGGTGAAATGTCATTTCGTTTGGATTCTAAACGCTAACTCCTAAAGGAACAATCGGTGTAAAAATGCATGCATCACTTTTGGCGTCACGCTAATACATGCGCAACACTTTGTTTCTTGAACCGGGAATTTTAATACGGTAATCACACTAAGCACATCGTAGCGGAACGCATGAAATAGCGATTCACACTGACAACATCTAATATCCTCAGTCACCATAGTGAATTTACAAATTGATAGAATAAATTTTGAAAAACAAAAATATCAACATGCGTTAAATGCTTGAATCTATAATACTTCTGCTGACTACTTTTCTGGTGCAGAAGAGTTAAGATCTGGTATTGTAAGTTTTATTATTTCGAATGAAAATAAAGAGCATATTGCAAGGCACAATTGGTTTGACAGTGTTATTTACATATTATTCCTTTCCCGTAACAATCCAAGTAGCTTGACTCGCTGCTATCTCCGAAAGCATACTACGATCCTTTTGATGCTCTTTTTGCAACTCCAACCGCTCACTCGCTTTGCTCACAAGCTAGCTTGGTCAGGTTGGGAGCGTTTTGCTGGTGGCCTGCCATTGCTTTCAAAACTGTTGGTACCACAATCCGAAGAACTCTATAATATGTTCGAATTCCGCAACACTACATACAATAGCGACAAACCATGTACATCGTTAAAATACTTACTATGAAAATCCATTGTCTGTTTCTCGCAATTGTTGGTTCGGAATTTTTGAAATATTGGAATTAATTATGAATATTTTGCCAATATCTTTCTTTGACATTATTTGTGTTTCGCAGTGAATGACAAATTTTTAGTGTTGCACCAAAAACTATCGTTAAAATACTTATTGGAACGAAGTAAAATAGGAACATCTCCAGATGATGTTGGAATGATGATAAAATTTTGGCACGGCAAATGCTTATGGAACATCTTTGATAATGATGTTAGATGTGTCTCATGAATAGTCTATAACTGTCTTATCAGTGTCCCGAATGCCCCATGAAACGAACCAAAGCATTGCTTATGATCTCTGAATTCTACAAAGTGATTTCCATATAAAATTTTATCAGCACTTTAGCACACACTTTTTCTACCTAATAAACCATAGCTTCATATTCAGTGACTTTTTGTTGTCTGGTCACTCTACATTCTCATCTCTCGCTTCGAGAATGTTTTCAGTATCCAGTAATACCCCTTTCACCATTAAAAAAATCAATTTGAGTGATTTAAAGTGCTTTTAGCTACTTTACTTAAAATTATAGTCGACATATGAAATCATGTTAGTTAGAGCGAGACGGCAATTGTCAAATAAAACTCAGAGAGCGAAAATGACATCGAACAGCTGACAAATTTTTGGTTTAGTTAAAACTTGAAACTTGAATACTAAAATCTCTTGAGATCTCCCGTAAAATACTAAATATGATACAAATCGTTTGACTTTTGGAAAGGGTATACGAGCTTCGACATGGCCAAAGTAGGCCAACGCCTATTGGCATTTTTATCAGAAAATTTTATTTATTAATGGGGTATTGCACTTAGATATAAGTCTTCTATAGGTCATTAAATAACATTTATGTAAGGTTTAATGATATCAAAAACTCGTTAGAGAATCGTAACTAAAGGAACCGAAACTTATTCAGAAGATTCTTTATCTAACTAAATATGAATAAATAGGAGAAGTTAAAGTATTAAAGTACCATTGTAAGGTATCACTTGAAGACAGACATTTAATCAGGCCTGATCTCGTTTCCGAATTCAATTGATTGATTTCCAAGAATCGGTTACGAAGTCAGTTGGTAATGATGCCGTTCGAGATGTTAGTAGTGTTGAAAAAGTGCTCTTCGTTTTCAGTTGGAACGTTGCCATTTGATTTTCTTGTGCGTAGGTTCTTCTTCGGCTATGTATGGGTCTGCGATTTCGCCCGTATGTAGATTTGTAGAGCGAAATGTGCTCTTTGTCGAGATCACCTTCTTTAGTGAATCAAAAGTCAGTATTTTGTTCCACTAATAATGTTTATTCTTAACTTTAATTTAACAAACTGAATATGTGTACGTCTGCAGCCATCTTGTATCACTCATTGTATCACTGTATGAGTGTTATGGTATTTCAGACAGAGATTGTATGCGGTCACACTTGGCTACAGATGGTATGTCGCCTCATCTACTCCCCCCCTCAGTGACTTCGTCACACAGCGAGGGAAACGAAACTACATAGACTAGAATATCTAGACTGCAAAATTGGTCAGTCGACATCTCTTCTGTCAGAAATTAGTCAGCTGTTCGCTCTCATTTACGCTCCCTGGATACATTTGGGTCAGCTGTACGCTCTTACTTACGCTCTCTGGATACATTTGGGAATATGTCCGTCTCGCTCTAACCACTGTGATTACCTACTGGCACTATCGTTTAGCACCATCAAAATTGTGAGGCAGCGCAAATTTGATGTCTAATACTCATTCTTCATGGAAACTGCTCCTGTTGGATATGGTGGTGGCCACGGTTTCGGCTGTGAAAGTGACATTAGCTGCAATTTGTAGATTCTGGGAGCAGAACCTCAGTGGGTTGCTGTGATAAGATGTTGGAGGTGTAGTTAAGTCGATTGTAACCTCGCGTTGAGGCTGTTGCTTCGATTGGGGGTCGATAAGCAACTTGGACTGAGCAGGCTGAGATTGCCTCTCGTCAAGGTAGTTGTTTTACCTCTAGTTGAGGACTTTTTAGTTCCTGTGCCTCTAGTTGAGGACTTTTTAGTTCCTGTGCCTCTAGTTGAGGACTTTTTAGTTCCTGTGCCTCTAGTTGAGGTGCCTCTAATTGAGAACTTTGAGTTGCCTCTAGTTGAGAACTTTGAGGGGCCTCTAGTTGAAAACTTTGTGTTGCCTCTAGTTAAGTACTTTGTGTTCTCTCTATATATTCAGTTAAAGTAAAAGTTTAATAAATTATGATAAATAGTGGAGAAATTCATAACTCCCACATGGTTTAGTGAATCAAAAGTCAGTGTTTTGTTCCACTAATAATACTTATTTATTCTTAACTTTAACTTAACAAACTGAATACTGAAACTGTGCACGTCTGCGACCATCTTGTATGTGGGTGACGACATAATTCCGACTACATAATTTCGACAGAAAAAAACGACACAATTTCAAGCGAAATAATGTCGTTATGTTTTGTCGGAACAATGTCGTTTTAAAACGACATAATTTCGAGCGATATAATGTCGTTTTTGTCTGTTGGAACAATGTCGTTTTGAAACGACATAGTTTCGAGCGAAATAATGTCGTTTTGTTTTGTCGGAACAATTTCGTTTTCAAACGACACAATTTCGAGCGAAATAATGTCGTTTTGTTTTGTCGGAATAATGTCGTTTCAAAATTCCAAATGTACTGCGCGAATTTATGTCGTCGGAATTATGTCGCTATGCCTTGCGAAGTAAATGTTAAGTCTGGGCCTTAAAAATATCATAGGCAAGGCGGGGCTGAAGTGTCGATATTGTCGGCATTGGCTCGGCATATTATCGACACTTTCGCCCCGCGTTGCATATGATATTTTTAAAGCCCAGTTTAAACAGGAACTTCGCAAGGCATAGCGACATAATACTGTGAAAAGAATTGTGAGAATACAAAAAAGGTTCGGTTCAAGCAATCACTTAAGTCAATTTCTTTAGATCTTAGGTTAAGTAGAGGAGATTATAGATTTCAATGATGAAATGGCACTGCATGGTATCGGCATTGGGTCGGCATTGGCTCGGCATTGACTCTGCATTGGCTCGGCATTGGCTCGGCATTGACTTGGCATTGGCTCGGCATTGGTTCGGCATTGACTCGGCATTAACTCGTCATTGACTCGGCATTGGCTCGGAACTTCGCAATACTGTGAAAAAAATTATTAGAATACAAAATTGAGTCGGCATTGGCTCGGCATCGGCTCGTTTTGAAAAGACATAGTTTCGATCGCAATTGTCTCGCTTTTTTTGTGTCGAAATTATGTAGTTTTAGGACGACATTATTTCGACGTTCCAACTAGAATTTTTTGCTGTCAACAACAATTTCGAGCGAAATAATGTCGTTATGTTTTGTCGGAGCAATGTCGTTTTAAAACGACATAGTTTCGAGAGAAATAATGTCGTTTTGTTTTGTCGAAACAATGTCGTTTCAAAACGACATAATTTCGATCGAAAACGACATAATTTCGATTCCAAATGTACTGGGCGAAATTATGTCGTCGGAATTATGTCGCTATGCCCTTGTATGATTGTCCATGACTGTGTCAATCTATCACTGCATAAGTGTTGTGGTATTTCCGCCAGAGATGATGTACGGTCACACTTGGCTAGATATGGTATGTCGCCACATGGTAACCTCAACCAGCAAAACAAAGTTTGTTGCCGCAGCGCTGCTACTGCAGATACAGAGTATATGACAGTCTAGCTTGACCAACTTTCTTACTTGTTTTATGCCCCGAGCTATGATAAATAACTTCTCTTTTCATTATCGTTATTTGAGCTGTATCACTTGGGCATAAATATACAATTAGTATGATTCATTTTAACATTCTGCACTTGATCACTTTCTGTAATGTCCACTACTTACTCTGTGCGTTGTATTGTGGGTACCAGGTACTTGTAGTCCTTATCATACCACAGTATGACCGCCCACATTTTGCACTAAAGTCTAATAATTGCCAGTTATTTTGCTTAGATTGTGCCTTTTATTACGTACCATTGATAAATAGGAAGAATGCGTACACTTTGGCTCAGTTATAATTTGTACTTTTTGCGAAACGGTCGCGTGTGTTTCCCGGTGCATGATCGTTCGATTTTGATTGTGTGGTGTGTGCGTGTGTTTGCGTGACTATTTTTTTTTTTTAAGTGTATACTAGGTGCGTTACAGGTGAAATAAGTTATTATGAGGTCATCCAAAAAAAAAGAAAGAAAGAAAAAAAACGAAACCTGGTTGACAGCTGTCCATTAGTTTGTGGGATTCAGATAAGCTGAGATCTCTAAAACTTTTGTTTATTTTTTATTTTCGCTTATTTAGAGGTGAAATTTCCACCCCAAAACATGTGCGTTAAGCAACTCATTAGTTTTCGCCATTTCATTATCGTACAGAGTCATATGAATAGTGTTATTAAACTGTCTCAGATAGTAATATTATTATCTACAATAGAATATGATGATATATAATTGGTTTTAATTTGACTAACGCGTGTGCTAGCCCAACTCTGGATCAATAACCACAAATAATAAGCTAAAAAAGAAATTTAAATGTGAGTAGGTGGTCTGTATAGCTGTTTCAAGAGAGGTAGTAGGATTTCTGTATAGGCTTTTCAAATTTCTTAGTATCATTTGAGTTTGCTTTCGATTTCAGTCGAACTGTTTGAGAATTTTCTTTATAAAGTTTATCTGGGAATTATAGTAAGTAGAAGAATTTAATCCTTGATTATTAAAGACAGTTTATATCTTTTCTGTTAAACATAGAACTTTTAGCAGGCTCCATCCAGGTCAATAAGTTATGTTTCTGTTCATAACTTTTCTAAAAACAAAAATGAGGCTGGTTTACTATATAGCTAATTCATGAATCACCACGATTCAGTCATCAGCAGTCTTTGCCTGTCTTCTAAGGGTTAGCCGAGGCTACCTTAAGCCAGCATTGTTATAACCGCTTGGAAATTCCAAAGGCAGGCTTATAGCAAAATCCGACATCAGCCAACAACGCCAAGTCGCAAACTTAAATTCATTTTTACTGCGACTATTAGATTATATAGAAAATATGTAAAAAATTCTCAGTGATACTGGGACTCTGCTAAATGTGACTGTTAATAACATTACCGAATCCAATCACTATGTAATTACTACAATTCAGCCACAGCGACATAATCAGAAATATTGCTTATATCTTGTGCTCATAATACCATCGGATTTCTGAGCGTTCAAAGAATTATTCATACCTCAAGGCTCGGTTTCTCACTGTTCAACTAAACTAAGTTTAGTCAATAATTGAGCTACAAATATAATCAGAGCCATAATAACATTTAAACTCCAGTTAAGTTCCGATAAAGTAACACTAGGCTGCTTAAGCCCAACGTTTAAGTTTGTTAGAGGATTGTTACAAATTTATTTTTCAAGATTTTGCTTCATTTTGCTTAAACTTTCCAGGAAACGATCGAATGGTACCTCTTTCTATCGCTCTAAAATTACTCTTCCCAAACAATTCTTCGATTTTTTTAAGCGAAGATGTTGAAGAAAATGCATATATATGGTGCGAGTGACTAGCTCCTCTTCTAGAAGCTAAATGTTTTTATTAAGTCATTTGTTCTGCCTTTTTATACATTTTTGGTTCTATCCCCAAGTAAGCGCTACTTGGATTTCTAATTTATTGATAACAGATTTGGCCCTCTTTTTTTTAAGGGTTTTTAGGTTCTAGTCTATTTTTATGCGCCATTTATTTGAGTCCCAACCGCAAAAGTCTTTGAACAGATTTATTATATAAAAAAATTTTAAAATGTTTTAAAGCAAAAATACATTATTTCAAAGTGGCATATTTTTGCTATTTTCGTATAGTACTTTTACTTAGCTGTTAAAGAAATCATCCCAAACAGTTTTGCGATTTTTTTTTAGCAAAGATAGATTTTTTTAAATGGTATATCTTCGCTTTAAAAAATCGTAGAATTGTTTGGGAAAGCTTATTTTAAAGCTAAGCAAAATTACTTTAAGAAAGAAGATAGAACCGATAGGTAGCTCATCGATACTTTCAGTCGGTCTTGGTCTGATAACTTAATGTTGCAATTCGTTATGTCGAACTAATTTGAAGTTTAACCGGACTTTAAGAAACGAAACCTTAACTCTGATTTGTATTGTAGCCGTCAGCTGTAAAAAAATCATAATCATTTCCAGTGGGTTCATATCTCTCATATTAAATTCTCCTTTAAACGTTTTCCTGTTTGTGTTCAAGTTGTAAAATGCAATTAACTTCCGTGATGTTGACGTGTGTTAAGTATTGTAGATTTAGCATTTAGACCGACACTGTTTATGTTGTGAAATCAGTTGTTATCACCAGTGAGTAGTTGAATTTGTTTGCATACAACTCTAGTCGAGCGTGTGATTTGTAAGCAACACTCTCTAGAAATTCCAAGTGTGAGTCAACGTCCATGATGCAGAAGAGGCGTAACGCTTAATTAATTTTAGGTTTCAAAACGACGACAGTACTTAAAAATGAGTCAGAGTCTTATTCTTATATATAATTGGAAATGAGAAGTATTGAGTTGACTTCAGAAAGAAATGAAAAACCTTATCTACTTGACCACTTTGTCATACTCTAAGTAAGCCCAATTTGTGCAAAATGTCTTATAGAGAAGAGAGAGTGTTCTCTACAAAGACTGTGCTATGCATAATCAGTTGTGCATCTAGGCAAGATTAAAGGTGTTTAGTTTCTAGTTAATCTAGAAGGAACAGAGAATCTAAGTCTACATCACTTATAATTAAATAATGTAAGAAAAGCCTGCTAAAGTACGATGGCAAAAGAAAGAGTTGATACACTGAGAAAAAAAATCAATCTAAAATCAAGACTATAATCTTGAAACGAGATGAAACGTTGTCAGAATTCGATTATAGATTATATATATATAGATATAGACAAATGTATCGGCTGTGAATAGGGGCATAGCTGGCCGGACGGGCAAATAAAATACCCCCACCGTGTCGGAGTCGTTATTAGTTTATTTTGTAATTTTATTAGATTTTCTTTGATGGGCTTCCTTAGCTCGTAAAATTTTTTTTGTAACGTATTTATACTTTGGTTGACAGCATTTGTTTGTCGACTCTAAATAAATGAAAAATAAAAAAATTCTCAATTAAAATTTTACTCCAACAGTATTGAACTAAGATCGTTTATAATCGACTTTAAGATGAAACAATACCATTTATTTATATGAAAAAAAAAATCAAAAATAAATTAAGATGATGAAAGGGGTTGGAAGAAAGAGGTTGGTGTGATTGATTGGTTTAGTTAGTTGTTTTAGTTATTCAAAAGTTTTTCTTTCTGAAAAACATATATAAATTGTAAATTATTAATCCGCAGATACTGGGACTTGACAGCTCAGTACCTTCTGCGCACTGAAACACTGACACCACCGCTTTACCATCGAGCGTCAACTGTTAGGTCCAACCAGTTGCAGTATATGAGCAGAGATTTTCGCAGCCTGAGTTTTTATACTGCAACTGGCTGCACTTAACAATTGACCCCCTACGGCAAAATTTTTTATATATATCAAAAAAATTTTCAACTGAAGCTTTACAGAAAACTGTTGTATGAACTTATAACTTTTATTGAGCACGCTTGTTGCAGGTTTCAATTGTACTAACCTGCTCAGTCTGAGCGAGGTCCCTTTTATTTAGAATTTCTCATCCCTTATCTTCTAACTTAACTAAGGCAGTATTTGTAAGATAGCTGCGCGTGTATAAATATAAAAATGCATTCGTGGAAGGACTACACATTGCCTTCCACGCTGCATGTTAAGTGCACCGGATGCCCTTTTCAAGTGGTTCCCATGGTTGATCCTTTTCAAGTGCTGTGTCTGCTGGGCTGGGCTGATCCTCGTCACTGCGGCTATTAATATTTAATACTATTACATAAGGCGACATAGGCCACATATTTAAATATGAGATTAACACTAAGGGCCGTTTTCTCATGTTCATGTTTTTGCTCAAAGCGAAATCCATCTGGATTTTGCAACTAGATGGTTTTTGCGCAATTGGTTGTCTCATGTAGGTTGATTATAAATTCGGGCATTTGCGCCACGGTCACACCGGGAGGGCTGGAATGGTCTAATACTAGGTTGGCAGCACCTCTGCACTCGGCTGAATTTTGTGTTTTTTATTGCGCGCCAATTTTAAAAATTAAAGCAAGAATTTTACAGAGAAGGAGAAGGTTTTTCTTTTGGAACGACTTGTTACTATGATGGGAGATTAAGCAGTAGGTCGAATCCTATGCTCACACAGGTAAATAATTTGGACAAATTTTCATGAAAATTGGGCTATATAGGCCAAATTGTGGAACTTTCCGGCCATATTTGATCAAATTATTTGCGTATTTATTGCGTGGAAGTATAGTTTAAGATTTTAATCCTGTAAAATCTTTAATCATGGCTATTTTTATCAAAATTTAGTCAAATTATTTGGATGTGTAAACTTAGCTTAAGCAATGAACTAGGGGAATCAGAATGTGCATCTGTAATTTCAGCAATGTCTGCAGGTGTTCTTGTATATTAAATATTTTCCATTTATAGTTTACTTAATAACAATTCGTACTTTACTGTTTTTAGCAGCAGTTGTTTTTTGTTTTCAAATATTTTTCAGTGTGACCATATGCGCGGATACATAAAAATACTTAATTTGCATAACCATGTAGATGGATTTGAAATCAATGAGGTTGAAGTAGATTGCTACGAAATTCATCTAGATGGTTAGCATTGAACATGAGCAAAGCAAATGCAGCAAATCCACCTAGATTTGCAAAAACACCAACATGAGAAAACGGCCCTAAGTGTGGGCCGAGTTGAATATCATGTTCAAGTTCGAACAACTGTAGAATGGTTGATAAGTTGCAAGATGATAAATCTTGTTTTTAAGATCTCTAAGCTCATTTCAAGGTTTTTCAATCTTGTTTTTTTAAGCTTGCAAGGTTCTTGAAAAGGAGATTTTCAATCTAGATTTAAGATGGTACTTTTTTTTCTCAGTATACTTTTTTTCTGAACCCTTTTGAGAATTTGCCAGCAGTTTGCATCGCATAGAAACATTCATTTAAGACTCCATAAACTATATATCTGTGGCAATAAGTAATAACAGCACAGCTCGCGTAATGTCAAAATTGAGATTTTAATACCGATGGCTTCCTCGGTATCAATTCTATATTGTGTCAACATTTCACACCAATCGCATAAGTGGTTACAAAGATATAACTGTAAATCAAAACAACATAAGTCTGAAGAAAAGTAAATAAGTTGTGATCTGTACGTCAAAATGCTAAAATAACAACTTGATTTATTCAAAAAGTAAAGTAATTACGCTTCCAATCTGTAAAAAATTTCCACTTTGCGACCAATCACTTTTTTCACTTATTGATTTAAAGTTAATAATTGCTTTGCTGTAAAATAGGAAAAACACACTTGTGCTTATTATTGCCACAGATATATTCTCGATCAGAGCGTCGAGTTGTTTCTACCCAAACAAGTATCTCAGTCTTAAGCTGAAATTTTGCACAAGGTCTTCGTTTTACTGCACGCTGGGTATATATCGGTACCCACCGAATCGAATAACTCTATCTTATAGGCTTCATGGGCTGGAAAATAAGTCTTGATGAGAAAAAATTTAAGGTTTTCAATTTTATTGCTCGTACTCTCGGTGATTGTTAATTTTTTATAATTTAAAACTGATTTTTAAAATTTGACCAAAATCGGATGACTATATTTTATGGCTGTCATAGGTTCTTAGTGAGAAAACTTTTTTGTTTTCAATGTTACCGTGCCTAAACTCGGCCATTCTTGATATTAAATGCTTTTTAACAGATTTGTAAAATATTGTCCTAATCGGATAACTATATCTTATGGCTGTCGTAGTACCGATCGGTCGGAAAAAACGGAAAAGTAAAACTTTTTGGTTTTCAACTTTATTGTTCTTTAACTTGGTGATTGTTAATTTTATATGCTTTGAAACTGATTTGCAAAATTTTGTCCTAATCGTATGACTATATCTTATCGCTGTCATAGGACCGATCGGTAGGAAAATGAGTCTTAGTAAGAAAAACTTTTTGGTTTTCAGCTTTATTGTCTTAAACTCGATGATTGTTAATTTCATATGCTTTCAAATTGATTTGCAAAATTTGGTCAAAATAGGATGACTATATCTTATGGCTGTCATAGGACCGATAGGTCGAAAAATGGGTCTTAGTAAGAAAAGCAGTTGTTTTCAGTTTTATAGAGACTTGATGATTGTTAACTTTTTAATCTTTCAAACTGATTTGCCAAATTTGGTCAAAGTCGAATAACGATTGGTTGAAAAATGAGTTTTAGTAAGAAAACATTTTGGACTTTAATATTTGCTTTCTTAGACTCTGATATTTCAAGGGTATCAAATCTTTGGCACAGACGAAGTTAGCTTAGCTTTCTCCTTCTTAAATCGAGTTGGCTGTACTATGCTCATTCTCAGAGCGCATGAATGAGTAGCCTCTTTAAATATTCCAGAGCATTCAAATGAGATCTTCGGGCAAAGTTCTTAGTCAAGCCCTTGCATATAAGCGCAGATTCTTGAACCCTTGTTACTTGCTTAAAATAGCTATACAGCTTCCTAATAATAGTTATAGTTTTTAGTTCCGTTTTAGTTTTGTTTTCAACAACAATACATTAACTATCAAATATGAAACCAGTTGCTTGTCAGCTGTTTCTGGCTAATAGATTAACTAGATTATCTTGGCTCTCATTATCGTTTCACATCGATTAACAAAGAAATACTCGTGCTTTAAGTACGTACATATTTTATTGGATGTTGCCCTAAACAAGCATGTGATAAGTTCATGTGACATTTGGGCTATTAAATTTCTAAACGATTGCACAGATAATAACCTCATAAAACGCCAACGACACGCGCTCTCTCATTTATGATTCCTCCGCCTTATAACTAATGTACACAAGTTCAAGTTCTGTTACGTGGTCGAGTGTCGAACTATATCGTATTGTACGATTATATCGATTTGATTTACATTCGTACATATGTTTATTATGATTTTGTGTTGGTTTTTTTTTTTTTTTTTTGTAGACTTATCTAATCGCTGTCTAAGCGATTAGATTTATTAATAAACATATGTTCCGTGGTCTTGACCAGAACCAATCAACCATCAAGAATAACATTTGATTTCAGAGGTCTCGTGTGAATGTGATTGAGTGGTTTGGTATTTGGCGTGTACTGAAATCAACTTAAAGAACAAAAACTGATGGGGAATAACTAGGATAAGGTATTTTAAATTAAGGGCTGACGTTTGCTGGATATAAGGAAATATTCATTGAAGGATTCACTAAAGGGTTACAAATTTTAACACTAAGGAAAGTCCGTCCGCCGGTCCTGTACCGATTCGATTATTGATTTTGTTGAAGCGATTTCAATTATGTGTTTGTTGTAAGAGCTCTCAACTGCTTTGTATCCTTCAGTGTGACCGTATACTTTTTTTAAAGAAAAAAAGAGTGAAGAAAAATCTGATTTGCCGTAGCAGCAGGTGAACTGTGTGATACTCCATGCTCAGCACTTGATAGTCAGTACTTTATACACAGTACTCGATACTTAATACTCGATACTCAATAAAAGATAGTCGTGCGTTCAATCCCGCCTCAGACCATCTAATAAAAGGCTTTTGGCATTTTGGACACCACTGATTTAAACTAAAGCTAATAATTAATTGCTAATTAATTGCTAATTGGTGCCAGCTCGCACAATGCAGAAGCGAGTGGAGGGCATTCATTGCAGAGGCCAAGACCGTCAAGCGGTTGTGATGCAACATCGGGCCAATAAAGAAGAAGAAAGAAGAAGAATAATTAATTAGTGAGTTTAGCTGGCTCTAGGTCCGAAAAAGTTGCTTTTATTCACAACTGTAAACAACTTATGCATTGTACCACCAAAAAGAGCTGGTTCCCTATACAGAACTGTTTCATCGTTATCCCTAACGAATCTTCATTAGGCTTTTCGCTGAAGAAAGCATGATTGCCAACTACCTCTCCATACAATCATTGCTGAATAAAGCTAATAAATTTTTATACTCTGTACCGAAGGTACATAGAGTATATTAAGTTTGTGCAAAAGTATGTAACAGGGAGAAGGAATCATTTCCGACCCTATAAAGTATATATATTCTTGATCAGCATCAACAGCCGAGTCGATATAGCCATGTCCGTCCGTCCGTCCGTCCGTCCGTCCGTCCGTCCGTCCGTCCGTCCGTCCGTCCGTCCGTATGAACGAAGAGATCTCAGAGATGGTAAGAGATAGAGGTTTGACATGTATGGGGCATATATTTCTTATACTTGCAGGCAGATCAAGTTTATTTTCAATTTTTGCTACGCCCCCTCCCGCCCCCGCAATTTGGAAAAAACGTCATATCTCCTACAGTTTTGAAGATAGATCGTTCGTACCTTCTAGAGATAACTTGTAAATAAAATTATTTATCGATTTGCTGAAGAAATGATAAAGATCGGATGAACGATACTCAAGTTATGAGCAAAAAACGGCCAATAAACACCCAGCACCACCCCACCCACCACCGCAGCATTCTATTGAACGTCAATCTTAGTGAGAGAGAGAGAGAGAGAGTGAAACTTAGAGATGATCGTGAGCAAATGCGAGCTGAGACGTTAAGGGTACAGAGTATGTTATAGTCGGGCTTGACCGACTTTCTTTCTTGTTTTTTAATAAAATCCATAATTTTGTTTATGTTATGATAGGTCAGGTTCTTCGGGGAAAGCAGAGCTGCTCTACTACGTTTCCTTAGATCTTAACTCAGGCCACTTAAAGATAAAGTCACTATTGAGTAAAATGGGTTTCTGCACATTGCGGAATTAAGGAAAATGTTAAATGCAATCAACTGACGAATATCACCTGGGTCGGCTGATAAGTCTTAGGAAAACGCTTCTTTTTATACTCTGTACCGAAGGTACATAGAGTATATTAAGTTTGTGCAAAAGTATGTAACAGGGAGAAGGAATCATTTCCGACCCTATAAAGTATTTATACTCTTGATCAGCATCAACAGCCGAGTCGATATAGCCATGTCCGTCTGTCCGTCTGTCTGTCTGTCCGTCCGTATGAACGAAGAGATCTCAGAGATGGTAGGAGATAGAGGTTTGACATGTATGGGACATATATTTCTTTTACTTGCAGGCAAATCAAGTTTATTTTCAATTTTTGCCACGCCCACTCGCGTCCCCGCAACTTGGAAAAAACGTCATTTCTCCTACAGTTTTGATGATTGATGGTTCGTACTTTCTAGAGATATCTAGTACTCAAAATTATTTATCGATTTGCTGAAGGAATGATAAAGATCGGATGAACGATACTCAAGTTATGAGCAAAAAACGGTCAGTTAACACCCCCCACCCACCCCACCCATAACCTAGGCATTGCGTTCAGCAGAAGCAATCTTAGTGAGAGAGAGAGAAAGAGAGAGAGAGACTTAGAGAGCGCACTGCGTTGTGCGTTGTGTGTTAACTGGCCGTTTGACTCGTGACCAAATGCGAGCTGCGACATTAAGGGTGCAGAGTATGTTATAGTCGGGCTTGACCGACTTTCTTTCTTGTTTTTCTGTTGTAAGATCAGATATATTTTGCAGTATTTTTTTCCTTCCTTAGTCTTTTCCTCAATTTGACTTTGAATCGATCAAAAAGTTTTGAATAGTATTTATGGGTTATCGTTTGCAACTTTGTTTGCTGACACACCCTTCTTGGCCTTTTTGGGTCTCAATTTCTCAGGAGCAGTTCACTGTTTTAGTTGTTTCTTCTATCCTTTTGATCTTATTAAACATTTTGCCGAACTAGCCAAAGCTTTTTACTAACTTTACTAATTCAACTTGATGACTTATCAGTCATTAAAAAACTACCTTCAATTTCAATTAATCCAAACTTTATATATTCCTTCTTTCTTTCCAGCTGCAGAGATTCATTTCCTTTCTTTTGTGAATATGAGGTGCTGAGTTAATTAAAAAACCACAACAAAATGGCCAAGGTCTCTAATTGGGATAAGTTTATCCTATTGCTATGGAAGAACTGGACCCTACAATGGAATCACAAATGGCAATTAGTCATCGAATTGGTATTACCGGCCATATTCTCATTGCTATTGGTTCTGGTACGGACACTGGTTGTGGCCGAATCGATGCCAATAAAAAGTTACGATGCATTGAATATATCAAATCTGAATGTGTTCAAGTAAGTAAACTGAAATATAAAATAGCTTCTCCAATTGATAAGCCCCGTCAAGTTTATTGTTTCTTTAGGTTATTATTGAGTTTGTTACGTTTGTATTTTTTTCCCCTACCCGAAGCACAACAACAGCTAAGACATCAGAGAAAACATATCCCAAAACTTTTGTATATTTTCCAAATTTCAATTTTTCATACAATGTGTGTTTGTTTTTTATGAGAGTTGCACAAAGCTATGTAATTTGCTTGAGGCATCAACTTAAAGCCCTAAGTGAAACCAGTACGAATGTTAGGATTAAAAAATTAAGGAGAATTGATTGTAAACTGATAGGAAGGACCATATAGGCGGAACACCGGTATGGTATTAATGAAAGGTACGTCCTATTTTCCAACTAAAAGGCATATCAAAAATTTATAGAAATAACCAAACTTAAATTCTCTCAAAAATCATATTCCACAAACCTATCTAATATGATTCTACGTTGCGTTATCGTGCAAATCGAAAAAAGTTGTCTATACAGCTGTTTCAAACTTCTACTGTTTCTTTTATGCACTGTAACCGCTTGAGAATTACAAGCGACTAAACTGTGTCCTTTACCGATATTAGAAGCTTGCATTAATTTAGGTTTAGGTTGTTAAGTTAGAAAGAAAAGCAGACGAGATGTCTGTGCCGAAAAAGCTCTCAAACAGCTCTAATACTGAAAAAAAATAAGTTTTTTTTCACTAAAACCCATTTTCCGACCGTTCGTTTCTATGGCAGCTATAAGAACCTTCTTCAAAATTATGCAATAAATCCTATGAATAAAATTCGTCATTTCCACTAAGAAAAAGTAAAATTAAGTTTAAAATATCTTTGGTTGAAAAACCGC
This sequence comes from Lordiphosa magnipectinata, assembly GCA_037044535.1. NCBI lineage: Eukaryota > Metazoa > Arthropoda > Insecta > Diptera > Drosophilidae > Lordiphosa > Lordiphosa magnipectinata. The sequence continues at coordinate 38,864 of JBAMBO010000551.1, forward strand.
GATACGCTAAACTGCCTTACACCAAAGTATTCCAATGATATGATCTGTTTTTTATTGCTGGTAATAAAGCACTTTACTCATTTAATTAATTTCATAATTTTGGTGAAGCTGATTGTACCCTAAATGGTCAATGTTGTTCTAAGGCAACTGCTAGTACAAAAAGGGCTTCCTTGGTAAAACTGAAAACGCAGTTCGGTCTATTTTTATCTGTAGTTGGACTTAATAATGGTTGCTGTCCAATGTGGTATCCACTATCGCGGTTTTTCGATGCATGTTACCATCTTTTAAGGACACATTTTATTGGTCAGTATATCAATATGTTTAAAAACTTAGAAAATTATATTTGTGTGGTTTTCCATTAAATTCATTATCAACACTGACTTGACCACGTATTATTTGAATGGAACTAGTTTAAATCAGTATTTTCGCTAGTAATGTAAGGTCACACTTTTTTCGGAAGGTCACACATTTGCAAGCACTAGAATTGCATTTAAAAGAGATGGCCACAGAACTGTGGCCGAGAAATGCTGCGTTTGGATGGACAGTTCGGGTGCTGGTGAGGGCACTAACTATCTCCGATGCCGCCGAGAGGTCAAGGTCGCTAAGGCTCTACTTGGACGCTTATGCCGCTCATGCTTGGCATCGGCATTGGAGCAGAGTCTTAAGTGCTATGCCAAGCAGTTGAAGCAGAACGATACCTCAGGCAGCATGGACGGGGGCCGCAGGTCAAGCAAAGCGAGGCGGCACGTGAAGAAAGCGATATGGAGAAGTTTGAATATTTAATATAAGGAACAGAAGAGACACTCACAAACATTGGACAAAATCCCTTTCAATGTTCCCACTTTCCAAGGATTTGTACCCAAAAATGGCGACCTGGCCTTTAAATGTTTCTGCAGCTCAAAGACCTTTAGCAGTAAGCGCAATCTGGAGCAATATCTACGCATACTATTAAGCAACCGAGCGTACAGAGTGCTCAGTGATCAGAAGTAATCAGAAGTAATACCCTTCGATGGTTCCCACTGCTTGAAAACCTTTACCCAAGAAGGCGCTCTAAATGTCCAATGATGTGAACATTCATTTTTTTTGGGTGAAGGTTTTCGAGCAGTGAAAAGTTTTCAGGGGGTATCTCATCGGAATGAGAAAGTAGGTGTGTCATTAGATTGCTCCTGTGGGTTAAAAGCATAGCTCGTAAATAACTCTCAACCCTTTTTTCAGTTCGCTCTGCTCACGTCACTGACCGAAAAACCAAATATACAAGGAGCCTGGGCTTCCGAATGTGTTCTGTTATCGCGCTCACTGTTGTCCACACAGCACTGATCCTTCTGACAGCAACCGAATAACAGGCCCAACTCAGTCAATTGGTCTTAAATTGCGTGCTTCTCGAATACCAAACTCTCAAAATGTTATTTGAAAAGGTTGCAGACTCAAGAGTTGCGCCAAAGTTTAACATAAGCAGAGAGAGAGAGAGTCTATCGTTAGCCGAACCTTACACACCGATGCATACATACGAAGAAGACCTTTTGAATTCGAAAATTAGGCCAAACGGTTCCAAAAAGTCCTAAGAAGAAAAAAAATTAAAAAAAATGTGTTTCTCTCCTCTCAAGGTTGTATCGGTACCTCTTTTCAATGTGGTCGCACGAAAGCTGTCGTTTTCTGACAAAGGCAAACGGGGGACCGATTTTTGCGAAATCTGGTTAAAAGACACTGAGCATTATAAAAATCAATGTACAGCGTCATCTGGCGATCAATTCGCGCAGAGCAAAGAAAATATATATCGAAGATTGGGCAAATTGTGTCAAATGTAGTCTGAAAAAACAATATAATGATTTTCTGTGAAGGAATTCTAATACCATATAGATTAGTTACAAATTAAACACCTTTTTATACACTGTAGCACTGGGACGGAATGAAAAACTTACTGAAAACCGTTTTCAAAACTTTGGCACAGACGAAGTTAGCTATTCTTTCTCTTCGTTTTTTTTTTTGTCTATTCAATTGTGTTCAATGCTTTGACTGGTTTTACGCTAAGGCTTTAAGTTGGATTTATCTCATTTCTTCCTTTTTGAATTTCTTTTGTAAACTAAAGTAAACCATTTTATGCCTATACAATATTCCATATGCCAATCTATGTATTCTTTCTGTTGTATGCCACCAAACTTTCAGAGATGCAATGCAGAATTCGCGTCGCATGCACGCACTTATAGCGCTGTTAATGTCCAAGAAGAAGAAAAGGTAAAGAACAAAGAAGGAAAATGTGAGATGTAAAAAAAAGAAAAAGACGAAAGTTCGGCAAGCCGAATGTTAAATACCCTTGCCAAAAGAAACGAGAGCGTAAGTTAAAGTCGGCTCTAACCGACTTCGATATACCCGTTACTCATGGAAACAAATGTTTAATAGCCTTACTGTATGCCTGAGGTGGGTCAGCCGAAAAGTATGCAACATTTTTTAACTCGTCTCTCTCTCTCTCTCTCTCTCTCTCACTAAGATTGCTGCTGAACGCAATGCTTAGGTTATGAGTGGGGTGGGTGGTGGGTGTTAACTGATCGTTTTTTGCTCATAACTTGAGTATCGTTCATCCGATCTTTATCATTCCTTCAGCAAATCGATAAATAATTTTAAGTACTAGATATCTCTAGAAAGTACGAACCATCTATCATAAAAACTGTAGGAGATATGACGTTTTTTCCAAATTGCGGGGGCGTGAGGGGGCGTGGCAAAAATTGAAAATAAACTTGATCTGCGTGCAGACAATAGGAGTCTACATTTCAAATTTGGTTGCTCTAGCTCTTCTAGTCTCTGAGATCTAGGTGTTCATACAGACGGACGGACGGACGGACGGACGGACAGACGGACAGACGGACAGACGGACATGGCTATATCGACTCGGCTGTTGATGCTGATCAAGAATATATATACTTTATATGGTCGGAAATGATTCCTTCTGCCTGTTACATACATTTGCACGACTTTAGTAGACCCTTTTACTCTACGAGTAACGGGTATAAACATACACACACAAGGATTCTGCGACTTGGCGTTTGTTGCTGATGTCGGATTTTGCCATAAGCCCGCCTTTGGGATTCCCAAGCGGTTATAGCAATGCTGACATGAGGTAGCTTCTGCTAACCCGCCAAAGATAGGCAAAGACTGCTGATGATTGAATTGTGGTGTTGCATGAAAAAGCTATATAGTCAACTAGCCTCCTATGTGGTGTATGTGTATCTTGTTTTAGTAGTGTTTTGAATAAAAACATAACTTATTGACCTGGAGCCTGCTAAAAAATCTATAATTTATATTGATATAAATATTTGAAAGTTTTTAAAAATAATTCTATCATCCTGACCTCGAGCCGGAAACATACGTCTACAATTAGAAAGGTCGCTAACTCACATTTGTTTAAAAATAACTATAGAAATCAGTGATGCAAACCGCTCAGAAATAGGAACTGGTTCGGTTCAGTGATTCACACAATTTTTTTTCGGTTCATTACATGATTTTTGTAGCTAACTAAACCATGGTTTCGGTTCGGTTCAGTGGTTCACCCCGAATTTCTTATATATTTTATAACGGCCGTTTTCAAGTTTTTAAGTGATTTCTAAAGTAAAAAGGTGACTCTTTGCAAACTTTGGAAATTGAATTCCTAGAAAACATTTGATTATCTTTAAAATCCTTATGTAAGTACTCTTTATAAACGCTAAATATCGTACAGAATATAAAGAATATCATCCCTTAGAAGAAATGGGATACTCACACAAATCAATTGGCAAATTTTTAAGAAAAAAATATAGTCTGATGACAGTTATATGATGCGGTCGGTAAACAAAGGGAGCAGGAGATGTACGGGATCACATGTTTTAGAATGGTTGACAAGTTCTTAAAAGCTACATCGATGCGGCATCGCTAAGGATTAATTCGGTCTATGAGTAGTCTCCCTTGTAGAGTGTCTATCAGCCAAACTTAATTTAACCCAAATTCGGATAACATTTATATTAGGAAATCGTTTAAAATTCCCAAATTTACAAGTATAATTATTCGTAGGTAATCGCTAAAAGCTGTAAGGCTCGTCAATGAACTGAACCGAACCGTTTTTTTTTAGGGTTTTCGGTTCGCCGGTTCGGTTTAAGGTTCGGTAACGGTGCATCCCTGATAGAAATTAATGAAAACTTTCGACGAGGGCTTAAACTGCTCCTGTTTTTAGGTCCCTCGTGATCTTTATTTTTAATAGGCAAATGGTCCTCTATGGACATGACTAGGGAAGGGGCAGAATCGACTGTTTGGACCATGGCATCTCGTTATCATGAACTTATAATGCAACGGAGATTAGGAGATGTCGTCTACGACTTGCGACGACAAAGAAGTCTCAAATCCGACCATTGCAAAGTTGTGCAGCTCATCCGTTGAACATTCAGAATCGCCGTCGTCCACAAATGAATCACTTAGAATCATAGCTCGCAAATAAGTGTTGACACTTTTTTCCATGCGTTCAGTCTCACTTAAAAACAGAAACATTCAAAACACACACGCTCTCTCACTGAGCAGAACACTTTTCTGCTCTGCTCTTGTGTTTTCTGTTTCGTTAGTTCGCTTGAGCAAAACCAACGAGTCTGTCTGCCAATAACAACTGAGAGAGACACTTTTGAGCGAGAGCTCACCAAACAACTGTCTGCAAATGAGCAGAACACTAAAAGTGTCAGCAAAAAGTGTTATTTGTGTGTATTGTGGTAGGCCAACTTGTTGTGTTTGTTTTGTTTGGCGGTGGGGTTGTGTATGTGCAATGTTCATATACATAGATATTATATGTACATATGTACAAAATTAATTAATTATTAAAATTTAAAAATATTATTTAATTAAATGCGTTATAAGCTAGTTTATTTATGATTATTATTTATTAAGAATAAAGCTAAATAACTAACAAAAAATTTATTTTTACCGCACTTGGAGTGCTGCGGTTTTCATTTAAATTCATTTCATTTTATATTGATAGGTTTATAATAATAATTATTTTTTCCATTAATTAATAATAATTAATAATAATTATATTTCCAAATGACGCTGATTATATTTACAAAGATCGTTGACTGAGAAACACACACACAGGCGCCACACACACATTTAAAGAAGACACTTTTTACGCGTGCTCTCGGCAAAACGGTCAGTGAAGACACGAGCAAAACAGAAACGAAAAAAGCGGTCTTTGGTTGAGAGAAACAGATATTGAGCAAAACAGAATTGAAAGTGTCTTCTAGCAACCGCTGTTCGTTGTGTCTGTAACAGAACAGTTTTACACAGACACGCTGATAGTGTTAACAGTTTTTTGCGAGCTCTGCTTAGAATTGAGCTAAATTTCCTCATCATCAGCCATCTTGTACAAGGAGCTATAGGTTCTGTAAAAGAGAATTAACGCCGACAAGTCTGGCACGAAAGAAAGATGTGGAGCTGACGCCCACTCCACATCGCTGAGTTTTTGAGTTGGGATGGATACGTCACCATCGCTTCCACTCTTGGCGTGCTTAGCAAGCCGGCAACGTAAGCTGTCCTTTAACGAAGCCCAAGCCGCGTTGCGATGGTCTCTTATAAAAAACAATCAATTGTGAATTACATTCATCATTTTCAAGGGCAGCACCTTTAATTTCCCAGATAATTTTTGTCAAGCCACTATCATAATGCTGCCACAACCACATTTTCCTGTTTTATTACAATAATTAGGGCCTCCAATGAAAAGTGGCCCATTTATTACTCATTTTTAAACACCGCGCCACACAGACCGTTACACACTTGTGTTTCGCAACAACGAAAAATATGTTTTACATATATTTCACACCTTCGAAATAATCACTCATCGAGTCTCTGTCGGGTGACTATCGCGTGACACGTTGACGTCGATTGGCAGCGCTGTGATATCGATGTGACTATTTCGCGTGTGAACTCCAGACCAACTCTCGAAACGGCCTGCAAAATCCGTGCGAAATCATTTTTTATACTCTGTACCGAAGGTACATAGAGTATATTAAGTTTGTGCAAAAGTATGTAACAGGGAGACGGAATCGTTTCCGACCCTATAAAGTATATCTATTCTTGATCAGCATCAACAGCCGAGTCGATATAGCCATGTCCGTCTGTCCGTCTGTCTGTCTGTCCGTCCGTATGAACGAAGAGATCTCAGAGATGGTAAGAGATAGAGGTTTGACATGTATGGGACATATATTTCTTATACTTGCAGGCAGATCAAGTTTATTTTCAATTCTAGCCACGCCCCCTCCCGCCCCTGCAATTTGGAAAAAACTTCATATCTCCTACAGTTTTTCTAGAGATACCTTGTAAACAAAATTATTTATCGATTTGCTGAAGAAATGATAAAGATCGGATGAATGATACTCAAGTTATGGGCAAAAAACGGCCAGTTAACACCAACCACCCCCCCACCAACAACCACAGCAACATACCCTAACCGTTCACCACAGGCAATCTTAGTGCGAGAGTGAAAGAGAGAGAGAGAGAGAGAAACTTAGAGAGCGCACCGCGTTGTGCGCGGGGTGTTAACTGGCCGTTTGACTCCTGAGCAAATGCGAGTGTAAGGGTACAGAGTATGTTATAGTCGGGCTTGACCGACTTTCTTTCTTGTTTTATATGGGGTTTTCGATTTCGCGGGTATTTCGCGGGTATCTCCGTAACAAGCTTTAACAGAAAAGATCCCATTTAAAGAACAACAAAAGGCGAATCCCAATAGCCAGAAAATACAGTACCAAACTCTGTACTTATGTTCGGAATCCATACTTCATATTATTAGAACAATTGTCTAAGTATTGTGACAAAAATAAACAAGTGTTAAGTAATGTAGAAGCTCTGCTTTTTCAAATCATGTTACCGTGACTTCATTAAATCTAAAAAAAAGAGGATCAAAAAAGTAGTAATAATGGAAGTAAACGTTATTGCCAATAAGAAATGTAATCATGATTAAGCAAACCAGTCCCTCGAACCGAACCTTTCACCTTGACCTCCCGTACCTAAAGCCGAAACGGACCGAATGTATTCATAAAAAGGTTTGGTTCAAACAAGAATTTAAGTAACATTTTAAAGAAATTCAATAAATTTCTTAATATTATGAACGAAAAACATAATTTTATTGTAAAGAATGATGGGCTTTAGAAATTCAATCCATATTGCGACTTTGACATGAAAATTTTACATTTATTCAAAGTTTTTGCTTTTTAAGCCCGTCTCAAGGTCAATGCGCAATTATAATATAATATAACAATTTTGGACAACAATGGTACGTCTGGACAACGCTGTTTCGGAATTGTCTCCAATTCACTTATCAGCAGACTTGTTGCTGTCACACTTCAACCACTTGCAAATTGGCCTATATGCAGTCCCAAAATACGGCGAATAAAGGCTTGAGAATTCCATTTATGTGAAAACTAGTCTATAATTCTTTTGTGAAATTACAGCCTGAAACTATGCGATGGGCTTGAAGGTGTTACAATTTTTGTTGTGAGCTACGCACTGCCTTTATCTTTGGCTGTTTTTGCTAGTTTCTTGACATCGTTTAGCGATAATTCTAGCATAGCAAGTCAAGTGTGTTAAGTTTTCTTGACTGAATCTTAACCCTTCTTTGACAACGTTTGTGCTCATCTTAAGTCCAATTTTCTTGAATTTTTTAAGACTGAGTCGATTCAGTGGTTTAGGCAGTTTTCAAATCAAATTTATCAGACTATTCAGAAAATTCTCTCAATTTGATGTGTAACTACCCCGAAAAGAATGCAGAATGACGACAGATATATATAAAAAAAGAGACAACAAAATCGGGGAAACTCTGTAACCCATCTGAAAACCGTCAGTTTCCAGTTCGATTTTTGCATTTTCAAACAAACGAAATAAAACAACAAGTATTTAGATTTCAAAATGTTTATAATATTGTTGAACCAAACCGAAAATTTAATTTCGGAATAGATGCAGATTTATCAATTTTCGCACAATTCGTTTCCGTTTTGGAGTTTAAGAAAAATTGTAATTCCAGTATCAAAAAGATTTCAAAACTAATAAGAATGCTTCAATGATTTACCGTGACTGACGAATCATTAAATTCTAACAAATAGTAAATAAATTGACCCCTAAGCAGGGGTGAGTTTCGTACAGTACAAAACGAAACATGTACCGTACTTGTGTGTTTCGTACAGTACAAAACTAAGCAAGTACCGTACTTGTCTGAGTACGGTACTTGTTGTGTTCGGTACTTTTGTTTTGTAGACGAACCCTGCCCCTAAGTACAGGAGCCTGTCAGATGCAATATATGATATGCTGGATACTTCTCTTTGCCCGGTCATCAGGGCCAAATTATCTGTTTCGTATGCCAACCTTTCATCTGGGAGAGATCCTCAAGAATCAAGCTCAGACAAGAAATAAAGGAGAAAAGGGGGAACGCGATTGAGTTGAAAATATGGTTTGGGTTAGGGAGGGGTTTAAATTAAAAGAACGTGCCGGTATTGAGGTGTATTTGGCAATTGGATTATATTTCCCGCTTCCATGCCGAAGTTCGACAATTCCTTCTGCAAACAGACAGCAGATTGTACAACCAAAGGCTCGAAAATAGCGTTGGGCACGAAATTTGAGTTTGGAAGCAGTCCAACAACAACAAGAGAAAGTCCTGCCCAAGTTTAATAAACCCTTGAGAGTATAAGGGAAGCTTTCACACGTAATTTGAGTTTGGTCCAACAACAACAAGAGACAGCCCTGCTAGACTTCTATATACCCGTAACTCAGGGGGAAGCCTTCCCTTATGTTAATTAACAGAGCATTAACATTAATGTTATCATACTAACATTATTTAAGATGTCTGCCTATGCTGACCCCAAATATATGACAAAATTTGTGTTCCTTAAGGAACAGCCGAAAAGTAAGCAACGCATAAATAATATGTATACTTAATATGGTCGAAAATGTTTCCTTTTGCACGACTTTAGCATACACTTTTTACTCTACGAGTAACGGGTATAAAAACAACCCTTCAATCAGCAAGGCTCGAGTAGAGCAGTGATCCTCAGTTCAACTTTTAAGCGTGGTTTGGGTAGAGCCTTACAAAGTAATTTATCAATATTTTTAGCAATTAATTTCGCGAAGAGCGAAAACTTTCAAAGGCCCCAAGTTTAAACTCCGAATACTTATGCAAGGGTATTTATTCTACTTATTTAATGCTTACGATTGCCTATTATTTTGGTATACTTTTTGGTGCACTACTGACCTCTCTCTAACAAAGGTGTTAACAACCACACACACACACACAATAACCACACTCCACACAGCTTCTTCTGCAAATAAAGCGTAACTAATTCTCAGCACTTTACTTACTGTATATCTCTCTGCACTTCGTTTTTCTCCATTTTAATACTTTCTAATTATTCCTTTCAAAAGTGAAACCATTAGCGGCATGACCCTAAGGAGTCCCAAATTCTGGCTCCACTATTCACCCTACAATCCTCTGCTGGATAGTCTGGTGAATGACACGGCACATACCCTAGAAATGGGTGGTTATACGGCCTCAGCGAATGCGGCACAACTGCAGTTGGATGTGGTTTCCGAAAACTCTTTTGCTGGCATTCAGTTTGATGATGCATGGGCCAATCTGGAGGAATTGCCGAATAAATTTGATTTCGCCTTACGTTTTCCCTCCGAATCGCGTACCAGTTCGTTGAACATTGGCCTGACTTGGTTAACCATGCGTCTATTTCCAATCATCGATTTGACGGGTCCACGCAATGAGAATGCCTCTGATGGTGGCATTCCGGTGGGTTATCTACGTGAAGGTTTTCTGCCCATACAACATGCATTGACCATGGCGTATCTAAAACAAAAGAGTCAAGTGGATACACTGCCCGAGGTGGAAATGCAACGTTATCCGTATCCAGCGTATATATATGATCCTTTGCTTGAAGGATTGGCTTCCATCATGTCGCTGATAATATTGCTAAGCTTTATATATCCTTGCACGTATATAACCAAGGTAAGTGGGTTCCTTTTGGAATGTATGCTTTTTTGGCCATTCTACATATTCCTTGGACGTTTTTAGGCTTCATTGGATGAATATCTAAGATTAATTTAACGTTAAATGGATAATATTAATATTCTTTTTACAATATTAAAACTACCCAGTCTCAATGGATACCAAAATCATCCAATGGATCATCAACAAATAGTTTTTGATGATCCTTTGGATGATTTTTCGGTATCCATTTGGACTGGCTTACCAATTTTTTTTTTAAGATCCATTGGATCTTTTTGAAGTCGAATTTTAGATTAGGATATAACATTTTAATAGGATATTTGAGAACTAACCTTGGAACTGTTGAAAGATATACTTCTTTTCATATCTATTTGATTCATATGAAATATCTATTTGATCTTTTATTAATATCCAATTTTTCATATCGATTTGATCTTAATGACATATTCTATGGATCTGTTATTAATATCCTTACAAATAACAAATTGATCTTAATGACGTATCCCATATATTTGTCAAAAAAAAAAAACAACACAATAATTTGATTCAATTTATTTGGTTTTAATGGTAAGAACTCTGCAAATGCAGCTGTTCACAAAATCCTGTGTATTGGCAGGCCTTGCGGAAGTTTGTCTTGAAGATTAAGTGAAACAAAATAAATTAGTGTAAAGTAGTGTTCATCTGATAGTTAAAAAGATAAAATATTCAATAAGAGAAATAATAAAACCTGACGACAAAGCGAGTGCCGACTGTGCCAGCAAAGCAAAGCATACGGTGATGCGTTCGGCACAGTACTCCCAGAGACTCATACAAATATAGTCAACCATCCGACAGTCTGCTAAGGGTAACCATCGGCCTGGCCGATCAGCACAGATACACCATGATAGTTTAGTTTTACGTGAGTAAGTACTTAGGGTTAAGTCTAATAATCCCACTTTCTTTTTTTTCGTATTCCCACGCCAAATAAAGAAAATAGGCCCATATCAATTCTACCATTTCTGGCAAAAGTCCTCTAAAACCTAAGGGTAAGCAATAACCAATCCGGATTTAGAAAACATAGTTGAAGACATACGTCAACAGACCGATTCCGCCAGTGCTTCTGGATCATAGTAAAGCATTTAATACTTGTATATAATTATACACTTTTAGCAAGGTTTTACTAAGCAAGGTTGTAAGATTTCATTTGTACTGACCCGCTCAGTGTTAGCGAGCTGTTTTATACTCTGTACCGAAGGTACATAGAGTATATTAAGTTTGTGCAAAAGTATGTAACAGGGAGAAGGAATCGTTTCCGACCCTATAAAGTATATATATTCTTGATCAGCATCAACAGCCGATTCGATATAGCCATGTCCGTCTGTCCGTCCGTCCGTCCGTCCGTCCGTCCGTATGAACGAAGAGATCTCAGAGATGGTAAGAGATAGAGGTTTGACATGTATGGGGCATATATTTCTTATACTTGCAGGCAGATCAAGTTTATTTTCAATTTTTGCCACGCCCCCTCCCGCCCCCGCAATTTGGAAAAAACGTCATATCTCCTACAGTTTTGAAGACAGATCGTTCGTACCTTCTAGAGATACCTTGTAAACAAACTTATTTATCGATTTGCAGAAGGAATGATAAAGATCGGATGAACGATACTCAAGTTATGAGCAAAAAACGGCCAGTGAACACCCACCACCCCCCACCCATCACCACAGCATTCTATTGAACGGCAATCTTAGTGAGAGAGAAAGAAAGAGAGAGAGAGAGTGAAACTTAGAGATGAGCGAGTATAACTCGTGAGCAAATGCGAGCTGCGACGTTAAGGGTACAGAGTATGTTATAGTCGGGCTTGACCGACTTTCTTTCTTGTTATTTCTATATTTCTCATCCCTTAATTTCTATTCTTAACTAAGGCAGTATTTGTAAGATAGCTGCGTGTGTATAAATATAAAAATGCATTCGTAAGAGGAATACCAATTGCCTCACACGATGCATATTAAGTGGTGGGAACCGGATGACCTGTTCAAGTGGTTTCCATGGTTGATCCTTTACAAGTGGTTTGTCTGCTGGGTTGTGCTGATCCTTCCCAGCAAAACCCAAAGCGCTCTAAGCGGCCTTTTAGAGCGCTCAAAATGAGCGCTATTGTTAACATTGCCATGTCATTGGATGTCAGCGCTACACTTTCACTGCGAAAAGCGCTTTAAATCGCTCCGCTCGCACTGTAAAAAGAGCTCTAGATAACGCTACACTCTCACTGCGAAAAAAGCGATTCAAAGCGCTCAGATCCCACTGTAAAAAGAGCTCTTGACAGCGCTTCATTCTTCCTGTAAAAAAAGCGTGTCAAAACGCTTCGCTCCCGGAGTAAAAAGAGCTATTAAAAGCGATCCACATCGAAATTTTTTATACAAAATTAAAATAAATTGTTCAATTTATTTATAAAGTAATTATTATAAAGTAACTATGCCGTTTTCCACTCCGCAGTGAAAGTACGTCCCTGGCTGAACTGTTCTCAGTCAAATCAAATAATTAGTTGGTGAATAATGTATCTTTCAATCCGGCTTTGTCCATTATATTTAATATGCTGTCGCTAGCGGAACGCCTAATCTTGAACTGCACAATCCAATCGTTCACAGCACTCCTTAATTCAAAAGATTGCGTGGCTTCGATCACACTTTCTGTAATTTCTGGGGTGTCATCAAAGAGTGCTGCCAAAAGGACCCATTTCTACTGAAGCTATTTTTAAGTGTAGTTTGGATATGTGATCTCAAAAATCGATTTCAAAAATTTTTCAGGCCAACGTTTTTTTAAATATAAATTTTTTTTGCATTTTTTCGCCAGGTGTTCTTACATTTTAAGCCATATCTCACTTCATAATCGTCAGATAGAGTCAAGCAAGATATGAATCGGACGGTGGTCATATCTCGAGAGCCACTGGACGAACTTACACAAATGTTTTTGCCTGTGAATGTTAGGATGCTTATTGTAAAAGTTTACCTAATACCCTCTCTTTTTTATGGTGTGGATTCCTGTGGCCTTTAATTCAATTGCCCGATATGTTATTAATGTCGGACGTATGGACAGCATATGACATTTATAACACAAGATCCTTGGATTGATATCAGGACTTTAACATTTCTTCACACAAATAAAATTAAGAGCTGCTTTCTCACAAAGAAAACACAACTTCATATGCCCGAGTGGCAGTTCTTTATTAAGACAATTCGTCTGTGCAATGACCTACCTTATAATCTTAAAACTATTAGAAGCATCCCGCAGTTTCATGCACAGCTTAAAAAACAGTTACAGAATAAAGTCTTAGTAGTAAAATTAATATTACAAAAAATTCTAGTGAACTTAAATGAAAATTGAATTGAATTGAAAATTGATTCGGGTCATCCATCAACTAATTATTTTACCACCCTTCGATGAAGTTAAGGTTTATGATATTAAATACAACTTTTACGTCCTATAGACATTTCGTCAAATTCCAGAAACTGACTGTCAGACCGACGGGCTAACTACTCAATCGACTAGTGTTGGTTGGACTAAGAAATCAAAGAGATTTTTAATAAGAAATAAGAAAACACAGAGCTGCTTTTCATTCAGAACATACTGAGTCAAGCAAAGAGTCACTGAACTGTCTTAATGCATAGAACTAGAACTTACTATTTAACTCTCATTAAGATGTTCCAATAAAAAGGATTCTTTATAGTTTCCGCGTGTATATACAACAATATAGTTGTATACGTACATACGTATAAGCGTCAGTCCAAATAAATTTTTACAATGGAACAGTAAACGCCACGTGAACGCTCTCAGATTGTGTTTAAACTTACATTTAACAGAACAAGTCAATTGTGAAAACTCAAAAATCAAATTCATCACGACCGATGAAGCTCATTTCACGTTGAACGGAACGGTAAACAAAAAATGGCCGCATTTATGCAACTGAAAATCCTTAAGAGATTCAAGACGTACCTCTTCACGATGAAAAAGTCACTGTTTGGTGCGGCGTTTATGCTAAAATGGTTATTGGGCCGTTCTTTTTCGAAAGCCAAAGGGTTACCGTCAGTCAACAGCGTTATCGCAATATGCTAATCAATTTTTTGATGCCAATTGTTCGTCGAAAGCAAATGGTGCACTACTGGTTTCAACAAGATGGCGCTTAACGACACACAAGTCGCGCTACAATCTATTGTTAAAGGTCATTGTTCCCTGGCCGTTTGATGTCAAAAAATTGTGATTTTGACTGGCCAGATTTGACGCCTCCAGACTTCTTTTTGTGGCGCTATTTGAAGTCAAAGGTTTACATCAACAAGCCAAGGACCATGAAAGACCTGAAACACAATATCCGACAAGAAATAGCCGCCATTCCGGTCGAAATGTTGGACCAAACCATGGAAAATACGAGATATCATATTCAAAAAGTGATGTTAACAAATATACTTGAACCCAATTCAATAATATTTATCAAAAACAGAAAAAAATTGTGTTTTTCTATGATGTTTTTAAAAAAAGCATGGGCCAACCCTGTATAACTTAAAACCTACGTGTGACTTCTGCAATCGACTCTCTTAACTTAAGAGTATGTACACACAAATAGCATATATTCGCCAGTTCAAACCAAATGCTTGCCGAAGTCATGCATCACTGTGTGTTAGAGAGAGACACCAGTCACATTTTCGCGCTCTCTTCTTGGGGAATTCTGCTTTGAATGAAGCAGTGTTCATGATAACATTGAAATTCGAAGTGCAATGTGTCTTTCTCTTTCGCACCAACGTTCATGCTTGACTTGATCGATTGCCGATAACAAAATTTTATACTTGAACCAAAATAAGATCAATTTCACACTATTTCCTATCCCTTTGGAGCTTTTTCACCTAAAAAAGGATATGAAAAATGGATCTTCGGATTTCGAATATCTTTTCTTTTCTCTGTACCTATTAACATCCTTTATCTATTGCAGTACATCACCGGGGAAAAGGAGAAACAACTCAAGGAGGTGATGAAGATCATGGGTTTGAGCAATTGGCTACACTGGACCGCCTGGTTTGTCAAATCCTTTATCATGCTCACCATTTCGGCCATTTTGATAGCCATCCTGATGAAAATACGCTGGAGTGATGATGTGGCCGTGCTTACATATGCTGACTTTTCGGCCCTGCTCTTGTTTTTCATCGTCTACATCATTACCAGCATTTGCTTCTGCTTCATGATGGCCACGCTCTTCTCCAAGGCCAGCACTGCAGCCGCCGTAACCGGTTTGATCTGGTTCATTGCCTATATACCCTTCTCCTTTACCGTTAACACCTACGATGATCTTTCGCTGGGTACAAAACTGGGCTGGTGTTTAATTTCCAACACAGCCATGGGTTTTGGCATCAAGTTAATTCTTGGTTTCGAAGGCACCGGCGAGGGACTGCAATGGAGTAATCTCTTTACACCCGTTTCGGTGGATGACACTTTAACTGTGGGTGCCGTCATCTTGATGATGTTGGCCTCGTGTGTCATTTACATGCTGATCTGTCTGTATGTGGAGCAAATTTTGCCCGGTGAATTTGGTGTGCCACGTAAATGGAATTTCCCCTTTACACGAAAGTTCTGGTGCGGTGAGGCTGACTATATCGGTGTGGAGGATATGCCGAATGGTCATGCAGAGCAACGCAATCCTCAGGCCTTTGAAACGGAACCGGAGGGCAAACATATTGGCCTACAGATGCGTCATTTGAAAAAGAAATTTGGCGATAAAATGGTGGTCAAAGGTCTCTCTATGAACATGTTTGAGGATGAGATTACGGTGCTACTGGGACATAATGGTGCTGGCAAAACCACCACCATATCCATGCTGACAGGCATGTTTCCACCCACCGCCGGCACGGCCATTATCAATGGCAGTGACATACGCACCAATATTGAGGGAGCACGCATGTCGCTGGGCATTTGTCCGCAACATAATGTGCTCTTCGATGAGATGAGCGTCTCGAATCACATACGCTTCTTTAGCCGCATGAAGGGTTTGAAGGGCAAAGAGGTGGAACGAGAGGTGGACAAATACTTGAAGATGATTGAACTGGAGGATAAGGCGAATGTGGCCTCATCCAAATTATCGGGTGGCATGAAACGTAAACTCTCCGTGTGTTGTGCCTTATGCGGTGACACCAAGGTGGTGCTTTGCGATGAGCCTAGTTCGGGTATGGATCCATCTGCAAGGCGACAGCTATGGGATTTGTTGCAGAAAGAGAAAGTGGGCCGAACTTTGCTATTGACCACACATTTTATGGATGAAGCTGATGTGCTGGGTGATCGGATTGCTATTATGTGTGATGGTGAACTCAAGTGTCATGGTACCTCGTTTTTCTTGAAGAAACAATATGGCTCCGGATATCGTTTGGTGAGTGAAAGAAGAAAATGAGGATAACTAATAGAATACTAAAGTATATATATTCTTGATCAGCATGACGAGAGATAGATTTAGTCAAGTCCGTCGGTTTGTCTGTTTCTATGCTATCTCCTCCCTCAGTTTCCAAGCTATTTTAACCAAACGTTACACAAAGTCTGGGAACGGAAGACTATAGCATATAGCTGCCATAGGAACAATCGATCGGAAAGCTAGTTTTTTTAGGAAAAATTTTTGTGATTCAATGGAAACGTCTTCAAACTATGTATTTCTTAGTTTTCTATGCTTTTTCACAGTTTCACAAAGTTTGATCAAAATCGGACAACTATATGGTATAGCTGTCATAGGAAAGATCGGTCAGAAAACCAGTTTAAGTAGGAAAAACTTTTTTGTTTCAATGAAATCGTCTCAAAACTTTGTGTTTCTTAGTTTTCTATGTTTTTTTAGAATTCCATCAAGTTTGATCAAAATCAGACAATTATATATTAGAGCTGCCATAGGAAAAATCGGTCGAAAAAGAAGTTTTGGTAGGAAAAACTTTTTTGTTTCAATGTAAACGTCTCGATACTTTGTAGTTTTTAGTTTGGTATGTTTTTTTTATAATTCCATATGTTTGATCAAAATCGGTCAACTATATAGTATAGCTGCCATAAGAAAGATCGGTCGAAAAACCAGTTTTTTGTAGGAAAAACTTTTTTGTTTCAATGAAAACGTCTCGAAACTTTGTATTTCTTAGTTTTCTATGTTGTTTTTAGAATTCCATCAAGTTTGATCAAAATCGGTCAACTATATAGTATAGCTGCCATAGGAAAAATCGGTCGAGAAACCAGTTTTAGTAGGAAAAACGGTTTTGTTTCAATGGAAACGTCTCCAATCTTTGTATTTCTTAGTTTTCCATGCTATTTTATAATTCCATAAATTTTGATCAAAATCGCTCAACTATATAGTATAGCTGCCATAGGAACAATCGGTCGGAAATTTGGGTTTTTTAAAGGAAAAATTGCAATCTTATAATTTCATCAATTTTCTCATATTTCATCTATTAACATTTACAGATCTGCGTTAAACGTGAAGCCTGTCAGGCCTCGGAAGTAACCGCCCTACTCAACGAACACATACCCGGACTTCAGCCGGAGAGTGATATTGGAGCGGAGCTGTCCTATCAATTACCCGACTCTTATTCTAGTAAATTTGAAGAAATGTTTGGTCAACTTGAGGAAAACTCTCAGGCTTTGAATTTGAATGGCTATGGTGTGGGTATCACTTCCATGGAGGAGGTCTTTATGAAAGTTGGTGCCGAAAAGGGTATGGATGGTAAAAAGAAGGATCAGAATGCCATAATGAATGGCGGCACTGGCTATGCCGATGAGGATAATGAATCCATGCAATGTAAGTCTGCTTCTTTCACTCACTATCCCACTCTCTAGGCTTACTTTACGTTTACTTTACAGCCGATGGTGTCTTCTCGGAGAATCGTCGTCTGCTGCAGGGCATGCAATTGTTTGCTAATCAATGGCAGGCCATGTTGCTAAAGAAATTGCTCTACACTTGGAGAAATAAGTTGTTGCTGCTCATACAGAATATAATGCCCATATTCTTTGTGGTGGTCACCATATTGATAACCCGCACACAGGGCACATTTCAACAGTTGCAGCCCATTACCATGAGCCTGACGCAATATCCCTTGGCGGTGACCACTATGGAACGTGGAGCCGATGTTTTGAATGACACCTTAATGGCAAATATTTCGAATGAATATGAGGAATTGGCGCAATCGTTTGGTCCAAATTATGCGTATTTATCTACCGGACCCGAGACATTTAAAGATTTCATCCTAGAACTAGGCAAGACCATACAGGTTCGCATCAATTCACGTTATCTGGCTTCAGCCAGCATGCATAAGGACAAAATAGTGGCCTGGTTGAATAATCAACCATTGCATACGGCACCGTTGACGGTGAATCTGGTGCACAATGCCATGGCCAGAGCGCTAATAGGACCCGATGCCAGCATAGCGGTAACAAATGCTCCACTACCGTACACACCCAACACGCTGTTGACCCAACTGAATACGGGCAATAATTTGGGCACTCAATTGGCTACCAATTTGTGCTTCTGCATGTGCTTCGTTAGCGCCATGTATATACTTTTCCTGATCAAAGAGCGTGAATCACGCTCCAAATTGCTACAATTTGTGGGTGGCGTCAAAGTCTGGACATTTTGGTTGTCACAATTATTGTGGGATTTTGTTACCTATACGATAACCGCTTTGATTGTGATTATAACCATAGCCTGCTTCCAGGAACAGGGCTTTACACACTTCTCGGAGCTGGGGCGCTATTTTCTACTGTTGCTCATCTTTGGTGTGGCCGTTTTGCCTTTTACGTACATTATGTCCCTATTTTTCCGCGAACCCGCCACCGGTTTTGCACGACTTTCCATTGTGAACATATTCGCGGGCATGGCCTTGTTTATAGTGGTCATGGTCATGTCATTTGAGTTCTTTGATACCAAGGATACGGCAAAAATGTTGGGCTGGATATTCCGCATATTTCCACATTTCTCTTTGGCCATGGGGTTGAATAAGATGTACACGAATGTGGCCACTCGTAACGCCTGTGAACTGGTGGGTACATTGCCGCCTATTCTGATGTGTGAACTGGTGCCCAAGTGTTGCAGTGAGTACCTTGAGATGGTGTCTATTTTTTTTTAATTTAAATTATGATTTTACCTTATGTTTTAGATCTCAAGCCATACTTTGACTGGAAGGAACCAGGAGTGCTACCCGAAATTGTGTATATGTGTGCCACGGGAGTGATCTTTTTCCTAATCATTATCATGCGGGAATTCGGTCTTATCAACGAACTCATCTATATGGTGCGCAAGCGTACCATGTAAGTAGCTTCCAATGAAAGCTGTGAGGCTTATTCTTATATATAATATATATGTGGTCTTTCCTACATTAGCAAGCCACCGCCCCCACCTGAGGATGGTTATTTCGATGAGGATGTGGAGAGTGAACGTCAACGTATCTTGAAAATGAGCTCCACGGATTTGGCTAACAAAAATTTGGTATTGGATCGTGTTACCAAATATTATGGCAAATTTCTGGCCGTCAATCAAGTCTCGCTGTGTGTACAAGAGTGAGTATAACCCATTTGAAAATTGGAAAAAAAAAAAGAAGGAAAATCATACCAAAAGTTTGAAAAATAGAGTGAAAAGTATAGAAATTTGTTTCAATATTAGAAAATTATAATTTCGTTATTGATATTTTAACTATTAACTATTGCGGTTACTGCAATTGTTTTAGCCAATCGCTTTGTTCCGGCTACGGTTATATTATATTATGGTTGTGGGTAACGGGTATTAACCTTATTCTGTTTCGGGTTTCGGTTAGGGTTACCGATATTAGTAGACATCGGATTTTATGCACTTTTTTAAATGAAGGTTGATTGAGGTGAAAATTTGGATTTATACTAATTAAATAACCCACTTTCCATTGGAAACTGCATGCAAATTTTGAATATTTTACATATGCAAAATATGCAAATATGTAAAATATGCAATAAATATGTAAAATATGTAACTGTATAAAAAATGTATAAAAATTGAGAAATTTGCAAAAATTCTTTTTCTTGAGCTTAGATTATTATTAAAAATATATAGATGGCATATATAGACGGTTAAATGGGAGTTGTAGACCGAGCAAATGAAAGGTGTGCCTTGAAAGTTCCAAAATATTGGGAAATTTCTAAATTGTTCATTAATTTCAGATTTTTATGAAGATTTTATGGACGGCTAGAGTACACGGGTAAATAAAGATGTGGAACAAATGGTCAAAAAAATCGCGAAATTTCAAAAATTCTCATTTGAATTTAGATTATCATAAAGAAGGGTAAACCGGCGGGTAAATAGGAGGAGTACATCAAATGGTCAAGGAAATTGCGAAATTTGCAAAATTTTCAAACGACCTAAGATAACTATGAAGGTTGGATAGATGGCAATTGAAGACGCGTATATTAGAGGCTTAGACCAAAAACCGCGAAATTTGTAAAAATTTTGATTTGACTATTTACGAAAGCGCAGCAAATTGTATAGGCGCTCGGAAACTCCAGAATTATATATTAATCCCTTCTTGTCATGTGGATGCTGAGAATATACCTCTCCCGCACAACTACATTCTGAACTTTGGGTCTAGAGGATATTTCCGACCCGCGCCCATTTCTAGAAAATATATGAGGATTGTGCATTTCACAGAAATTCCGAAATTTAAAGCGACAATATTTTTTTTATAAAACTTCCACACCTTGTTGAGGCAACTTGACCTCATGGCAGCCATTCTTCAATTAATATTCAATTCAAATTTGGTTTCCCTCTTTTTCCCCACCCCCTCTTCCCACGCACCCTCCACTCTTCCCCCCCTCTTCCATTGTTCCTCACTCTATCCCCCCTCTTCACTCTCTTCGTCTACTCTTCACACCCTCTTCACCTCCTTATTCCCCCTCTTTCCCGCTCCACCCCTTCTCCATCCCAATCCACACACCCGCAAACACACAACCCACCTGCAGCATGCACACTCACACCCATCATACAACTATCTCAGGTATGGCGCTCAGCCAACATTTTTAACTAGGCGCTTTAGCTTAGAGCGCGTGAGAGAGTAAACGACACACATTCACTCAAATAAGGTATGCGTGTAGAACAAAAAACCCATGCAGAAACAACAATAACAGAAATGTCGTGAGAACATTTGAGAGCGTAACTCTTATCCCTTTGCGACTCTTGTTGGTTTCATTTATGTATGGAGACAATAGATACCAGTTACAGAGAAAATAGAGAGTTATATCCTTTCATTTCTAAACAGTTTGATTCCAATTCTTTTAGCCATTTTGTAATCAAACATGTTTTTTTATCGCTTATTTTCGGCATTTTAAGTAATTAAAAGTTGAATTGATGAAGTTGATTTTCAAAGTGAAACGGACTTGCAAAAAAATCAGAAAATGGTGAGCACAGAATCACAAAAAGAACACATTATCCCTGGCCTATTAGGAATGTATCTGAAATATGTCGTTTCATGAAAAAATAGGCTTTTTACATATTTTGCATATTTTGCATATTTTTGTATGCAAATATGCAATTTATGCAAAATGGTTTTTAGCGGACTTAGTTCGTTTTTCAATAAAAATAAGATGTGTGCAATCAGAACTTAAATCGGACATGCGGTTCAAAATATGCAAATATGTAAAATCCGATGTCTAGTTATTAGTATAACTAACAACAGGCAAAACAGGCAAACAAAAGCGGCCCCATTTGGAATCCTATTTATTCAGTAAAAGTACCAAGTTCAAATTTCTTATGCAGTCTTTTTCAAAACTGCTTTGACGGCTGTCTGAAGGATATGGAACGCATATCTAACCCCTGAAAACACTTATTTTGTCAAATCCTTTACCTATGTACGTCAAATAGAAGAAAAACGCACTCAGGAATGCAACGTTATATTTGTTGTAAGTTTGATTTTGTACTGACTCGCTCTTGTGAGCGATCTTGCTTTTATTAAATTTCTCCTCCGTTTTCAACCCTGAATTTATATTCTTAACTCAGGCAGTATTTGTAAGATAACAGAGTGTATGTAATTATAAAAATGCGTTCGTCTGAATAAATACACAATGTGTCACACGATGCATTTCACGAGGCTCTAACGGCTGGTAGACCCTTTCAAGTGGTGTGCCAGCAATGCTGATCCTTGTCATTGTAGCTATTAATCTTAATTGTTATTACAAACAGATATATATTTATGAGGAACGAATATGGGTATTTCCATGATGTCGAACGCGACCGTCGTACGCATTAAAGTGAAATAAAAGTCAAACTAAAACATTTTTATTTTCTTCTGTTACTTTAACTTATAGCACTTTCGAAGCTCTTTAATTAGTGTGTAAAGTAGAGAGCATATCTAGTGCTGGTTCCAAGATATAGCCAATCAGAAAGCGATTCGCACGCGGCAAACAACGGAAGTGGTGTTTTTGGCCATCAATATAAAAGCAAAACTCAGCGAAATCTGCCAAAACTATATAGTGCGACTAGTTTTAAAATGTTGTTGAATAATTTTACTGTATATTAGAATTTATTTGATCGAAAAATTATCATTATTTTTTTTATTTCAAAATAAAATATGATTCGATACGTGACATTGCGAACGCGACATTTTTTCTCACTATGGTTTTTTTAGGTAATTATTTTAAGAATTATTTAGTAAATAAAATATTGTTTAGATGAATATTAAGAACAAAAAGGAAAGAGTTGTAAGTTTATTTAAATATTTTTCTTTAAAGAAAATGCGGTCCGAGCTGCTTTAATTTGGTGACCGTCGTAGGAAAAGCTGTGTAGTTTATGGATACCAGGGTTACTTGAAACATTCTTCCATTTATGTACTAGTTGAAGTGAAAATCCTTCAATTTCCTCTGAAAAGACGTACAAAATTTGAAGACAGCTTATGTAATTTAGAGCACATTTATAAAACGAAATCGCACCATTTAAAACGACATTTTTTTGGTTTCGTTACTTGCCAAACTTTTCGTTTTAAGACTGCTCCTACTCCATCGACGGTACCTTTCCCATGTGAAGTTACGAAGTAGTTCCATTCCATATAATTGCACCCAAATTCTCTTACAAAATCAACAAGACTTGAGACGATAAATTTGTTTTTAAACTGCGAGCTGCTTCCATCACTCTTCCATACTTCCATACTGACTTTGAATTTGCTGAATGAGTTTCGTTAATAAAAACAGCAGACGTCGTCTTTGTTGTGAGTTAATTTGTAACTAACGATAGCAAATGATATCGTTTCGCCAAAAATCCATGCCACACAAGTGAAAATAGTAACTTGGCGGTAATTAAAGTGAGCACTTTGAATCTCATTTTGCAAAACAATCTCCGCTGGCTTTATTTGTTTTCTCTTGTCTTCAAAATATTTTTGTTGGGCACGTTTAGTAAAAAAATGCAATTTGAATGCCGGTAACTGCGTCTCCAGTTCATTAATAAGGTCAGATAACGGAGCAATAGTAAATGTTAGATTTATTCGGTTTTCGATGCTCCGCCAATGTTGCCATTTAACATCTTCATCCATTTTTCCTCGATATTTTAGCGGAACTAAATCATGTTCTACGTCGCGTACACATTTTTCGCAATCGCCAGTCATACAATTTTCGTCAAGGATATTGCAGTAAGCAGATTTTAAAAAAGTTTGGAAATCACTTGGAAAAGACGGCATTACTTTTGCACAGCCTTCTAACAAAAAAACCAAAATTAGCATGGTACTTGCAAACACACATGTTATGCGGAAATTTGTTTGTCAATAGGACATGTCTTGGTCGATTTTTACTTCTGTTGTAATAACAAATAGGCTTCTGAAACCGTCATCAGCATAAAGCGCTTGGCAACTACTTGTCCATCACATAGAAGAGTATCTTTCCTTCCAGCAGCTTGCACGCTAACATTATCGCTCATATAAAAGTTTTGAACTGCTTTTATATGGTCTTTTAATAAGTCACTGGATTTTATCTCTTCATTTGTTCGTTTCTTATACTTTTTATTCAAGACGTCAAGGATTTTCAGTTTTTTAGCCAATTCCTTTGGCAATGCTGCTGTGACTTTTTACTGCTTTTCCCAACGTTTTGTTTTCATGTGTAAGGAGTGCATGAAAAATTTTGTTGTTTTTCTTCTTTTTTCCTCTCTCTTAAGTTTCTCTGTCTAAAACGATCCCGTTCTCTCTTAGCTGCAACCCAATCTTTATTAGTTTTTGCCAGTTCCTTCCATTTCTGTCTAGTTTTTTGCATTCTTTATTTGCATTTTAATCGGAAGTTGCTCAATTTCACCGGATCTTCTTTCAAAGATTCTCTCCATATTTTGCAGTTCTCTTTCTTTGTTTTGGCGCAGTTTTTGCTCATCTATATTAAATGAATATACATTAATATTAAGACTAAATTATATTAAAAAAAATATTACACTCACGATGTCGCACGTGACCAACTTAAAAAAAAATCCAAAAATTTCAAATCTAATTTTTTTGCACTTGTTGTTTTTATTTATTTTTATAACCACCAAACTATGTGTAGCGAAAAGTTTTCACACTCTCTAATACTTGTTGTTAGAAGAGAGATTTTATGTAAAGACTATCTTCATGTATCATCTCTCTTAAGGGCGATAATATGCAAGAGAAAATGTTATTAAAAATGCCAAAAAATAAAAGAAATGGCATTTATGCAGTTTTGCCGTCGGTTTATTCACCTTGAGAAAGGAATTTAGGTGTGAATTACTTAAATTAATTAAATATGGAAATGCCCATATCATGTTCAAGTTTGAACATTCTCGGGGGCCTAAAATGCGACAGCCACTCATCCATTTTGTATCTTACTCTTCCGTAAAAACCATGAATGTCCACTTAAAATATAAAAAATTATGATATGTCTTGTTTATGGTTGCTAAGCTGGCGCTCCAGTTCCTTTGTTTTGTCCATCGCGGACGCATTTAGTATTGGCTTAAGCGATCTGACGTCGTCTGCATCTTTGCTCCTGCAAAATAGGAAAGAAGTTTCGGAAATAAATGGTTTTGGAACGTTCATTTTTCATCTTCTTCTCGTTGAGTTGCTCGATGCTCGAACTCGTAGTCCAGGCGTTCTGTCTTGTACCCTCCAGCACGTTTGTAGGCGTTTGCTTTTTGTCGTCGATATGTCGATATGATCTTCCAATTGCGAATCTCCCGCCTTACCTGTAAGGTCACTCACTATATGGCAGAGTAAAGAAGCAGAAACAAGCTGTCACTCCGAAATAAGGTGCATATATACAAAGCTATCATAGCACCTGCCTGGAGATATATATATACAAGTATATGGAATCGCTGCGAAATCCCATCTGAGAAATCGGAAGCACCCTGGTATATGTGCACAAGACATTTGGAGAGTGAACTCAGTGCGCCCAAGAATGGTGACGTAATCAATAAACAGGCAGGTGATGACGTGGAGAGACTAAGAAGTCACCCCAACACACTAGCCAGAAGACTCCTGCGCAGATGAAAGAAAGCAGGAAGTAGAGTAAGATGACGCCTCAAAAAACTTTTCCCTAGGGAGCTTCCCAACAGACAAATATACTAACTTAGCAACTACCTCCCATTCAATAAACTTGACACCAAACATATTTTATATCATCACAAAACAACTCGCTCATAATCAGATACATTACACCTGCCATCAAACTTACATAAACAAATAAGTTAAGAGAATATCTACACAATCTAAATTAAGTTGCCAAATTTACACAAGGTGACAGAAATCTTAGAAACAAAATAAATAATAAAAACCTGAGTGCGACCCACCTCCATTACTTGCTCTTTGAGGTGCTCGACATGTTCCAGTTTTTGTAATCCGATTCCTGGCAGCGCGCATTCGCCGGCAATCTTCGACTCAGCCAGAATTGTTGAAGTGCATTAATAGCAGCATCTTCTGCTCGCTGATCATTTTTATCCACCCGCCTCGGGGTGCCTTTGAGTAAAAGAAAGGTCGGCTGCTTGGAAGTTGTAGGTGTCTTGTCTAACTGGAGTACCTGCTGGTTCCATTTGTGGCTTACTGACTTTCAGCTGTTCTGGAAATCTGTTCCAGCTTTCTTCATTTATCTTACATATACGGTCCCATGCTGTTGTATATTAAGAAGGTTCTTTCATAAGTGAGGAAGTTAGCAAATTTCTTGCTTCCCCCTTAAGACAAGCGTTCAGGTAATACATTTTGATGACATCCCCGATGTCTGCTCTTTCGTGGATTGCCTGCTTAAACCATTAATAGAATGTTGCACCATCTGTGGCGTTTCAGCTGGTAGAGGTAATAATGGCTTCACTACGCATGATTCTTTTAGACGCTGCTTTCTGACTTCCAGCATTTCCATCATCATCCATCTCAGATAGAGAATCTTGTCAAAATGGCTGATATTATTCATACCCCTAAGCTTTTTATGCGTTTCTTCCAATGCCGTCAACATTACTTCAATCTGGGAATTGTGCTTAAATATTTCCATGAAGCATTTACTAGCTTGACTTAGTTTGCCTGCAAGTAAATCCAATAGTTTCGCCAATTCGTCTATTGGGCTTGCAGAGCCAAAGCTGTCCGCTTCGATAGCATGTGTGGGCGTCATTTCGTTCTGATGGCTTGGCGTCCTGCATGGCGTGGTCACTCATATGGACCTTTAATCTTGCCTCCTCATAAGGCTTAATCTGCGCCATGGTTATGTCGAATATTCCCGTCGTACATCCAGCTCTGAGGACCAAAAAATGTATAGAATTATACATAAGTTTGAACTTGTACTGAATCGCTTTTGTGAGCGATCTTTCTTTTATTACTAAATTTCTCATACCTTATTATCTAACTTAACTGATCTATGATCTGAACAAATTTATATAAATGATCTGCGTTGGCCTGGAGGGTAGTTTTCCACACAATGCACATCAAGTGGTTCGACCCTTTCAAGTGGTGTACCTGTGTACCTTGTCAGCACCCTAATTGAATTTATATTGCTGAGTTATGATAGGTTGATATCTTATGCTACGTGTGGTTTAAAGTCTCGCCTCATGTTCATGTTTGAACAAAGGGGTTTTCTCTAAATGGTAAAATTGTGTTCATATTTTATTCTGATTCTGTATGATTCTTAGAAATAGTATGCAAAAGAAAGTAGCCAAATCCATTTAGTTTTAACAATCCTTAATTTAAAGAACAGAAATGGAATTTTGCTAAGATTTCACTTTATCCGCCTAACTAACTTGACCTCCATTTGATTTCTTTCAGTGTTGAGTGCTTCGGCCTCTTGGGTGTCAATGGAGCGGGCAAAACAACAACCTTTAAAATGATGACCGGCGATGAGCGCATCAGTTTTGGTGCCGCCTATGTTCAGGGCCTGAGTCTTGAGTCCGATATGAATAGTATCTATAAAAAGATCGGTTACTGTCCACAATTCGATGCTCTTCTCGATGATCTCACTGGGCGTGAAACTCTGCGTATTTTTAGTCTTTTGCGTGGCGTGCAACCGGCACGTATTAATCAATTGTCCGAGGATTTAGCCAAATCGTTTGGCTTCATGAAGCATCTGGATAAAGAGACCAAGGCCTATAGTGGTGGCAATAAACGTAAGCTGAGCACAGCCATTGCAGTGATAGGTAGTCCCTCCGTAATTTACCTCGATGAACCCACCACGGGCATGGATCCAGCGGCCCGACGTCAATTATG
Organism: Lordiphosa magnipectinata; assembly: GCA_037044535.1. Taxonomy (NCBI): domain Eukaryota; kingdom Metazoa; phylum Arthropoda; class Insecta; order Diptera; family Drosophilidae; genus Lordiphosa; species Lordiphosa magnipectinata. The sequence continues at coordinate 66,509 of JBAMBO010000551.1, forward strand.
GAATATGGTATGCCGTATACGTGATTCGGGTAAATCCATAGTGCTCACCTCGCACAGCATGGAGGAATGTGAGGCGTTGTGTACACGCCTGGCCATTATGGTTAATGGTGAATTCAAGTGCATTGGCTCAACGCAACATTTAAAGAATAAATTCTCCAAGGGACTGATATTGAAGATCAAAGTGCGTCGCCAAACGGAGACGCTGAAACAGACGCGTACAAGCAGTAGCTATGCACGACATGACGATGAGCCGAGTGTACCGGAGCAGTTGGCCCAGCAGAGTATTGATAAAGTGAAGGAATTTGTTGAACACGAATTTCCGCAATCCATATTGCAGTAAGTGGAAGAATCAAAGACTGAAAGTTGCAGAATCAATCTTTGTTTCCTTTTTTTTTTGCAGAGAGGAATATCAGGGCATCTTGACCTTCTACATTCCATTGACTGGCATCAAATGGTCACAGATCTTTGGCCTAATGGAACGTCATCGAGATGAGCTTAATGTGGAGGACTATTCCATAAGTCAGACCACTTTGGAGGAGATATTCTTGGAGTTTGCCAAGTATCAGCGTGAGGATCCACGTGCCATGAAGTGAGCTAGTCAAAGAACTCAAACGAAAAAACCAAATTCCTGGGCTTATCATGCACCTCTTACCTACTCTCGCCTCTTCATCTTGCACAAACAAACCAAAACATACCCACTGGGCGCATATAGCTGACCTGTTGCTCCAACTGGCTTTCATTATTATGTTTTAAATTATATTTTATTTAGTTTTTCCTCCCCCCTACTGACACACGCTAACTCTGCCAGCAGTAAATACTTAATCCGCCTAAGTAGTTTCTAGTCGCCTGTTCAATACCATCGTATGCTAATGACCCACCTAGCTAACACTATTCTGCAATTCTTTCCCCCCTCCTTACTTGAAACTAAGCAGCAAGACCAAGGTGAGACAGCTATGCAAATGCCTTGGTGATGAATGAACTACTTACTATCCTCCCGAACTACCTGATCTGGAACAATTATTTTCAACATGCCTGACGCTAGTTAAAACTAACTAGATAATAGTCCTAAGTAGATATAGAAAACGAAATATTTCCAAAGATTAAACATCCAAGATTTTCTTCGATTTAACTATAGATGTATTTGTAAACAAACAAAAAACACACACAAAAGTATTGAATGCTAAATGAATGTCTGCACGTTACCCACACCCACACGCCCACGCCCGCAGCCAATATTGGCTATCCTCTGAGCACTTAACCAATTCGGTGCTGTGTACATAAGTAGGTAAATTTTTAACTGTGGAACAATTGTACATACATATATGTATGAGAATTTATTATATTATAATTATGTTGATAAAGATAAACAAATATATGTAAATGTTAAATATGTGTACTTAAATATTTCATTTATTATTTATGTTTGCTAAATAAATTAATACAAAATTGAATGGTACATTTATGCAAGCGTTTTCGAATTCATTTATTCTGCTAGCTATAAAAATGGATTGATGAAAGCATCGGAAGAAAAGGTACATTTTTAAAAGAAAGAGTTCTGTTGCAACTCGAGAAAAACAGAAGCCGCAGTGGAAGGTAGCAGCACAAAACGATTGTTGAGAAAAAGCGAACACCAGCAGCAGTCGTCGCTTCATCATTTTTGATTTTGATTCTGCTTTTGTTCAGTGACCTAAGTCGAAGCAGCAGCAGCAGTAGTTGGCTTCTGCAAGTTGTTGTTGTTGTTGTAACAGCTGCTTCGACAAGTTAGTATGAAAAGAAAGAAGAGAGAGAGTGAAATTAAAGTAGATGTAAATAGTAGATTACGGAGTACCCATTTCCAAATCCAGGAAGGTGGCTGCCTCGATGGGATTGGTCCAGAGAGTGATGGGAGTGAGTGTTGTGGGATTTTGAGCACAGTTGAAGGTGCTTGGTGTCACATTTTGGGCATGTGTCAGCAACCTCGGGATTAACGCGGGCTAGATAGCTGTTGAGTTGCCTGCTCTTCCCCGAGCGTAGTTGTGCGAGCGTGGTTCTGGTTGATCTGGGCAATTTGATCTCACTCGGTTCAATAGGCTTCTGCAAGTTGTTGTAACGGCAGGGTTGACTTTTTGTACGTAGTATGAAAAGAGAATAAGAATAGGTTAGAAAGGACAGTGGATGTTGAGTTAGAGACCCAGGTCCAGTTCGAGGAAAGTAGCAGCCTCGATTGGATGGGTCCAGAGTGTAATGGGTGTGAGTGAGGTAGGGTTCATTTGGACATTAAACAAGTGTAGTGTGTCGTGTGGGCTATTATTGCATTTGGGGCATGTGTCGGTGACCTCTGGGTTTATACGCGCTAGGTAGCTGTTTACCTGTCTACTCTTCCCTGATCGTAGTTAAGCCAGCGTTGATCTTGTCGTCCTGGGCAGTGTTTTTTTCGCTGCCTCCGAGCACTACGTTTTGTTGTAGTGCTGCTACTGTACAGTCGACCATGCACGTATGTGCATCGTTGCGTGCCGCAGTGCATTCATCCTCATTTGGTGGGTAATTGGGAAGAAAACGCTCGATGTCGGGCTTGACTGTCCTTAGATCAAATCGAACGGGTCTGTCGCGTATGCTCATAGGGCCTTTGGTGCTGTTGTGGTTGGGGGTGGTTTGGGTTTTGGCAATTTATCAGGAATTGCTGCGTGAGAAGGGTGTTGTGTTGCGGCTTCTGCAAGTCGAATTATCAAGAGCACCACAACAACAACATATGTTACCTTCAACCGAGCCGAAATGTGTAACGTAAAAATGTTTTGTTGAGAGCAGAGTTCCCCAGCCATAGCCCCTGGGGTCCGAATATACTCGCAAATTCACACCGGATGCTTGCCGAAGTCATGCATCACTGTGTGCTAGAGAGAGAGAGAGAGACACAGACACTTCTTGCTACAACTTGCTACTTTTCAAGAGCTGCTGAATTCGTGTTTAAGTTAAAGATATTATATAACATATAAATCTTTTTAAATGGAGAACAGATGGGACTGATGGCAACCATCAGCACACCAGCGAATGTTAGGAAGCAGATTGAAAAAAGAAAACGAGGAGAATATGGACCGGAATCGACGACAGAGATGTCACCAGACCTGTCACTTAACGATCTTCTTAATGCTATTAAGGACATGAATCGCAATGTGGACACAAAAATACAATAATTAACGAAGTCAGTGGCAATCAAAGATGATATAGCAGACATCGGCCGATTGCGAAATGACACAAATTCTGACCAAAGCGAAAAATGTCATAGTAAAGGGATCGAAAAAGGAAAAAGCGTCTAAGGAAGAAGTTGAGTCACTCTTACGTGGAAAAATGGACCTGCCCCCGTTAATTTATCAATATCCGAGGTAAATGGATGTATATAAACGACAACAAGGAACTCATTCATAAAGTGCAATCGGCAAACATACTACTTAACTGAGTTATTCGAAAACGTTTGCAATGCTCCTATATTTTGCTACGAAACACTGCAACACAAAGGAAGCAAAAAACGGTCAAATATAAAAAATACTCCCGTCTATCATAGTATTAAGCACCTTACTAAGGAGATTGTAATAAAGAATAATAATTTCGTAAATACAAAACTCTTGGCTTACAACATAGCGGGTGTCTTAGGTCTAAACTGATCCAAAAACTGTTTTTTGACTACTTAAACAAATTTGATATTATATGCCGAACAAAATGAAAAGGAGTTTCATTCATACTTTAACAAATACGAGCTACGATGGGTACCAGCGACAAGAACCGCCATTAGAGGCCTTGCAAGTGGTGGAACTTTACTCGGAATAAAACATGAGATGAAAGTAAAAATCAAGTGCTGCTTTTTACCATATGGAGACAGTGTGACGACCCAAAAGTTTAGGTCGCCACAATCGAAGCTTCCTTCACGTAATTTACATTAAAAAGCGGCGGCAACGACCTAACGGAACCCTTAACGGAACGTCCATCGTCGCCAACAATTGCGCAGTAGCAGCGCGTACCTCACCCACACACACACACACACTCATCGCCGTCAACTTTTGCGCGGCAGCGTCGCACGAGCAGTCCCCTCGCTCACACACACTCCCGTCTCCGTTGGCGTCTGCGCAGTAGTCACACACCGTGGCGAAAAAAAGGGAATTGCGCAGTAGTCAAACGCGAGAATGCCGTTTGGTCGACGCTGTTAAGAGAAGCAACGGGACCCCGAGAGAAAGAGGTGGGTATAGATTGGCTGAGCATCGATATCAAAAGAGCGGCGAAAAAGAATTAGCCTGTGTGTGGTGTAAACGATCAAGGATAACGGGCCAGAGAATGCCAACGTTGGCGTAGGTCGGCTAGAGGGCGAGGTGCTTGCCAAAATGCTGGACAGTCAGTTTTCGGCGTGGAGACGGGACAGTCAGATTACGGAGGGCAGATGCGAAAGATGAGTTTTCGGCGGGCAGACGAGTAGAAGGTGAGGAGAGAGTGGATCTTGAGTTACGAGAAGTGAGCAGTCGAAAGTGAAAACACAGAAAGTAAATCCGTACGACGTAGATGCCGGTAAATAGCTAAAAGAAGAAACTGTATTAAACGTTAGATTAGGGCTGGTGCTGTTGCGTAGATTAATAGAGATAAAAATTGTGATTAAAAATTATTAATCCTAAAGAATATCGTGCGTGCTAATTGTTTATTTGTGGGACATTTTTAATGTCATACCAAGAGAGAAGGTGAGTCTGCTGATCGTAGGAAGCCCCCTCCCCCGAGATTCTTTATGTCTTTTTCCAGATGCGTTTCCGCCCCTTGAGAATCTTTAGGCCACGTGAGGCACTAACCGCGTGTTCTGCCCCATCCTTGAGTGACTTTAGGCTATTAGTGGGACACGTTGGGTACTAACCGCGTAGTCTGTCACCCCGTTAGGGAGTCTTTAGAATATTAGCGAGACACTAAGGGTACTGACCGCGTGATTGATAGCTATTTATAGAACACGAATGCGGCGCACGCAAATTATGCTTGTATGCGTGTGAAAAGTGTGACGATATGTGTGCATGCCCATCTCTGCTTAAGGGTATTAGTGGAACCCGTAAGGTATTAACCGAGTGTTCTCTCACATCCTCGATCTTCTCTAGATTAGCCTGGAATCACGCTGGGTACCAACCGTGTGCGCTATCCCGACCCGAGAGCCATTAGTTTGTTTGCAAGATACGTAGGGTATTAACCGCGTGTTCTTCCCTCCCGGGAAGCCAGGTGTAGTAGGTTTGGCAGCAAAGGCTGACCGTGCGGCGATCGACTGACGATTTCAAACCAAGTCGATCAACGTTGAATGTAAATCACTCTTTGTTGAAATAGTTTGTACTTCTAACTTTGTTATTTTGTAAACATCGATCTTCTATATTATCTACTACTACGAATGTTCGCTGCCGCAGTGCAGCAGCAGCTACTGCAAGTACAGAGTATATTACAGTCGGGCTTGACCGACTTTCTTACTTATTTCAATAGGCAAATGGTGCTCTATAGACGAAGATAATTTCTGCCTTTCATTCAACGCACAACAGAAAAAAGTTTCCACAAACCTTTTCGAATTTCCACTTCTAGTTTACTTCATTTCCTCCTTCCACCTTCAAGCGTTGCCTATTCAAGGGCCATATTATAGTGGATGAACACCAACTCCTCCAAAGATTTGGCGATTTGGCTTTTATCGCCAGTCGAGCAAATGGCACTGCATAAACGCCCAATCTCTTCACTAATCGAGGTCTCCGATGCAACTGGCAGGTTTTCCAAAACTGGCCAAACAAAATCCTGCAGTTCTTCAAAGGACATAATGTGGTGAAACTGCCCCAGCACGTTGGCCACCATGTACAGCAGGTTCTTCTCGCGCTTGTATAACTTAAATATGCTTAGGTGGCACAAATTGGCCAGCAAGACGGATCCCTGCGTCTGCAGCAATTTTCGCAAGCGATCCAAGCAATTACCGCTTAACAAACAGCTGAAAAACTCCAGCACTGATAGACGGTTACCGCCATAGTTGGCTGGAGCAATGGAGGCCAAAGCACAATCCAGTAGACACTCGAAACAGTTGGAGTCCATTAAGGCCAACGGAAAGGTTGCAGTGAAACTTGAGGCAAAACGAAAAAATTGCTCCAAAATGACTTGATGCTTGATAAAACCATGATCCTGTTTCAATGCCTCAAAGGTTGGTGACATGAAGGACGTTAATAGCTGTATTTGATTCGACTCGGGCGGCAAGTAGCGCAAAACCAATGCGGATAAACTTAGGTAAACAGCTTGCTTCTGCAAGCCAAACAAATTGGAGAAGGACTGCAACATTTGTTTGGCCAGGGCCAAGGGTTGAGCCACAGCGGGAAGCATCAGCTCCATTAAAATGATCAATCGTTGCGAAAAGTAAGAATCCTGACAGCAACGTTCCAGGGCTAAAGCCAAACAGGACCACGATTGGGAGAGATGTGAGTACAAATCCTGGAGCTGGAATTGGCGGATAACGCTTATCGCACGATTTAACCAACGTGCAGGTCCAGTCCAGTGAGTAAGGCTGGAGTCCCGTTGATATTTACTTAACGCTTGCCATTGGAAGCTTAATAGTCTGTCTGCAGCTTCCTGTACAGGTTGTAAGACAAGACAGAGATTTTTGAATAAATCCATGTCTATCTCGTCTTCTAAGCGGAAATCATCAAGCTGGTAAATAACATTTATCACCTGCTCTGCACGACTAAGCAGCAGCTCACCATGTTGCTGGCAGATGCTACCCAAAGCTTTGGCCGCACAGTTGGAGAGCGGACTATGCTCACGCAATAAATCCAATAAATATTCAAGGAATTCACCCATAAACTTCGGATTTTGCCTTAGCCACTGATGACACTTGGCCAGAAATTGTATGGCCTGATAGCGTACAGCGAAATGTTGGTGCGAAAACATGGGCTGCAGTATGCGGGAAATCAAATCCGGTTGTTCTTCTACCAAAACTGTCATGAAGAATAGAGAGACTTCAACATGCCACCACAAGGCTTGTGGATTTTGCACTACTTCTATCAGGCTCGTCACTATTTCCGGTTCTAGAAGGTCACTCAAATCCAAGAGTGTTTCGCTCAGTATGTCACGAAATAGTGCCAATTCACTGTCGGGCTCCAGCAAACCCAACTGATTTTCAGGCAATTTGACGTGATTCAACATGGCCTGTACCAGACGATTTATGCAGGTTTGAAAGCGTTGATTCAGTTCGGGATCCGCATTTAAGCGCAAAGCTTCACCCAGTTGGCTCCACATCTCTAACGACGATTGTGCCAGAATCGGCTGACATCTTTCGGCCACCTGCACCAACAGCTCGAAACAACGTTTACCCATGTATATCAAATCTTGGTTTTGGGTAAGGGCCAATGCGAAATAGGCCTTGCATAAATCGGATATCAAATCGACATAGTTGGAATGGAACTGGGCTGGAGCTGAATGAAATGGTACCTCCAGTGAGCTAATCAAGTCAAACAAAACTTTTGCAGAGTCACAATCAAGGATTAGGTTTTCCAATGGACGCTTGCGTATCTGTTGTAATAATCCCAGCAAACATTCGGAGGCAGCATTATGCAATATCAAGTCTGAAGGATTACTTAATATGTTAAAGGCTTGGAGTATAATAGTCTCTTCCACTAGCTTTTTTAGTGATAACAAATTGGCTCCAGCCCAGGAGCCACACACACATAAACAAGCTTTCAAAACGGGGTTATGTGGCAGATCTTTGCGGCCAATTGAAGCATTGAAAAAGTTGATAATTTTTCCCGCAAAGCTGTTCAGTTTTTTGTTCAACCATAATCGACTTTGGGCACTCATCCTGAAATTTTCATTTGCTGCCTCCTCCGGCAACACTTTCAACACGGCCATCAGGACAACAAATTGTGCCTCATTGGCTGACAATTGTTGTATAAGCTCGTCTAGGAAATTTTCCCAGGCTTCCATTGCCAAGCCCAGATCTACCACCAACAAACACAGTTGATTCAGAAACATGCGTGCCGACTCACGTTCAAGTAACTTCTCCTTGGACTCCGCTGCCTGCTTGGACTCCGCTGCCTGCTTGGACTCTGCTGCCTGCTTGAGATGTAACATTAATAAGTCCTTTAAAGAGAGTTGCGCTTCAATCGGAAGCACCTTCATGTCAGTCATAATTTTAGAGCGCAACGTCTGAACCGCAAAAGTAAGCACCGGAAATGAATGCTGTTCACACAGCACTTCCTTCGATATGTCCCAGGCCACTAAGGAGTTCTTAAAATGGCATAAATAGTTATGCATTGAGAGGTTAAGGTTATTGCCTCCTCCGTAGATCTCCGCGGCCGCTTCTAGCACCTTCTCTTTGGTAAATAGTAAAATAGTCGCCATTTTATTATCACAGTTGATTCACTTGCAAATAAAAAATAAACAGTTGTTACTCGCACGCTCGACAAAATGGGACTGAAAATTATATATAATATATTACCAGGTTGGGATATATGTAAATTCCTGACAAACAGCTGACAGTAAATGCCCAGGCCACACTAGATGAAATGCAGTCTATGTGGAAAAAACTTTTTTAACTTTGTTAAATACACAGTTGTTACTCGCACGCTCGACAAAATGGGACTGAAAAATATATATATTACCAGGTTGGGATATATGTGAATTCCTGACAAACAGCTGACAGTAAATGCCCAGGCCACACTAGATGAAATGCCGTCTTAGTGGGAAAAACTTTTTTAACTTTGTTAAATACACAGTTGTTACTCGCACGCTCGACAAAATGGGACTGAAATATATATATATTACCAGGTTGGGATATATGTAAATTCCTGACAAACAGCTGACAGTAAATGCCCAGGCCACACTAGATGAAATGCCGTCTTGGTGGAAAAAACTTTTTTAACTTTGTTAAATAAACAGTTGTTACTCGCACGCTCTACAAAATGGGACTGAAAATTATATATAATATATTACCAGGTTGGGATATATGTAAATTCCTGACAAACAGCTGACAGTAAATGCCCAGGCCACACTAGATGAAATGCAGTCTGTGGAAAAAACTTTTTTAACTTTGTTAAATACACAGTTGTTACTCGCACGCTCGACAAAATGGGACTGAAAAATATATATATTACCAGGTTGGGATATATGTAAATTCCTGACAAACAGCTGACAGTAAATGCTCAGGCCACACTAGATGAAATGCCGTCTTGGTGGAAAAAACTTTTTTAACTTTGTTAAATAAACAGTTGTTACTCGCACGCTCTACAAAATGGGACTGAAAATTATATATAATATATTACCAGGTTGGGATATATGTAAATTCCTGACAAACAGCTGACAGTAAATGCCCAGGCCACACTAGATGAAATGCAGTCTGTGGAAAAAACTTTTTTAACTTTGTTAAATACACAGTTGTTACTCGCACGCTCGACAAAATGGGACTGAAAAATATATATATTACCAGGTTGGGATATATGTAAATTCCTGACAAACAGCTGACAGTAAATGCCCATGCCATACTAGATGAAATACAGTTTTTCAAGGACCAATAATAACTAGAAAATCTAAAATATGTGGGAAATTATTGTACCAATTGTATTTACCCAAGGATAACAAGCCTTTAACTTACCCAAACAAAAAGACTGGAACAATAATTGTTAAGAACTTGGCGATGAAATGCACTTTCTGTTTTAAAATGGCTGCTGACAAGTTGGAGCGTTCTTTGCATTTTTTCTTCTTATATTGCTATGTGGTTTCACTGGAGGCTTATAATTATATTTAATATTATACAAAGCAGGGCATCCACACACGAATTTGTTCGACGAATTTGTTGTGCTCCACGAAAGGTTCGTCGTTAGTGGAGGTGTTTGTGACAGATTTATGTATTCGACTTTTTGTTCGCAGAAAATAGAAACATTTCTATCTTGGGTGTGTTCGTGCAAACATGTTCGTCAATGGATGGGAACAAGTGCACGAACATAATTTGTCAAAAATATTTGTAGAGTGGACACGTGCCCAAATGAGTAAAGAATTGTGGCTGGAATTTATTGAATACCCCCAAAATGATGAAATAATGCTTTAAGCTAATTTGCATCGCCATCCAGGCCATGTTTGTACTAGTTTTCGCTGCCATATTTTCATGTTTACTCGTTGAGATTTTCAAGCAAATGATGTTCGTGAGAAATGTTCGCCTGGTTAGTGGGCAAATGAATTCTTGTTTGACAAATTGGTTCGTCGAACACATTCGTGTGTGGATGCCCTGCTTTAAATTAAATATAATTATAAGCGTCCAGTGTGACCACATAGCAATATAAGAAAACCTCAAAAAAATAACTAAAAGCCAATCAAATGCAAAGAACGCTCCGACTTTTCCTTTTCATTTTGTTGGATTCAGAAAGTGCATTTCATTGCCAAATTCTTAACAATTATTGATCCAGTCTTTTTGTTTGGGTAAGTTTAAGGCTTGTTATCATTGGGTAAATTGGTACAATAATTTCCCACATATTTTAGATTTTCTAGTTATTATTGGTCCTTGAAAAACTGTATTTCATCTAGTGTGGCCTGGGCATTTACTGTCGGCTGTTTGTCAGGAATTTACATATATCCCAACTTGGTAATATATTATATATATATTTTACAGTTCCATTTTGTCGAGCGTGCGAGTAACAACTGTTTTTTTTTTTGCAAGTGAATCAACTGATAATCAAATGGCGACTATTTTACTATTTACCAAAGAGAAAGTGCTACAAGCGGCCGCGGAGATCTACGGAGGAGGCAATAACCTTAACCTCTCTATGCATAACTATTTATGCCATTTTAAGAACTCCTTAGTGGCCTGGGACATATCGAAGGAAGTGCTGTGTGAACAGCATTCATTTCCGGTGCTTACTTTTGCGCGGTTCAGACGCTGCGCTCTAAAATTATGACAGATATGAAGGTGCTTCCGATTGAAGCGCAACTCTCTTTAAAGGACTTATTATTGTTACATCTCAAGCAGGCAGCAGAGTCCAAGCAGGCAGCGGAGTCCAAGCAGGCCGCTGAGTCCAAGGAGGAGTTACTTGAACGTGAGTCGGCACGCATGTTTCTGAACCAACTGTGTTTGTTGGTGGTAGATCTGGGCTTGGCAATGGAAGCCTGGGAAAATTTCCTAGACGAGCTTATACAACAATTGTCAGCCAATGAGGCACAATTTGTTGTCCTGATGGCCGTGTTGAAAGTGTTGCCGGAGGAGGCACAGAATAGAATGTTCAGGATGAGTGCCCAAAGTCGATTATGGTTGAACAAAAAACTGATTAACTTTGCGGGTAGAATCCCACATCTGCCACATAACCCCGTTTTGAAAGCTTGTTTATGTGTGTGTGGCTCCTGGGCTGGAGCCAATTTGTTATCACTAAAAAAGCTAGTGGAAGAGACCATTATACTCCAAGCTTTTAACATATTAAGTAATCCTTCAGACTTGAGTATGCATAATGCTGCCTCCGAATGTTTGCTGGGATTATTACAACAGATACGCAAGCGTCCATTGGAAAACCTAATCCTTGATTGTGACTCTGCAAAAGTTTTATTTGGCTTGATTAGCTCACTGGAGGTACCATTTCAGTCAGCTCCAGCCCAGTTCCATTCCAACTATGTCGATTTGATATCCGATTTATGCAAGGCCTATTTCGCATTGGCCCTTACCCAAAACCAAGATTTGATATACATGGGTAAACGTTGTTTCGAGCTGTTGGTGCAGGTGGCCGAAAGATGCCAGCCGATTCTGGCACAATCGTCGTTAGAGATGTGGAGCCAACTGGGTGAAGCTTTGCGCTTAAATGCGGATCCCGAACTGAATCAACGCTTTCAACCCTGCATAAATCGTCTGGTACAGGCCATGTTGAAACATGTCCAATTGCCTGAGAATCAGTTGGGTTTGCTGGAGCCCGACAGTGAATTGGCACTATTTCGTGACATACTGAGCGAAACACTCTTGGATTTGAGCGACCTGCTAGAAGCGGAAATAGTGACGAGCCTGATAGAAGTGGTGCAAAATCCACAAGCCTTGTGGTGGCATGTTGAAGTCTCTCTATTCTACATGACAGTTTTGGTAGAAGAACAACCGGATTTGATTTCCCGCATACTGCAGCCCATGTTTTCGCACCAACATTTCGCTGTACGCTATCAGGCCATACAATTTCTGGCCAAGTGTCATCAGTGGCTAAGGCAAAATCCGAAGTTTATGGGTGAATTCCTTGACTATCTATTGGATCTATTGCGTGAGCATAGTCCGCTCTCCAACTGTGCGGCCAAAGCTTTGGGTAGCATCTGCCAGCAACATGGTGAGCTGCTGCTTAGTCGGGCGGAGCAGGTGATAAATGGTATTTACCAGCTTGATGATTTCCGCTTAGAAGACGAGATAGACATGGATTTATTCAAAAATCTCTGTCTGGTCTTACAACCTGTACAGGAAGCTGCAGACAGATTATTAAGCTTCCAGTGGCAAGCGCTAAGTAAATATCAACAAGACTCCAGCCTTACTCACTGGCCTGGACCTGCACGTTGGTTAAATCGTGCGATAAGCGTTATCCGCCAATTCCAGCTCCAGGATTTGTACTCACATCTCTCCCAATCGTGGTCCTGTTTGGCTTTAACCCTGGAACGCTGCAGTCAGGATTCTTACTTTTCGCAACGATTGATCATTTTAATGGAGCTGATGCTTCCCGCTGTGGCTCAACCCTTGGCCCTGGCCAATCAAATGTTGCAGTCCTTCTCTAATTTGTTTGGCTTGCAGAAGCAAGCTGTTTACTTAAGTTTATCCGCATTGGTTTTGCGCTACTTGCCGCCCGAGTTTAATCAAATACAGCTATTGACGTCCTTCATGTCACCCACCTTTGAGGCATTGAAACAGGAACATGGTTTTATCAAGCATCAAGTCATTTTGGAGCATGTTTTTCGTTTTGCCTCAAGTTTCACTGCAACCTTTCCGTTGGCCTTAATGGACTCCTACTGTTTCGAGAATCTACTGGATTGTGCTTTGGCCTCCATTGCTCCAGCCAACTATGGCGGTAACCGTCTATCAGTGCTGGAGTTTTTTAGCTGTTTGTTAAGCGGTAATTGCTTGGATCGCTTGCGAACATTGCTACAGACGCAGGGATCCGTCTTGCTGGCCAATTTGTGCCACCTAAGCATATTTAAGTTATACAAGCGCGAGAAGAACCTGCTGTACATGGTGGCCAACGTGCTGGGGCAGTTTCACCACATTATGTCCTTTGAAGAATTACAGGATTTTGTTTGGCCAGTTTTGGAAAACCTGCCAATTGTATCGAACAGCGGAGAAGACGGCAACAAGGCTACCACCTCGATTGGTGAAGAGATTGGGCGTCTAAGCAGTGCCATTTGCTTGACTGGCGATAAGAACCAAATCGCCAAATCTTTCGAGAAGTTGTTGTTGATCCACTATAATATGGCCCTTGAATAGGTAACGTTTTTCGTAAAATAAAACACCAAACCAAAAAATGTTATCCATTAAAAGTTGTGATTAGTTTGTATCGGGTCAGGCAATAGGGGGTGAAGCAGGTCCATTATCCCAGTAGATCTAAGACTTTGCTGAAATAAGTTTAAATGAATGTAAGCCAGTAGTGGAAATTCGAAAAGGATTGTGGAAACTTTTTTCTGTTGTGCGTTGAATGAAAGGCAGAAATTATCTTCGTCTATAGAGCACCATTTGCCTATTGAAATAAGTAAGAAAGTCGGTCAAGCCCGACTGTAATATACTCTGTACCTGCAGTAGCTGCTGCTGCTGCACTGCGGCAGCGAACATTCGATGTTTACAAAATAACAAAGTTAGAAGTACAAACTATTTCAACAAAGAGTGATTTACATTCAACGTTGATCGACTTGGTTTGAAATCGTCAGTCGATCGCCGCACGCTCAGCCTTTGCTGCCAAACCTACTACACCTGGCTTCCCGGGTCGTCCTTAGATACCAGATCGTTCGGTTAAGCATCATTGGCGTTGCGCAGTGCCTTAACAGGTTATCCTTTTCTACTATTTCTTAACTTTAAAATAAACTATCCCAAAGAATTGTACGATTTTTTAAGCGAAGATATACCATTTTGAATACACTGTCTCGATAATAATAACATAACAAAACTGTCTACTGCACAAAAGTATGTTTTGCAGTAACAGTACAACCGGCTAGTTATTTGTATAGAATTTCAATGACAATTTTCAACAAAACCCATTGCATACATTGGGCCAGCAACAATATATTGGGTGTTTGTGAACTCGGATACAATTACTAAAAATGGTATATCATCATTGGAAAAAATCGTAGAATTGTTTGGGATAGTTTATTTCAAAGTTAAGGAGTACTTCTTTCCGATAATATCAAAGAAAGTCAAAACAAAAGTATTGGTTCTCCACAAAAAGCGTATAAAAGTCAAAAGTAAAAAGAGTCAAATAAGGCATAATGCATTCATAAAGCAGACCATTAGCAACTTATAAAGTGATCTGGTCTAAGTGACTTTGATAACGTTTTTTTACTTTTAATTTCTTTCGGGTGTTTTATACCTATGGTATACCTATATTTCTGTAGAAATATACCTACAAGTACCTAATACCCAATACTGGAATTTTATCTTAATGAAGCAAACATGCAAATGCTGCTAAGCTACTGCTGTCTTGATTATGTCGTAACTGTCCGCAAATTAAGTGAATCGACTGGAACTGCATGTATAGCGGACATAGTCGCAGTTTTATGCCAAAGATGGCATAACAATTGTCTCAATGTTATTGAACATTACATCCCCTATTAAAGCTTGTAGACAGATTTTATTACAGATATAAGAAAATAGATTTCCCAAAGTTGCCATCCTAATGTTTTGCAGCAGTACGTTCCACCATTTCGATATGCAGACCCGATACCATATTCCTTGTCACATAAAAATCTTCCACATTCATTTCGAAGGCATCTTTACGTATAACCAAAAACAGTTCCGAAAATGTGGTGGTGTCCACTGGGACATAGAAAGTCATCAGTTCGGTCTGACCTTCACTGAAAAAAAACAAAAAACAAACAAACAAACACGTGGAACACACAATCTTAAGATCAACTGGTGAACTTACAGCAACATGGCCTTAGGAAACTTAATATCCATGAACGCAATAAACTTCTTTTGTGGTGACATGGGAAAATGGTTGATACGATTCCAGGTGCTGCGCGACACACTAACATTGGCATTCAATTTATGCTTAAAACGCACCTCCAACAGATAACCCGTGCGATAGCTTTGCGTTTGCTCCTCATGCGAACCAATGGTCCAGAGCTGACCATCGTTCAGTAGCGGAGTGCGTTGGCACAAACGTTCACAATCCAATCCCGATAGCGTGGTATATAGAAAGCTGCAGCCGCGTTGTTGCATATAGGCGGTAACACTAAATATGGTACGTTTGCCGGTGGGATCAATGCCAGCTGGTACACCATCGATAACGATCAGAGCTGGCCAACCGAGTATGGCCAAAGCAAAGCCAAGACGACGACGCTGTCCACCGGTGCATAAATGCAACGGCTGATTGGAGCACGAATATAGGCCCAGCAATCGAAGGATGCCCTCAGTGATCTGTATGGCCATAGACTTGGGATGTCCATGGAGTACAGCGTGAATATAAATCAATTCATGGGGCGTAAACTCATATGGCAGAGCGTCATTTTGAGCACAATAGCCCAGATGGCGATAGCATTGAATACGCTCATGTTCCATGGAATAGCCACTTATCCAAATGTGTCCATACGAGGGACGTGTCTCGCCCACCAAGAGTTTGACTAGTGTCGTCTTGCCCGAATCATTCACACCGGCCAGACCCACGCATTCGCCTCTGAAAAGAAATATTTAGGAAAATAGCGTAAGTGAAAGATGTCATAAGATTGCCGAATAAAAGTGAGGTTTGCCACGTAAAATTTATATACTTCGTATGTAGCAATAATTTGCGCAATTTTAAGTTCAAATTTAGTCAAAATCAAAAATCGGTTTGAAGTCGCCAAAGTTGATAGATTCATGCTGTAAAATTCAAAATGACATAATGCCGCCCGAAGTTGTAGTTTTGAAGAGGCCATAATAAAAGCGAAAAGTCTAAGGATGAAAATTTAAACGACATAATTCCGCCGAATTTTATGTGGTTTCAAAACCATACATGCAGCCATTTTCTCAATTCCACTTATACAAAAGTTTTGTGATTTAGAGTCAAAATCTAGTACCAAAACCGGTTTTATATGACAAAAGTGGAAGTGGCATTAGGAACATGGCGACGACACAATTTCGTGTAACATTTTATATTGTATATCAGAGAACTGCAACGATCAACATTTTTTCGATATATACAGCGCAAGGGAAGAAGCTTTATCTGGAACATCCTTACCGAAATAGTAAAACCGGACAACACTACATTTAAAGCATTTGTTTTCTGTCGCACATGCAGTAATGTGTTAAAATTCAACGCAAACCAAACATCAAATTTGAATAGGCACAGCTGCTGCAGAGATAATAAGAAATCGCAAAGTGTGAAAACTGTTACACCGCTGGACAAAACTGAGGCCATTGAAAAATGCGCAAATTGGGTTACAGAAGACTGTCGGCCATTCTCAGCAGTGCGCGGCTCTGGATTCATAAAACTAGTAAAGTTTTTTATTAAGATCGGAGCAACTTATGGCACGTCGATGTGGAAGACATGCTACCGGATCCAACATCCATTTCCCGGAAAGTCACGAAATGCGCTAATGAGAAGAAGGAGGAATTAAAGGCTGAAATTAATACGATTGTTCGCAGCGGTGGAGCGTCAGCTACAATTGACAACTACGTGAAGCGCAACTTTTTAGGAGTAACATTCCACTACCAAAAGGATTTTAAATTCTTTGACCTAGTTTTGGGAATGAAGTCAATGGACTTTGACAGGTCAACCGGCAACAACATCTTAAAAAAACTAAAAAGTTTATTCGACGAATTTGATATTTCAAATATTGAAAAAAATTAAGTTTATAACAGATAGGGGATCCAATATGTTAAAATCCTTAGAAAATAATACTAGACTGAACTGTAGCAGCCATTTGTTTAGCAATGTGTTGGATAAGTCGTTTTCTGCCACCACAGAGCTCGCAGAAGTGTTGGAATCGTGCAAGAAAGTTGTGAAATACTTTAAAAAATCAAATTTGCAGCATCTCTTGACCACTTCGTTAAAAAGCCAGTGCCCAACACGTTGGAACTCGCACTATGTTATGCTGAAATCCATAATTGACAATTGGGGAGAAATTAATACCATTTTAACGCAGAATGAACAAAGCCTTCGATTGTTACATATTAATATAAACATAGTTAAATCAGTTGTGGAAATGTGTGAAAGCTTTGAAATTATTTTTAAAAAAATGCAGCTTTGCAGTTCTCCTTCGCTATGCTATGTATTGCCGTCAATATTAACAATCAAAAATTTATGTCAGCCGACCGATGATGAAATACCTGCTATATCCGTTTTAAAAAAGACAATTATTAAAAATATTGATGAAATATGGGTCGCCAACTTAGATATATGGCATAAAGTTGCATATTTTTTAAATGCTTTAAATGCACAGCCAAATGATTTAGCAGACATAAAATTATTTTGCATTTCTCGGATATTAAGAGAATGTCAATTTTCACACCCAACAACACCTTTATCGGGTTCATCGACAACGCAGTTTTCCTTTGATTCAGATACTAACTTGGATGCTAGTTACCAAGTCTTACCTGCGAGTAGGACCAACGACACTTTCTTTTTCCCACATTTGATTAACCAAAATTCCTTGTCTACCATAGAGACGCCGGAAGACGAAATTGAAAAATATTGCAATGAAAAGGTTCAGATGGATGAACGTTTTAACTTGATTAACTGGTGGCAAACTAATGAACAAAAATACCCATTTTTAACCAAACTAGCGTTGCAAGTACATTCAATTCCCGCCAGCATGCTGGCAGCAGTGCAGCTGCTGAACGATCGTTTTCTTTGGCTGGAAACGTTATAACGGAAAAACGAAATAGGCTAGGGCCAGGTTCCGTTGATAGCTTGCTCTTCCTTAAATTCTTTTTATAAAAATTTTGATAATTTAGAATCATAGGTCTGAAATGAATTTTTACTTTATGAAAAAAGTGATAATTTGAAACATGTGTTCCTTAAAATTTTTAATTTTAAGCATTGCATTACCTTTGTTCCTTAATATTTTTAGTTTAAAGCATTACATTACTTTTGTTCCTTAACATGTTTAAGCATTACACATAAAATAATAATATTAATATAAGAAATAAATGAAATATTATGTTTTTGTTAATTTTATGCATCGCAACTTGTTTCCTTTAAAAACACAAATAAGTACATACAAATTATATACATACATATTTCTCAAAGCAATTTTCGATCTGATTGCTTCGCTCACGATCAATTCGATCGCAACATGATCGAAGTCTGAGTTTTCATGCATCGTTCGGATCGATCGTCTTTTTCTGAACGATCAGTTGCAATCATCATGAGCGAACCAAAAAATCAGTCTCGATTACCAAGCAGAGCGATCAAGCCAACTGAATAAGATCGTTTCGTGTTGTTAACGAACCTTGATCGAACATTTTGCTTTAATCCGCTGAGTGGAGTTGCAAAGAGTATGAGCGAGGCTGATTGAGCGTGATCGATCATACTCGTTGCAACTCTCTGTTGTATATTGACAAAAGCGACATAATATCGCGTAAAATTATGGTACTTCATAGAGCAAAAAGTTTGCTGTAAAAAATTTTGAAAACGACATAATTCCGCCGAAAATTTAGTTGCTTGAAAACGACATAGTTTCGCCTCGGTAAGTTCAAAATACAGCCATGCTCGCGCTTTTACTTTCGCAAAAGTTTTGCTATTTAAAACCGGTTGGTCGACCAAATTTGGTCTTCAAATCGTAATACTTTTGCGGGAGTGAAAATGTAAGCATGGCTAATAGTTTTAGCATTAAAAGTTTAACATAGTTTCATCCGAAATTCGACACTTCATAACGACAAAAGTCCAAAGCTGACAATATTAAAACAAATGACAAAAGTTCGTCGAGAAACATTTGAAGACGACATAATTCCGCTGAAAATTTTGTTGCTTCAAAACGACACAATTTTAGTTTCGGAAAAGGTTGTACCAAAGGTGCAGATGCAAGCAACTTCAACCCTATAAAACACATATATTCTTAATGGTGCAAGAGATGAGGGAAATAACATTTCCGGATAGATAGGAAATACAGAGGCTGGTGCTACTCTCAAAGCCTGGCCAACCACCGGGGGATGCTTCTTCATTCAGGCCCATCTGCCTGCTGGACACAGTGGGAAAAGTTTTGAGAAAGCTGCTATGCAATATACTTGACGCAGCAGCAGAGTCGGCAGGCGGTTTTACACCAAGTCAGTTTGGGTTCAGAAGTGCAAAATCCACAACCGATGCCATCGACAAAGTGGTTGAAATTGCAAAGGAAGCCATATCTGGAACACGGTGGCGAGGGGGCTAAAAGGAATATTGCCTGATTGTGACTGGATGAGCATTCTGAACGTCAGTATGCCATCATACGCAGCTAGTTCTCGGGCAGGCAGTTGCTTTACGAGATAGAGGATGGCATAAGAACTCATAATATTTCAGTGAGAGTACCTCGGGGGGGCTCAGTCTTAGGGCCAGCTGGGACTTTCTTTGTCGTGGCCAAAGAACTTCAGATGGCCGAGTCTGCATGTGGTTTATCGAAGGTTATCGTCAGTGGGACTATAGCTGGCAGGGCCGAGGGTAGGACTGGCACGCAAGGGTGCAGCCACTGCAATGGTAGGACCAGAACCCTACTGTGGCATAGGCCAACACGCCATTAGGGAGCTCCTTAGAAAGGAAGAGAACACGCTTAGAACAGCCTCCTGGGTAAACACCAGGGGCATGAGACAAGCGAAAGCATTAATGGTGGACCGCAACCTGAAAAGATTCCTGAAAGGATCCTGACAGGGCTCTACACGGGCCACTGTAGGCTGCGGGGTCATCTGTACAAGCTGGGACTAGCAAACACCCCACTATGTAGATACTGTGAAGAGAAGGAGGAGTCCTCAGAACATATACTAGCCCACTGCGATGCTCTAGCGAGGCGCAGATTCAGTAGATTTGGGGAACACAGCTTACCCCCCAACAATATAAGTAACCAACCTAGAACCCCCGAAAATCCTGACATTCGTACAGGAGATAGGGCTGCTAGGAGAGTTGTAAACCAAGTATGGGGGCACAATAGATCAGTATTGGTCGCAGTGCGCTATTTCCCCAACAACAAACTATATGGTAGGACAGAAGTGGTCTCAAAGCGCGCTATACGGTACCTTGGTGTCATAATGGACACCAGGCTCTGCTTTCGCGAGCAGTTGGAGTACGTCTAAAAAAAGTCTGCCGACCCGTACAGAGCATTATCACGCATAATGCCAAATACCCGAGGGCCAAAGCATGAGCGCCGACGACTCCTTATGGGAGTATGTAAATCCATCAAGCTATACGCTGCTTCTGTTTGGGTCCAAGCATTTGCGGTTCCGAGCTATTGCTATAGCGCAATTCGGGTCTGTAGCGCAGCGCTCGTCATAGCAGGAATGTTGCCGTTGGGCTATCTGACGGTTACCAATAGCCCACACTGTAGAGAGAGCGGCAGCTAGAGAAAACAGTCTTATCAAGTGGCAGAGCGCCTGGAACTCATCCTCAAAAGGCCGCTGGACGTACAGGCTAGTCCTCAAAATCAAACCGTGGCTTGAGAGACTCCATGGGGTGGTGAACTTCTTCCCCGCCCAGATACTAAGTGGTCACGTATGCTTTAGAAGCTATCTTCATCGCTTTGGGCACAACATCAGCCCCGCTTGCACTTGGTGTAGCGTACAGACTAAGTACAGACAGACAGACGCGACAGAGAGACGCTTCGTATTGACAATGTAAATAGTAACCGTGTTTAGTTCGAAATCAAATAAAAGCACGAAAACCGAGAAAAACCCTCACTTACAGTGCTAAAAGCATTGTTGCGAACACGTAATTTCGCGAGAATTTAGACGCAAAAAGTTGAGGAATAGATGGATGACAAGAACACTTACTTGCTAATGCACAAATCCACACGACTGATCACTAATCGTTTGCCAACACGCTTACCCAACCCCTGGCAAATGGCCACATAGTAATTACGTTCGCTTTCATGCATACTCTCAATACGTTGACGTTCCGCTATTACCGTCCCATCCATGGGTTTGCTTGCTTTAACTTGACGTATCTCAGGATCTTCTCTATCTCGCCGCTGTTGAGTGGATTCCCGTTTTGAACGCTTTGTACAACGTACACCTTTCATGGTATATATCTCGGTGAATATCAGTGCAATAAAGATACAAACTATGACCAGAAACAATGCACCGAACTCAACAGCCACACCATAACTTTCCATGAAATAAGAGTACTTAACTGGAAAACAAAAAGAAATCAATTTAGCCACACAACTCGAAATTAACTTGGAAAAATACTCAACTGCAACAATTTGGCTTCACTTCACAGTTCAATATTTTCGTCGACACAAAATACAGATTCGGATCCTCGCACATCGTTTTAAACTCGTAGACCAAAAATAACTTGAACACAATTTCGGCAAATGCGTACTGGGCCAGCCAAAGGAATTCATGGGGCAAATCGTTGATATTTGTCTCACTAATAAAAATGGTAAACATAATGATGCCCATTGCATTGATCGTGGAAATGAGCACAAAACCATAGTAGGGACTGCGTACCCAGCCGGCAACCACATACGACACCAGCAGCACCCCAGTTCCGTTTAGGAAAAAGGCCAGAAAAAGAAAGGCTGTCGAGACACACACACACACACACTCTTTAAACGATTCAACTGATTTTCTCGATTACTTACCATAAAGCACACCATCATGATTGGGACTTAGATAGATGGAGACAACCATGATGAGAAATAAACTAATAATGATCACAATCAACAAATCGAATGTAGCCATGGATAGCCAATAGGTAGTGAAACGTGCGCCGGCTAGAAACTGTTGACGCTTCAGTGAACTAGAACGTTCGCGTATCATATAAGCAGCAAATCCCGGCCAGATGTAGCTAAAAATAATCGCCAAATTGATGGCCAATAGGCTACCAAATCCCAGAGGTGATTGTGGAAAGCTATTCACATGGGTCTGAAACGGTAATGGCCAGAGGGTGACATCTATGATGGCTTCTTCGTTGAAATAGCGTCTACAAATAAATAGCTTATTAGTTGAGAGTTTCAAAATGGTAGAAATATGGTAAAAGAATGGCCCGTTTATTGTTACACAGATGGCGCCAGCATAGATAAATGACGCCAGCTGAGGTTGAGTGGCAAGTGTGTTTTGGTTATGGTTTCTATACAGAAAAATGATGCGGTTTACATTACCAAAATTAATTTTGCTTATCAAAATTGTTTATCTTGCAAACACGACAGATTTGAAGAGAATTGGTTTTGAGTTGGTATTTGGTTGGACGAGATTTCCATGACATCTCCGATTCTTTTATCAATTCATATCTAAATGAATGTATGACGAGATCAAGAACGAACATAAATCCAAACACCCACATAGAAGTTCGAGGCTACCTTTCAATTTTAAGGACTAGGCCCTTTTCGAAACCGTGCAAGTGGTCGTACTTTTTAGTCCAATTACCGAATAAAATTTAATGATCTATGAACCAAAATACAAACCAAAAGTGTTAAGGACCGGTCCGCGAACCGAACCATCGAACCATCTGCAAGCATACACACAAAAAGTTTTGTATCAATATCAATTTGATACGCGTTGTCTCAAATTGAAACTGAAACTAGTATAGGTAGGTTGTATTAATATAAACCTAGAGAGTATCAAATTGATATTTCGGTTGTTAATTTGATACTTAGAATATTAATTTGAAACTAAAAACTAGAGGAAATCTAACTTTGGCTCGAAGTTTATATACCCTTGCAGTTTTGCTACTACTTTGAGCATTTGCCTGTCAGTTTGTTATATGGCAGCTATACAATAAATTCATCCGATTTTGACCAAACTTCCCAAAGTTGTGTGGAAGCTGATAATATTCACAACTGGCAGGTATAAAGACGCTACCATTGAAAGTTTTTCTCACTAGAACTACTTTTTCGACCGATAGTTCCTATGGCAGCTATATGCTATAGTCATCCGATTTGGATCAAGTTTAGCAGAATTGTGTGGTAGCATATAATATTGATCAGTAGCAAGTTTGGAAGCGATTGCATTAAAAACAAAAAAGTTTTTCTTACTGAGACTTTTTTTCAGAACTATATTTTGTATGGCAGCTAAACTATATAGTTGACCGATTTTCACAAAACTGGTGGAATTATGTAGAATCATAGAAAACTTAGATATACGAGGTTTGGGCCCGTTTGCGTTGAAGACAAAAAAGTTTTTCCAACTAAAACTACTTTTTTGACCGATAGTTCCAATGGCAGCTATATGAAATAGTCATCAGATCCAGCTAATTCCGACAAATGTGCAGCGTCTTTGTACCAAAAGACTTTGTGCAAAGTTTGTTTAAGATAGCTTTAAAACTGACGGAGGAGATGCCATTGAAACAGACGGACATGGCTATATCAACTCAGCTCGTCATGCTGATCAAGAATACATATACAGCTAAGTATACATTTGTATGTATATGTTGTTGTGGTCGTTTTTTGCAAACATATGTATGTAAATAACGAATGTATCTCTTAAGACAGGATATAAACCATGCCACAATGCTGCTGTGGCTGTTTCAGCGCTTTGCAAGGTGACGCACAATGCGAGAGGTTCGAAGCAAAGACAGCGGTAGAAGAGGTTTTCACTCAGGGTCTCTGCGAAAGCGTAAAGATTTACAATGTATGGGTCACCATTACAGTGACTTCTGATTAAACAACATCCGCCTGAGTAAGAGCACAGTGTTTCCCATAGTGACGTCCAATTTATTGTATTAGTGTAAATCGAATACATCTTCTAAGAGTTTAAAATAAAAAGTAAAAAGATTTTGAACTATTTTGTTTTAATTTCAATGGCAGTTTATGGAGAACTGAATTTGTATTACAAACTTGATAAAAGCTAGTATCAAAATGATGCTAGAAGTTTGACAGTATCAGGCTATGGACGTTGACGTACAATGCGCAGTACGTTCGAGTGGCCCATGCGACACCAAGCCAAAGCTTGTTACGGGCGAACTCCAGGCAAAATAGCAGCCCACTGACCGAGAGGCGCAGCCACTAACGTGTGACACGAAATCGTAAAAGGAAAAACATAAAGCGATGTTAACTACGGGCTCAATAAGTTAAAATATACATTTTTATAGCAGGAAGAGAAGCTTCCGAGTTAATAATTCGATAGAGTTGATAGTAATCAACACAGAGGACACCAAACCGTTCATGTAAGAAGTATCAAATTGATTCTTAAAAACTATTACAAAATAGTGTTAACCTGATAAAAGTTAGCATCAATTTCATATGCTCAAAATATAATTTAAATACTTTCGAAAATATCAACTTTGTACTTGAAGTATAAACAAAATTTGATACTCAATAGCAGGGGTGCCCAGAATGAGGTTATGGTCGCGTGGGCACCAATACAAATGATATTTAGAAAGAGAAACCCGATTTTAGTTTGTGTGTGTGTGTGTATAACTGCTGCTGATGCACAACACAACAACAAGGCGTTCGCTGGGAGAGAACGAGAAGAGAGAATACATTTAAAGTTGCTTTGTCGACAACAACAAAACCTTCGCTCGAAAAGAAAGAGAAGCGAGAACGCATATGAATTTGCGTGGTCCGAATACGCGCCAGCTATTCTTTTGCGTAATACAACAACGAATGCGCGGCACCCGTGCTCAATTGTTTGAAATTGATGACTAAATAGTGTCGTTTTGATGATTACTTTTATTTGGGTGTATGAATATATCAACTCCAGATTTTAATCGCTTTAATTCTTTCGAATCTTTGGGACCAGCAAACTGAGAGGTACTGAATAGGAAAGATTACGCTTGCAGACCATATGATTACCTGAGTGTGCTGAACCGAATGTAGCTATACTTACAGCTCGATATAGAAAAAGCAATTTTCATCTCATTCCACCACACGATATAGGTTTTACTTTTCGTCCCGCCCACCCAAGATATTTTGCTGCGTGTTGAATTGAAAAAAATTGAAAATGAAGCCCAAGCCAACCAAAATATTGTCGGAGAATATCACAAAAAAAACGATTTGATATCCGAAAAATTGTCTCAGAAAATATATCGATATTTCGATATTAGTTGTTAGGTAGCGGGTTTTAAGATTCATAAATCATTGCGTTACATAAAACTGAGCGCTTTGTTGATGTGGTTTTTATGTCTACTCGTACCCTCTCACTCTTAAGTGTGAATTTACTTACCTAGCCACCGCATTGTGCACCAGATTTAGGCTAAATGGTGCCGCATGTAACGGTATATTATTGAACCAAGCCGTCACTTTATCATCCAAAAAGGAGGCACCAAATGAAAATCGAAATGTTGCATCCTTGGCAAAGTCCGTCTGTTGATTAATAAGAAATTCTTCTCCCGGCTCAGTTTTGATCACTTTCAATTTGGCATCATACCAGAATAACAATTCTGCATAAAATTCATGCATTTGGGTTAAATCCGCCACCTCCGAAGTGGACTCAACGAAAGCCTCAACTTTATGCAATTGCGTTAAGTTGAATGACTTGGCAATCAGCTGATAATTTTTACCATACAACAATACCGCTGCCAGGGTACACATAATACCCAACAGCAGGGCCACCACATTGACAATCTTAAGCGGCAAATGACGTTTATCCACCAGCAGACGCTTATAGAACAGGGCTCGCAAATGGGCCAGGTGGAGGCGACAACCGGTAAGTTTATGGGTACCCTGCAATATGGCATAGTAGTCTTCCACCAGAATGGCGTGACTGGTTTGATCGGGACTATTAGCGGACAGGGGGTCACCGGACTCGCAACCAAAGCGTAAAAAGATCTCCTCCATGGAGGTGTCGCGTATGCGAAAACTGATCACATCCAAACGGCGCATATTCAATTCAAGCTCATCCAGTAGATTGGGAAATTGATCTTCGTATTTGTTTTCCAACACAAAGGTAACCTTGTAGCCAATGTCGCTCTCTACGGCAAGATTTGGCATATAGTTACTAATCAATTGTTGCAATTGTTCCACCTCACAGTTGGCACCCTTGACGCAGGTCTGTGGAAAGGAAAAAAAAATGGGAAAAGTTTAGAGAAGCTAGAAGAAAAGAAAGTTCTGAAGCAACAAAAACCACAAGAAATATAAAGTGTGTGTGCTCGTGGCTGTCTGATGAAAGCGATGAAGCTTGAAACTATCAGATGTGCCACCCTTTTTCTGAATAGAAATAATATAAGATTCTTTCCAAAGAGTTGAAATTGATTGAAAAGCTTAAGCAAAATGTTTAAGTTTTAAACACAAGAATAAAAAAACAACACACAAAACTATTGCCAGCTATCTAAAGGTATTCTATTATCATAATTTCAACCGATTATTAAGCAGAGGCATAAGCAGCTGAACTCTGTAGGAGATAAGAGCTAATGTTAGTATTTAAGTATTGGATTTATAAGAAATAAAACTGAAACTTCATTGCGTATTCATTGATTTGGAGGGCTCGGTATCTTTAATTCATGGAGTCGTAAGACAAAGGTTTGCATAAACAACTACAACACTGAGAACACAACTAGGAATCTTGTCAGGGCCAGGGGACTAAAAAGATTTTAGTGATTTCAAATTTGAAAATAGAGAGGTTTCAATAATTGAGGGATTGGGGATAATTGGGGTTATAAGGAAGAAATTCGGAAAAGACTAAGCCAAAAAATAAAGTCTTTCCATTGAGTTTACAAAACTATAGAATTGCTTAGGGAATATCTGAACTTAATAAAGCATATATGCTAAATGGACAAGGTACAAGACATCAGCTTTCAAGCTGACATTGAGCTTTGACATTGTAAATAGTAAACCGTGTGTAAATAGAAAACCGTGTGTAATCAAAAACACAAACAAAATCTACCCTAAAGACTACTCATACATATTTGTGGTTGCGTTCGATTTTTCAAGAGGCAAAAAATGAGAAAGAGAAGAGAGCAAAAATACTAAGTTTACGTTTGCGAATGCGCTTTGCGCGCATTGGCCGTGCATACTGCTGCTTTAGAGTCTTACCAATCGATAGCCATGTCCGTACATATTCCTTAGAAACGGTTTGGTACCCGTACACTTGAGTTCACCATTCGCCATTATGGCCAAACGATCCGCTATCAGTTCGGTCAGAGCTGTTGAATTCGACACCAATATAATTGTACGTCTAGACTTCTCCTCATTGATCAGATTCCATATCAATGTCTGTGCTTGTTTATCCAAATCCGAATGTATATCATCAATCAATATAATCGAGCTATGCGCTATAAAGGCACACGCAATGTTAAACATGCAACGTTCCTTTGCCGATAAGTTGCGCACCCTACGAATTTTCACGTTTTCAATTTGCAATGATTTCAAAAAAAAGTCCACTTGCTCCTGAATTTCTGTTTTGTTGCTCATACCCTTAACGCGACAGATGAAACGCAAATGCTCCGATACCCTCAAATCGGGTATGGCCAGGTCATTGTTCAGCGCTAAACCCAGTTGCATGGAGGCCAAATCACGTTCCGTTTGTATATTATGTCCCGCTATCAACGCCGAGCCACGACTGGCTTCTAAGAGGCCGGCCAGAATTTTGAGTAGTGTCGACTTACCGCTACCATTGTGACCCATCAGCACGGTCACCTCATTCTCGTACACATTCCAGGTGAACATATTCAGGGCCGGTTTCTCATCTCCCCCAAAGCGTTTGCATAGTTTTTTAATCTTTACCTTGAAACGACGATGTGAGGGCTCCACTTCGTATATTTTGGTGGAGTTGATGCCAATTATCTGTTGGCTTTGTTGCGCAAAACTGTCTTCCTGGTCTCGGTCGTTATAGCTGAAGTCGCCACTTCTGCTTTGGTTACGATTGCGACTAAGCAGCCTCACACGTTTACCACTAATCTCATTGGCATTCCACATATCCATATACAGGCCAACGGCACAAAATGCCACCGAAGTGCCCATAAATATGCCGGTGGTTGTGAATACACTACTGCGTTGTTCCTGATACAAACCCTCTCGATTATAGATCACCTCGTGTTTAATCAAATACTCAAAGATCAGGGCCAGTGTGGTATTGGGAAAGGCGCACGATAAATAGCGTATGACACGAACGGCACGTTCCGGATTATTCCAGAGCACGAAAAAGGGTAAATATGTAATCACCCAAAGCATGGTTAACACCTGAACACTTCTCAAGCTATCACGAAAGAATGAGGCAATCATTACACAAAAACCGGTGGCAGCCACATTATAGGTGCAGAGAATGAGCAAGATATAATACCAGGGTGTTTGGGTAAACATGCCGTGTGCGTCGTTCCATTCGATCTAAAGGAAAAATAGAAAAATAAGAATTTATTTAGAAAACTAGTTCGATTGAAATCGATTTCAAATTCGCTTAGAAGCAGTTCAAAGTCGCTCACTCAAACAGAGAGCTGAAGTTCGTAGTCGCTCACATATTGTTACTAAGTTATAGGCTATAAGTCAAAGAGTCAATTGGATTCACTAAGAAAATGCGGAGTCGTTCACTAAAATATGGCCACTCAAAAAGACTAAATAGTCGCTCTGGGTCGGGCATTTATCGCTTAACTGTTAGTACCTTAGAAAGAAATTCAATTAAAGTAAAGACTAACGTAGAACTGCAGACTCTCTTAGAAAGATTCTATTTGACATTATTGTTGTTGTTGTTGTTGTTTAAAGTTAAACAAAGTTCAGCCAAACTAAGATTAGACAATAGAGCAATAGAGCATAGTTCGTGAGGCAAGGATTTAAATGAATCGGGACTTAATTTCGCGTTACCCGTGCCGGAACCGCAAAGCTTATAAGGCTAAGCAGAGCGCTTGAGTCAACATCACCTGACTTATGAAGGAAAAGCACACTAAGGTAGATCCTCCGATTATTCAGGGATGGAAGGTCCAATAAGCGTAGTCTGTGCTCGTTTGGTGGTAGATGCCTATTGGGATACCAATTAAAGCCACGCAGGCCGAAAAGTAAGAACTGTTTTTGTACAGATTCGAGTTGATTCTGATATTTCTGGTAGTGTGGAGACCAGACACATGAGCCATACTCAAGAATAGGTCTGACCAGAGAAACGAATAGTTGTTTGGTGACATAAGGGTCATTAAATTGTTTAGACCATCTTTTGATGAAGCCAAGAACTCCTATAGCCTTATTAGAAATAGCCGAAGGATAACTTAGGTTACGAATTGTATTCCCAAGTCGTCGACCCTATAGATGCGCTGAAGTGGCTTATCCTCAATCATGTAGTCGTCATGAAAAGTTAAATATTTACATTTCCCACTGTTGAGTGGCAGACTGTTAATCATGCACCAATTATTGAGAGAGTTTAAATCCCTTTGTAGGAGAAGAGGTGATACTGGATCATCGTAAGACAGGCAAAGCTAAAGATCATCCGCATATATAACCACCTGAGAGTAAGATAACGCGGACGGAATTTCGTTTACAAATAAGTTAAAAAGCATACGTCCAAGATGACTGCCTTTGGGAACCCCAGAGGATACACGAATGGATACTGAAAACAGTATATAAAAGCCAACTCTCTGAGACCGATTACGCAAATAAGCCACGATCCAATTAAGAAGCTTCGGAGGAAAGCCAAGCATGTACAGTTGGTGTATAAGACGCTCACTATTAAGGGCGCGCGCACAGAAAGATTTACTGAAATCTGTATATATCTTATTCGTTTGCTGCTTGTTTACAATCCCCTTATTAACAAGAGAAGTAAACTCTATCAAGTTGGTGTTGACCGACCGACGAGAAATGAATGAGCTACAGAAATGCTGTAAATGAGAAATGATGATTGATTCAAAAAGTTTAGGAAATGCCGAGAGCTTGGAAATGCCTCAGTACTTTGATACTATAAGGAATGATTTCTTCCAGTAGTTTGTGAAATCACCAAGTTCAAGAGAGAGGCTAAAGAGTTTTAGAAGGGGCAAGCACAGAGTGACTCTCTGTGCACAATATTTAAGCACACAGCTTGGAACATTGTCAGGACCGGGACTGAAGGATGATTCCACCGATCTTAGACTAGATAGCAGACACTCCGCCGCCCAATATCAAGAGATGGGAAGGAATAACAACGCTGAAAAAATGATGCGAACAAGTTGGCAATATCCATATCATTGTCAGTAGTTGTATTGTCCAAGGAAAGTGCAGGAGGAAAACGAGAAGACTTGCGTTTTGAATCGACAAACGTATAAAAGTTTTTAGGGTCTTGCTGAAAGCTTAATTTGCAGCTAATCAAATAATCCTGGTAACACTCGGAATTGAGACTCATGTATTTGGAACGAGCATCTGAGTAGTTAGAGTAATCTATTTGATTTTTTTGTACAAACGACTCTTGATGTTTTTAAGATTGAACAATTCCCTTGTAAGCCAGTGTGGAGTCCTGGTGGGAGGGGAAGGCGCATTAAATGGGCCAAATTCATTGAAAACAGTATTCAAGGTTAGATAAAAAGAATTGGTAGCTTCCTCCATATCATGAAAAGAGTCAAGGAAAGACCAATCGATATTAAGAAGTGCATCACTTATGGAAGACCAATCCGCCTTGCGAAAGCAAAAAGTGTTTGTACTTTCCATATTCGAAATTGGGATGCTGGACGTATCAAATTCAATTTCAATTTGGGACAGAAAGCAATGGCACTCTAGATACCACAGAGCTGGGAACTAGATCAAGATGCGTATGCATACCGTTCGGAATACGCTTAATTTGGCTGAGAGAGGGAGAGCCCAGCCATTAAATCTACAAAGTCGCGTGTTGGGCAGATGGGAAGAGATCATTTCAGTTATCACTTGATGACCAGGAAATATGCGGATTATTAAAGTCGCCAACAACAATTATACATAGAAGACCGAGGTTTCTCCCTTTGGAAATGCACCCGACATGTCAAGAGACAGCTCTTACAGAGGTTCGTTATCCAGAGGGACGATGGATCCAGGGCTCGGTCTAATCTGGAGATAGTGGAAGGTCGAAAACGGCTCACTCTCTCCCATCAGACCCAACAGATCTCGACTGCTAAAGTCCACTAAGGCCCCGGGCTTTGACGATGTTGAAGGCAAACCAGTCAAGGCACTTCCTCAAGTGGGAGTTCTGTTCTGTAACGACTTCGATACTTTCCGACTACTTTGAAGTCAGCGGTAATCGTAATGATTCACAAGAAGGACAAGGATCTCTCAAAGCCAGACTCCTACCGGCCAATTAGTCTACTACCAACTTTCTTTAAAATATTTGAAAGAATGTTGGCAGCTAGCGCGATCGAAAAAGCTACCCTAAGGGGCGGTGCGATGCAGGTTTACTCGATTAGGGATAATTATTTTATTTCAGACAATATTTTAGAAGTGATGTGCTGCTCGTGCAATAGACGCCGACTTAATGCTTCTTCTTGCTCTGTCGTCTCTTTTGACATTTGGTGGGAAATAATGTGGCCGTTCACACCACACAGCTTCGCTGTTGAAGGGCCGTGTACACCACAAAGGTATACCAGACCATCAGTTTGGTATTCGCTGAGGACCACAACAGGCCCACAGACTCTTAAACCATACTGCTCTGCCGTCTTTCTGGATATAAGACGGGCGTTCGATCGCGTTTGTCTGTCGCTTAAGTCTCTCCTCCCTACTGAACAATATCTACTGATTCGCTCCTTTCCCCTAGAGCGCCGTTTTAGGGTTGAGCTGAGAGGCGAGCGATGAAGCATTCGTCCTCTCTGTTCACCTCGGATCTGCCGTATCCAGTCGCCTATCGCATCTTTATCGCCCCGTATGCTGACGATACCGCTTTTCTTGCCTCGAACAACAGCCGCAAAAGAGCATCTGCTAAGGTGCAGCAGTTCCTGGATGGCTTTGGTCGAATATAGCCGCCATATCGCTTTGAGACGCGGTAAAGTTGTTCGAGTGCGACTTCTAGGGTCAAGCGTTCCATATTCGGATTCTGCTGTTAAATATCTTGGTGTGACTTTGGACCACCGCCTGACCTGACCTGGAATGCACATGTGATACGAGCAGCTGCTACAGTCGCAGCTAAGGCGAAGGAGCTCGATTGAGTTCTCAAGTCTCGTAACAAACTTTCGTTGCGGTTCAAAATCCTTGTTAACAAGGCTATTATCAGACCTTTCTGGACCTGGGAGATCCCACTATGGGGTACGGCATGCTTCACAACACTCAAGAAACTAGAATCTTCTCCCTTGTATGTGAGGCATACAGCTTTATATTGCGATTTGAATGTTCTGCCATTAGGCGCCCAAATCAATATGCATACCAGCAGATATCATGACCGACTGTTGGCCCACTCCAATAGATTTGCCACTGCTACAAAATGGGTTCAGAAGAAGGGATAACCGACGACATCCCTCTGACCTCTGGGTTCATGGAAGGCGTCCCTCGGGCCGTCTCATCAATTTGGCACAAGTGTCCCCTTGGGACTATCCCCGATCAATATTTGCACGCTGCTGGAGCCCGCTCAGAAAATGCTCAGTAAAAATTGAGCCATCGACTAATGACTAATAAGAGAGTCGTTCAGAAGACGCTTAGTTATCAGTCTTTTAAAAGCAGGCCACTCGCTTAAGCTCGTTCAGCTGTCGCTCTGAAAAGAAAGCTGCATATTGAGAGCCGGGAGCATTCAGTTCTTGGCTCCAAACTGAAACCTCAAATTCGAGACCTGGGAGCAGAAACGGTTCTTAGCTCTTAGTTCTTGGCTGAGAGCCACATATCGAGAGGCGGGGGCTCAGAGCTGAGAGCCGGGAGCATCAAACGGCCAAAGCCACCGGGGGGGCCGAAGTTACAAGGCCATTCGCACCGAATGCTTGCCGAAGCCATGCATCACTGAGTGTCAGAGAGAGAGAGACAGGTATATTTTTCTGTCCTAGCGGTTTGTTCTGCCCTGCTCAAGAGCTGGGAGCAGTAAACGGTACGCAGCTCTTAGTACTGAGCTAACAGCTGAGGCTCTTAGGCCGGCAGCCAACAGTCGGTCTGAGCTGCGAGTCATATTTCAAGAGCGTAGAGCCAGCAACCAGCTTTCGGCTCTGAGCTTGAGAGCCGGGAACAGCAAATTGATTGCATCTTTTTAGTCACAACTCTGAGCTGAGAGCCAGGGCAACTGCTCGAGAGCTTGGTGACAGTAGCCTGCTCTAGCTAGAGTCAGCTCTCGAAATGTGGGTCGCAGCTCAGAGCCGAATGCTGGCTCATGGCCTACAAGCCTTAGCTCTCAGCTCTGAGTCAAGAGCTGTGAGCGAAAGCTGGGAGCCAGCAACCGTCTCTAAGCTCTGAGCTGAGAACCGAAAGCAGCCAGATCTGCTAACAGCTTATTACACACAGCTCTGAGCTGAGAGCTCTCGGCTCTAAGCTTTGAGCTACGGCTCGAGACTCGGGTAAAACTACTAGCCTGCTCTAGGTCGCGAACCTTGATCTAAACAGAATCAATCAGAGTTAATAAAAATCATTATAGGAATTGCTTAGATATCCCTCCGTCGCTTATGGTTGTGAAAAAATTGTATAAAATTTAGAATATGGTTCAGAGTCGCTCAATTAGACGCTTGGAGTAGATAAGACGCTTAAGAGCTTTTTAAAGGTCACATAGCCGCTCAAAGTATCTTTGGTGTCGGCTAATGATGGCTTAGGACTTTTAGCTTTGTAGAAAGTAGCCTGCCATTGAGCGACTTGGTGTTGCTAAGGAACGGACTTAAGGTCGCTCAGTCGCTCATATCTCTCTCACATAGGATCTTAGAATATAATCCGAATCAATCTTAGAACTTTTAAGCAGGCTCTTGGTCAATAAGTTATGGTTTTCATCATAACGTTTCTAAAACAAGACACGCACAACACCACAAAGGAGGCTGGTTCATCAATTCATGAGCTATTGAGCTATTTCATAAACTTTCAACAGTTCAATCATCAGCGATTTTTTGCCCAACTTCAATGAGTTGGCAGAGGCTACCTCATGTTAGAGCTGCTAAGACCGCTTGGAAATCCCAAGTCAGACTTATAGCAAAAATTCTGACAAACGCCAAGTCAAGTTCGAATCGCCAAACCAAAGAATTGGTGAGAAATAGACCAGATGAAGCTTATTTGCTTAAAAGTCAAGTGCAGTCGCTTAGCAGTCATTTAAAATAGCGAACAATTTGCCTCAGTACCTCGCTTAGATGATGTTTGACCGCTTCAAGTAACATGACCAACGTTCAGCCTCCTAAAGTCACAAGTCGCTCAGCCTTTTAATATCGTTTTGAGATGGTTAAGAAGCTGCTTAGAAATCAACCATAGAATTAGGTGTCTTATAAATGCACTCAGTCGCTTGCAGAATCTTTGGCATTGACTAAAATTCGCTTAAGATTTTGTAAAGAATTTACAAGGAAAAGACCAGTTAACGCCAACTGAAGTCGCTTAGGAGTGATTCAGAGTCACTTAGCAGTCGCTCAGATGTTGATCAGCTACACAGAAACAAAACAGAGTGGGTGCCATGGAACGCCCAGTATGAGCGAAGCTCTTTACGACAATAAAGCTGATTGTAAGTTTAAATACTGGATTCGTTTGGATAAACTCAATTTTGAAATAGCAAAAAATAGGACTAATTTTGAACAAATTTGGGAAATATTATTTTTTTTTGTGTTCTTTTGGGATTCGTTAAGAAATCCCCAAAGACTCCTTTGAAGTTAATCACACTCGAAAAAAGTAACTTACCGTACAAATCGCAGTGATCGTCAGAGAGCTAAATAACATATAGACCAAGCCCTTAAAATACCAGGCCATAAAGTGTATGGTATTACCAATGTTCATATTGATCATAAATACCCGCATATGGGTCTGTTTCTCTTTTACAATTTGCTGGAAACAAAAAAAATTAAAAACAAAAACTGTAGCTCAATAGAAATCCGTTTTCCTTTCAACTTACCCAAACCAATAGCTGTGCTGGAAACAGAAACCCTATGATTATGAGTAAGGCCAGTCCTCGATTTAGATAGGTTGTCAAGGGATCCGTTTTGCGTCCAACAACCGGAAAACGTCGCAGCGAAATTTCTGGTAAATTCTTGCCTCCCACAATCTTTAGAAACGTCTCTGAAACGGCTTTCTGTACGCTAATGAATCCCTCACGCACATAGCCCACATAGCCACCACAGCCCGGTTGATTCAAGCGATCATAGTCGGAGGTCTTCGGATCATGCTCATGCAGTGTCATCCAATTGGCTCCGATGAAGGTACCATTAAATATTCTCAGCTCACTGGGAAAAGTGATGGAATAGTTTAGATGGGGTACAACCGTTGTGCCTGGTTCCAAAACACCATCGTTAAACGGATAATACGTATCAAAGGACCCCTGATCGAAGCAGACACCGGCAAATAGCGAATCATCACGTACGCTGTTACGCAGCTCATTGCAATCCTTGAATTCACGCAAACCCATGGGCGGCAGTAGAACGACTGCCTGTTTCATAATCTCTTCAAACATATTGGAAGTTCCGGGTGCCCAGCCAATAATCAGCTGTGGCAGAAACAGACTGCGACTATGCCGTTCAATCTCAACAATGCGTTGACGTTCCTCCATTGTATCCACAAGCTCTGACCAGCTACGCTCCAAATCCACCGCATCATAATGGCTATCCACACGTTTTTCCACCCCCACAGCCAGACGCATTATAACGGCTATAAGACACATTAGCAGCGGCGAGAATAGCAGCAGAAGAAACTCCCATGGCTTGGCCCATTGCGTCTTGTGATTCTTCCAGGTGATGAGCATAAATTTAGCAAGAAATGCTCGCATTGACATGTTGGCAAAAGGGCTCTTTGTTGATGTGTGTGAGAGTTCGAAATGATTTCCGTTTTGCCAGCTGCTTTTTCTCTATCTTTTTTTTTTTCCTTCTTTTGCATTTGGGGTTTATTTTTTATCCTTTGACATAACATTTTTATTGCATTCCAAAGTAAACAGATGACCATAAAAGCGTTTTGCTGCTCGACCAAAATGAAAGAAGGAAACAAAAAGTTGGAAACGAGAAAAGCGATATGAGTGACTGCCACAAAATGGGAAGAGACATTATACCCTTTCTATGGTTGTATTTGGTTATGGGATGCATTTTTCAATATGACTAATTTGAAAAGAAAAAAAGTGTTTAAAGAAAATATATGTGAAAATGTATAGAGCTAAAAATCGCTCTAATGGACTAAGGCAGACTAATCAATAGCATGGAAAATGTTCAAAAATTCGACCTTTCGATTTTCACCATTTATATATACAGTGCCGCTCAACTGAATAGGTTTGACTACTTTTTATAGGTTTGAAACATTGTATCTCTGTAACAAGCACCCCGATATAAGCGAAATAAATTTTGTTGTATAAAGAAATCAGTCATTTGAAAAATAGCAAAAGTTTCTGTTCTGTTAGTTTTGTTTTTATAACATTTTTATTATTTTTTTAAACCATAACAAAAAATCTCAATTTTTTTTGGCTCAACTGAATAGGTTTGCCTTTTTTTATAGGTTTGAAACGTTGTATCTCTGTAACAAGCACTCCGATTTAAGAGAAATAGATTTTGTTGTATAAAGAAATCAGTTATTTGTAAAATAGCAAAGTTTCTGTTCTGTTAGTTTTGTTTTTATAACACCTTTGCGTTCATCTTCGAGGTGACAAACTGGAGCTCGCATGTTCCATAAAACGATATAGCTCCCCACACCTTAACTCCACCTGCACAAGAGTGATGACGACTTAAAAAACATTCTTCCTTTCGCATATCGTGGAAATAGTAATTATAGCCATCCGGTCCATCGAGGATGAACTTCTTTTCGTCGGAGAAGACCACCGTCATCCACGTCATGTGCTCTCGGGCAAATCGTTGTCGTGCTTCCTTACGAGCATCATTGAGAGGTGGTTTTTATACTCTGTACCGAAGGTACATAGAGTATATTTAGTTTGTGCAAAAGTATGTAACGGGGAGAAGGAATCGTTTTCGACCCTATAAAGTATATATATTCTTGATCAGCATCAACAGCCGAGTCGGTATAGCCATGTCCGTCTGTCCGTCTGTCTGTCTGTCCGTCCGTATGAACGAAGAGATCTCAGAGATGGTAAGAGATAGAGGTTTGACATGTATGGGACATATATTTCTTATACTTGCAGGAAGATCAAGTTTATTTTCAATTTTTGCCACGCCCCCTCCCGCCTCCGCAATTTGGAAAAAACTCAATATCTCCTATAGTTTTGGAGATAGATCGTTCGTTCCTTCTAAAGATACCTTGTAAACAAAATTATTTATCGATTTGCTGAAGGAAAGATAAAGATAGGAGGAGCGATACTCAAGTTATGTGCAAAAAACGGCCAGTTCACACC
This sequence comes from Lordiphosa magnipectinata, assembly GCA_037044535.1. Lineage (NCBI taxonomy): Eukaryota > Metazoa > Arthropoda > Insecta > Diptera > Drosophilidae > Lordiphosa > Lordiphosa magnipectinata. Next base: position 104,016 of record JBAMBO010000551.1, read on the forward strand.
ACCCACCCCCCCACCAACAACCACAGCAACAAACCCTAACCGTTCAACACAGGCAATCTTAGTGCGAGAGAGAAAGAGAGAGAGCGAGAAACTTAGAGAGCGCACCGCGTTGTGCGTGGGGTGTTAACTGGCCGTTTGACTCCTGAGCAAATGCGAGCTGGTAAGGGTACAGAGTATGTTATAGTCGGGCTTGACCGACTTTCTTTCTTGTTTATAATGCAGCAGCTATACGATATATTCATCAGATTTTGGCCAAACTCCCTAAAATTGTGTGAAAACTGATACTATCATTGAAAACTGAAAAGTTTTTCTCACTAGAACTACGTTTTCGACCGATCGTTCCTAGGACCGCTATACTCTATAGTCATCCGATTTGGATCAAACTTAGCAGAATTATGTGGAAGCATATAATATTGACCAGTAACAAGTTTGAAAGCGATAGCATTGAAAACCAAAAAGGTTTTCCTACTAAGACTTTTTTTCAGACCTAACTTTTGTGTGGCAGCTATACTATATAGTTGTCCGTTTTTCATTAAACTTGGTGGAATTATGTAAAATCATAAAAAACTGATACAAACGTGGTTTGGTGGCGTTTGCGTGGAAAACAAAATATTTGTTTTCACTAAAACTACTTTTTAGACCGATCGTTCCTATGGCCGCTATACTCTATAGTCATCCGATTTGGATCAAACTTAGCAGAATTATGTGGAAGCATATAAGCACATTGACCAGTAACTAGTTTGAGAGCGATAGCATTGAAAACGAAAATGTTTTTCTCACTAAGACTTTTTTCACAACTATCTCATGTATGGCAGCTATACTATATAGATGTCCGATTTTAGTAAAACTTGGTTAAATTATGAAAACTAATAAATTCCAGGTTTGGGGACGTTCGCGTTAAAGACAAAAAAAGTTTTTCTAACTAAAACTACATTTTCGACCGATAGTTCCTATGGCAGCTATATGCTATAGTCATCCGATTTGGATCAAACTTGGCAGCGATAGCATTGAAAACAAAAAAGTTTTTCCCACTAAGACTGTATTTCATCTAGTATGGCCTGGGCATTTACTGTCGTCTGTTTGTCAGGAATTTACATATATCCCAACCTGGTAATATATATATTTTTCAGTCCCATTTTGTCGAGCGTGCGAGTAACAACTGTTTTTTTTTATTATTTGCAAGTGAATCAACTGTGATAATCAAATGGCGACTATTTTACTATTTACCAAAGAGAAGGTGCTACAAGCTGCCGCGGAGATCTACGGAGGAGGCAATAACCTTAACCTCTCAATGCATAACTATTTATGCCATTTTAAGAACTCCTTAGTGGCCTGGGACATATCGAAGGAAGTGCTGTGTGAACAGCATTCATTTCCGGTGCTTACTTTTGCGGTTCAGACGTTGCGCTCTAAAATTATGACTGACATGAAGGTGCTTCCGATTGAAGCGCAACTCTCTTTAAAGGACTTATTAATGTTACATCTCAAGCAGGCAGCGGAGTCCAAGGAGGAGTTACTTGAACGTGAGTCGGCACGCATGTTTCTGAACCAACTGTGTTTGTTGGTGGTAGATCTGGGCTTGGCAATGGAAGACTGGCAAAATTTCCTAGACGAGCTTATACAACAATTGTCAGCCAATGAGGCACAATTTGTTGTCCTGATGGCCGTGTTGAAAGTGTTGCCGGAGGAGGCAGCAAATGAAAATTTCAGGATGAGCGCCCAAAGTCGGTTATGGTTGAACAAAAAACTGAACAACTTTGCGGGTAGAATGATAACATTTTTTAATGCTTCAATCGGTCGCAAAGATCTGCCACATAACCCCGTTTTGAAAGCTTGTTTATGTGTGTGTGGCTCCTGGGCTGGAGCCAATTTGTTATCACTAAAAAAGCTAGTGGAAGAGACCATTATACTCCAAGCTTTTAACATATTAAGTAATCCTTCAGACTTGATATTGCATAATGCTGCCTCCGAATGTTTGCTGGGATTATTACAACAGATACGCAAGCGTCCATTGGAAAACCTAATCCTTGATTGTGACTCTGCAAAAGTTTTATTTGGCTTGATTAGCTCACTGGAGGTACCATTTCAGACAGCTCCAGCCCAGTTCCATTCCAACTATGTCGATTTGATATCCGATTTATGCAAGGCCTATTTCGCATTGGCCCTTACCCAAAACCAAGATTTGATATACATGGGTAAACGTTGTTTCGAGCTGTTGGTGCAGGTGGCCGAAAGATGCCAGCCGATTCTGGCACAATCGTCGTTAGAGATGTGGAGCCAACTGGGTGAAGCTTTGCGCTTAAATGCGGATCCCGAACTGAATCAACGGTTTCAACCATATATAAATCGTCTGGTACAGGCCATGTTGAAACATGTCCAATTGCCGGAGAATCAGTTGGGTTTGCTGGAGCCCGACAGTGAATTGGCACTATTTCGTGATATACTGAGCGAAACACTCTTGGATTTGAGTGACCTTCTAGAACCGGAAACAGTGACGAGCCTGATAGAAGTGGTGCAAAATCCACAAGCCTTGTGTTGGCATGTTGAAGTCTCTCTATTCTACATGACAGTTTTGGTAGAAGAACAACCGGATTTGATTTCCCGCATACTGCAGCCCATGTTTTCGCACCAACATTTCGCTGTACGCTATCAGGCCATACAATTTCTGGCCAAGTGTCATCAGTGGCTAAGGCAAAATCCGAAGTTTATGGGTGAATTCCTTGACTATCTATTGGATCTATTGCGTGAGCATAGTCCGCTCTCCAACTGTGCGGCCAAAGCTTTGGGTAGCATCTGCCAGCAACATGGTGAGCTGCTGCTTAGTCGTGCAGAGCAGGTGATAAATGTCATTTACCAGCTTGATGATTTCCGCTTAGAAGACGAGATAGACATGGATTTATTCAAAAATCTCTGTCTGGTCTTACAACCTGTACAGGAAGCTGCAGACAGATTATTAAGCTTCCAATGGCAAGCGCTAAGTAAATATCAACAAGACTCCAGCCTTACTCACTGGACTGGACCTGCACGTTGGTTAAATCGTGCGATAAGCGTTATCCGCCAATTCCAGCTCCAGGATTTGTACTCTCATCTCTCCCAATCGTGGTCCTGTTTGGCTTTAGCCCTGGAACGCTGCTGTCAGGATTCTTACTTTTCGCAACGATTGATCATTTTAATGGAGCTGATGCTTCCCGCTGTGGCTCAACCCTTGGCCCTGGCCAAGCAAATGTTGCAGTCCTTCTCTAATTTGTTTGGCTTGCAGAAGCAACCTGTTTACTTAAGTTTATCCGCATTGGTTTTGCGCTACTTGCCGCCCGAGTCTAATCAAATACAGCTATTGACGTCCTTCATGTCACCCACCTTTGAGGCATTGAAACAGGAACATGGTTTTATCAAGCATCAAGTCATTTTGGAGCATTTTTTTCGTTTTGCCTCAAGTTTCACTGCAGCCTTTCCTTTGGCCTTAATGGACTCCAACTGTTTCGAGTGTCTACTGGATTGTGCTCTGGCCTCCATTGCTACAGCCAACTATGGCGGTAACCGTCTATCTGTGCTGGAGTTTTTCAGCTGTTTATTAAGCAGTAATTGCTTGGATCGCTTGCGAAGATTGCTGCAGACGCAGGGATCCGTCTTGCTGGCCAATTTGTGCCACCTAAGCATATTTAAGTTATACAAGCGCGAGAAGAACCTGCTGTACATGGTGGCCAACGTGCTGGGGCAGTTTCACCACATTATGTCCTTTGAAGAACTGCAGGATTTTGTTTTGCCAGTATTGGACAACCTGCCAGTTGCATCGGAGACCTCGATTAGTGAAGAGATTGGGCGTTTAAGCAGTGCCATTTGCTTGACTGGCGATAAGAACCAAATCGCCAAATCTTTGGAGAAGTTGGTATTGATCCACTATAATATGGCCCTATTTGCTTGAATTTACTTGATTGACAAAAAGCAAACCGATGTCATTTTCACCGACTTTAGTAAGGCTTTTGACTCTGTAAACCATGATCTTCTGCTCTATAAGCTTGATTGGTTAGGATTGTCGTTTATCGTTTATCGTTCGTCGTTTGTCGTTGTCGTTTGTCGATTGTCGATTGTCGTTTGTCGTTTGTTGTTTATCGTTTATCGTTGTCGTTGTCGTTTATCGTTTATCGTTTATCGTTTATCGTTTATCGTTTGTCGTTTGTCGTTTGTCGTTTATAGTTTATCGTTTATCGTTGTCGTTTGTCGTTTATCGTTTGTCGTTTATCGTTGTCGTTGTCGTTTGTCGTTTGTCGTTTGTCGTTTGTCGTTTGTCGTTTGTCGTTTATCGTTTATCGTTTATCGTTTATCGTTTGTCGTTTATCGTTTATCGTCTATCGTTTGTCGTTTGTCGTTTGTCGTTTGTCGTTTATCGTTTATCGTTTATCGTTTATCGTTTATCGTTTATCGTTTATCGTTGTCGTTTGTCGTTTGTCGTTTATCGTTTATCGTTTATCGTTTGTCGTTTGTCGTTTGTCGTTTGTCGTTTGTCGTTGTCGTTTGTCGTTTGTCGTTTGTCGTTTGTCGTTTGTCGCTTGTCGCTTGTCGCTTGTCGCTTGTCGCTTGTCGCTTGTCGCTTGTCGTTTGTCGTTTGTCGTTTGTCGTTTGTCGTTTGTCGTTTGTCGTTTGTCGTTTAGCGTTTGTCGTTTGTCGTTTAGCGTTTAGCGTTTGTCGTTTGTCGTTTGTCGTTTAGCGTTTGTCGTTTAGCGTTGTCGTTTAGCGTTGTCGTTTAGCATTGTCGTTTAGCGTTGTCGTTTAGCGTTGTCGTTATCGTTATCGTTATCGTTATCGTTATCGTTATCGTTATCGTTATCGTTATCGTTATCGTTATCGTTATCGTTATCGTTATCGTTATCGTTATCGTTATCGTTATCGTTATCGTTATCGTTATCGTTATCGTTATCGTCACCGCCCCATTTCCTTTTATTTCGTATTCCATCCTTCCAAACCGAGTTTCAACCCAATCGGATGAAAATAGTTTTTGCATGCAGAATTTTCCGGCCATTTTCCTCCTGGGCGGATTTTTCAAAATCGGGAAAACACGTGTCGAATTATTTTCCACTTCAAATCCACTTCCCCCCCACATCCCTCCTACATCCCACCCACTAACAACCAATATAAATTTTTTATTTTTAAAGTTTATATATATATTATATATATATATATATATATATATATTATCTTATTTTTTTCTCCTTTGTTCCTACATAACTATAGGTTTTGGTTTTTTTCTCTCTCTCCCTCTTCTCGATCTCTATATTATTAAAGTTTTTGTTAGCTCTAATAACGTCTCTGACTGCCATTGGCTGTGAGTAGGGGCATAGCTGGCCGGACGGGCAAATAAAATTCCCCCACCGTGTCGGAGTCGTTATTAGTTTATTTTGTAATTTTATTAGATTTTCTTTGATAGGCTTCATTAGCTCATAAAAATTTTTGTAAATAAAAATAAGAAAAAAACCAAACAAAAAATGTTAACCATTAAAAGTTGTGTTTAGTTTGTATTAGGTAAGGCAATAGGGGGTGAAGGAGGAATTGGAGTAAACTAGTAGTGGAAATTCGAAAAGGTTTGTGGAAACTGTTTTAGTGCTTAACTTAATACCTACCCCGACATACCATCTTGTGGGAGATCGTCTTCCAAGTCGTTTGGATATAAGGAGAAGAGAACTGGACTTGAGAGACAACCTAGCTAGACTCCAGAATCTGTGGGAAACCATCTCGATAATGAGCTCCCGTCCCATACTGCAGCTTCGTTTGCGTGGTACAAATGATGACAAAGAGATGCCAATACTACTTAGTTTCAACATAAGTGCTCTTCTGTCTGTGGAGACAAAAGCCGCACTAAAATCAACAAAAAAAATAGAGGAAAGCTAACATCGGCTCGACCGAAGTTTATATATACCCTTGTACATACATAGGTTGTATAATTTATAAAATTAAGGTTTTAAATGATTTTCGTCGAATTCTTAGCTGAGTTATTTCCCAAACTCAGCTATAGATGGCGCCACTACTTTGACCATTTGCTTGCCAGTTTGTTATATGATAGCTATACGATATATTCATCTGATTTTTATTTGTGTGGAAACTAATAATATTCATAATTGGAAAGTAAAAAGACGCTACCATTGCAAACAAAAAAGTTTTTCTCACTAAAACTAGTTTTTCGACCTGATCATATTAATAGGTACACACCGGAATTTTTTAATTATAAGTGGTTTTTTCGTACTTTTAGTGTTGACAAGTTTTTAATTTTTGGTTTTTTGTTTTTGTCAATGTCTGGCCACACTGTGACAAAGAGTTGAAAGAGGGGCTGCCCCGTATATCAAAGCTTTTCTATAAATTGCGAGTCCACCACACATTTCGCCTGATCATATTAATAGGTACAGTCTCCGTTTCTCACAAGTATCAAGTGAATAATTTTGTAATCAGTGATCTTTTGGTAACTAAAGGTAAATTAAGTATAGCTCCTGTCAATACAGAGAATTAAATAATTATTTTTTTTAGAAAAAATGGGTCGAAATTCTCATTGTACTAAAGAAGAAGCTCGATTGGTTCTTAGTCTGAGAAAAGAAGGCAAATCTTTACGAGCCATCGCCAAATTAATGAACAGGTCTCATAATTTTGTTGAAAATGCATTAGAAACAAAACCCGTGGAAAAACAACAGAAACCCTTAACAACTACATAGTAACTTTGGGCAAAAAGGACCCATTTAAGTCATCGAAGGCTATTGCAGCCGAAATTGGGAATTCAGTTAGTGCTCCAACTATCCGAAGACGACTACAAGATGCCAACCTACCAGGAAGAAAGGAACCATGATTCAAATTTTTGCAAGGGACCACAAAGACTGGGTAGGATGCACCGGGGAGAAAAAATGGAGAAACATATTATGGAGCGATGAAACCAAGATTAATTTGTTTGGGAATGACTGTGAAAGGAATGTTCGACGCCCTAATGGAGAGGAATTCAATCCACGGTTTACAAAAAAAAAACAGTGAAACATGGAGGTGGCAATATAATGGTATGGGGTTGCTTCTCCTGGTACGGCGTAGGTCCAATTTATCAGACTACGAACAAAATGAATGCTGAAGAGTACAAATCCATATTGGAAACAGTTATGGTACCGTATGCTGAGGAAAATATGCCATTATGTTGGGTATTTCAGCAAGATAATGATCCTAAACACACATCAAGGCTGTTATCTAAATTTTTCGAGGACCAAAAAGTTGACGTTCTGACGTTCTGGAAATTACAATTTTTTTTCTTACCAACGCATGAAGTGTACCTATTATTATGATCACACTGAAAACGTATCTGAAACACAAAATGATCTCTTTTATGTTATATTATTATTCTATGTTACAATTAAGTTTATTTTATTAAAAACAAATAGTTTAAGAGCCAATGAGAACAAATTTGAAGTTTGAAACAATGAATAAAACTGTTTTCTGTTACCTTAAAGTCAGAGTTGATGTGTGTACCTATTAATATGATCAGGTGTGTATACATAGGTTAGAGATGATCGTTTGAAGTAGGTAGCGGCCAAATTTCTCATAGGTGTCAACGCCCTCGAGCTTAGTAGCGAAGTGGCGCCCCCTAGGGAATTAAGATGGGCTTGAGGCGGTAGGCTTATCGCTCAATCGCTGGGTAAGGGGTAGAGGGGAAGTGAACTTCAAGCTCAAGCTTGCTCTTCTCACCGGCTGTCCGTTGGTTGGCGTTCAAAACGGCCAATGACCCTATATAGAAGCCGGCAGGAAATGACTTTGAGGTAGGTCATTCTTGGGGGATAGTGGGATTTGAGACGAGCCCATATATGGGGGGTGGTAATGGGTGCCAAGAGGCAGTCAAAAATCGAATCGCAAGGGGACCGGCAGTCAGTTAATGCTGATACCAGAAAATCAAAAGCTTTCACGCCGAAAATTTTAAATAAATTCATTTTATTTGCAACGAAATTGCCCTGTGCGGAATAAATATAATTAAATTAATGAAGAAAACTGTGAAAAAAAAACCAGAAAAAAAAATATTTAAGAAATGTGAGTAGATCCCACAGGTGCCAGTCAGAGTGGTTGGTGACAGTTTTTTTTTGGTTTTTCCAGCGTGGCCGTACTTCTAGTCCGCACGAGGACGGCCACGGCCAAAAATAAACAGGAACTTCAGCAGTAGAGGGATCCTGCCACTCCATCCATTTGCCCTACTCTCTTGACCCCACTCGTTGTGCGTCGGCCAGAGTCCGAGAAGTAGAAGCGACTTAGAGAAGCCGGGATCGCCAGAGTGCCACTCTGAGAGAGGAGTCTAAATAAAAAGAATCAAGTGAGTCCGTTCCAACGCCGGGTAAGCCGACCGCCGGGTTTCCCGTGGGAAAATCCTTGCATAGGGAGCGTGCCGATTGGGGTGCGGCAATAAAAGCCAAAAATAGATTTTAAGGAAAAAGTCAAAATCATAAATCGAGACGTAAGCAGTCCAAGCCCTTCCAATTTGATAGAGGCGAGTGTCGTCTCGAGTGCCTGCCAAGTGGGAGCAAAAGTAGATTTATAAGTTTAACCATAAAAAATAAAAATAAAAGCAAAAGAAAATGGAAACCCGGTGACACATGCTAGTCTCAGTATTATATAATTTGAGCCCGGCTAGCCAAATGGCATACAGTTAAATATATACATATACATGCAAATAGATACATATCCGTAAAATTTCTAGTCCTTCACTTGCTGAAAGAGCTCTTGAGGTAGGTTAAGGTAGATTTAAGTATCATTCTGCCCTGAAACGGGGAACCAATATACTATATTTTGTATATTTACGTGTGTGCCGATGCGTCCGTTGGCGTAATTTTCCTTAATGTTGTCCTTGATCATCGCCATGTTTCACCGGTAAATGACCTAGCTATAGTAGGCAGCGAAAGCGATCGACGTTATAATTTTGTTAATTTTTTTTGTTGATGTCGGTTTTGTTTAAAGCCGGGTATCCAGCACCGCGGAAACTAAAAATTCCTGGCAAACTTCATATAAAAAAAACTGTGCCAGGAATTTTTAGTTTACCTTTTCGTTGCTTGAATATCCAGCAACATGAACGAAACCCACAGTTTCTTATCGATAGTTGGCCTATCGATAGCGCGTGTGGATCGAGAGAACAGCTGATACACAGCTCAGGAATATATTGGTTACCATTATTTTGGACGTGATGACCGAAAATTTGGGGGGAATGCATCTTTGTTTTTGTTATGCTGGGGAACCAGCAGAGTGCAGAGATTGGTAGGGGATGTAGCCAAGGGGACACTTATGCCATATTGCTGAGGCGGCCTAAGAAATGCCCTCCATGGACACAAAGGTCGATGGGATGTCGTAGGTTGAGCCTGTTTGTCGCCATATCAGATGCAAGTCTATGCGAGTGGGCCAGTCGGTCAGGATGCATACATATTGAATTGGGCTAATAATGGCAAGCGTCCAAATCGTGGTAATTAGTTGTATGCACACATACCAGGGACCTCACATGAAAGACTCTAGTTTATTGAGGGGAGTGGAGGATTCCGTACCCCATACCGGGATCCCCTGGTCCAGCAAAGCAAGATTTTGGATCGCAGCGAAATACCACTAAGAGGATGCAACCGTAGCTGCAGCCCGAGTCACTTGGACTTTCCTGGTCAAGCGGCGGTCCAGAGACAAGCCAAGGTATTTAACCGCGGTATCCGTATATGGGAATCTTGATCCTAGAAGTCGCACTCGAGCAACTTTTGCGGGTCTCATAGCGATCGTGTTGACTCTTTGAACGATTAACGGGTATGTTCCAACTGTTCGCCCATCGACCAAGGCCCAGGTACTGATCTGCCCTCTGAGTTGACAAAATCCTTAATATTATATGAATGTATTTATTGTATTTGATTGGCGACTAAGCATTTTAAAGTTGTGCAGATAACAACATGCTGCATTAATGATTTGCGCCATCGGGGCAAAGTGTCATGCTCAGCCATCGGCCTATCATCCTCTAATATAGCATAAAGTAGCACCTACTCCGCGATGCATGCTTCCCCCGGAAAATATAATTTGTATTCTCTTTACATTAATTTAAATTCAAATCATTAACAGTGCTTAACAGCTGATTAATCAGAGTGACCTTGCTCCTTTTAGGTGCATGGTCACCCTGCTTAAGTTATGTTCCACACACACAAGAAATAAATAGCAAATTCCTTTCAGGAATTTTCCGCAGTGCTGGATACAAGCCTTAAATCTGAAAAATGAAATAAGGAAACATGCTAGTTAGTAAGATTATCTTTAAAACATTGTCCACCTAACCGAGCTTGTGAATGTCCCTAGTGTACATATTAAACAGGATTGGTGATAAACAACTTCCCTGTGAAAGACCATCCGCAATAGTCAATTCACTATGACCCATTTTGATTTGTTCTGTTCATTAGAAAGGATTTTATCCATCTGCAGTAATGCAGTGGAATCCCTTCCTTTCGCAGAATCTCATCCAGAATACTCAGCTTAACACAATTGTATGCATTGCTTATATAAACAGTAAGTATCAGAGTCTTCATCTTCCGTTTCTTTAATTCATTTTTATTAAACAGAATATGTTTTAGACACATTGCTGCTGACCTATTTTTCCTGTATGCATAGGTATTATTCGGAAACGTTTTATTTAAGTCACAAAATTCTAACATTTTTTCCTTAATCATCATATTTAGGGTCTTGGCAAGGACCGAAATCAACGATATCGGTCGAAAGTTCTTTATATGTATCTGTCAAATCTTTATTACCTTCCATTCTGCCATAACACTACCATCCATTAGAGCATTGTTGAATTCCGCTAAAGGATGTTCCTTTGCTTGACAAGATAATGCCCTTAACATGTCATATGTAATTTTGTCCTCACCTCCTGCTGTCGATTTTTTCTTACATAGAACCGAGTTAAGGTCCGATTCATCAAATGGGATTATTAGACTTTTCTCGATTTCAGAGTAGCCGTATGTTGGAGTTACTCCAACGGGTACTTGACTTTTTAAATATTCAAGATACTTTTCATTATTTGCATTATCCCATTGACTGGCAACTCTTTCATGAGATCCTTTCAAAGTTCTCATAAAGGCCCAAGCTTCTCTGGGATTTGAGTTTTTATTCAGATCATCTATTCTGCTTTAAAAACTTTATTTTTTTGCCTTGTAGACATTTTGAAGAAAGTTTTTGTTTGCTGAATCTGCAGCTTGAAAGCATTCTGGAGTTGGATATCGACGCGCTTTTTGATACGCAGCCGACTTGATCCTGAAAAGTCTTGACAACTCCTCACTCCACCAAAATTATGGTTTTCTTTTAGGATTTACTACCTTCGTCGACAATGTCAAGGCCCTCTGCAAGGAACAAGAAAATTCTGAGATGTTTCTGGAACTTGTGATTTTAGATATATTATTTGCAAGCATTTTTTTTGATAAAAACTTATTAACTTTGGGCTTTAGTTCTTTGAATACCACAATTAAAGGAAAGTGATGACTACCACCCAATTGTCCTTTATAAACCTCCCATTTGTTAACAGAAGGAAAATTGACAAAAGTTAAATCTAGTACAGATCCCGCCGAATTATTGAAACTAGGAATGTAAGTAACATCACCATTGTTCAGAAGAGCAAAAGATGACTGCTGCATAATATTGGTGAGAATTCTTCCTTTGGATGAGGTAACATTCTCACCCCATAACACCGCTCTAGCATTAAAATCACCCATTATTAACGAATTTGGGAATTTCTCAGCAAATCGAAACAGTCTCCTACATTCAGCCTCAAAAACAGCCATGAACAATTGCGGTCCAAAATACACCGAAAAAACTGTTAGATTGCAATTTAGATTTATTGTTTGAGCAACAACTATATCTCTATCAGACTTATACTCTACATTTTTGAACTTAATATTGTTTTTGAAGCCAACAGCAACACCACCGTACCCATCCGTTCTGTTTTTCTCCAAAAACCGAAAATTATTCATTTTGTGAGTTTGCATAAGATGCGCAGTACCATGAGAGAAGATCTCAGATAAACATATTGCATCAAAGTTGTGGTAATTAACAACGAATTCTACCAAATATTTCTTGGCTTTAAAGCAGTGGTGTCCAAACTCACACAAACAAACATTGCGCATGTGTGCCTAGCAGCGAAACTCGAAGTAGACGTCACAACAAACAAATGCCACGAAAAAATGCCTCTTGAAGTAAACCAAAAAGCCGAACACGCGCATCGTAAGAGAGCAAGCCGCCGAGCGTGCTATTTATAGAACACACGCATTCTCTCTCTATATATATATGTCGGCTGCGACGCCGGCAGAATTTGGCTTGCCAACCATGCGTGGCCGCCTTTTCAAATTTTGGACATCGCTGCTTTAAAGGAATGAATATTGTATTGAAAAAATTTCATTAAACAAAATGAATAGGAAAAGTCCAAGCGTTCTTTGCATTTGATTGGCTTTTAGGTATTTTTTAGGGTATTTTTTTTTTATGGCTATGTGGTCACCCTGCAGCTTAAGAGCAGCATAGTGCTGTCAAAATAGCGTCGAATTAGAACGATGAAATATGAAACACTAAAGCATACATGTAAAGTGTATTATATTATAAAGCAGCGATGCCCAGCCGTATGCTTTTTTTTTGTTTGTCTAGATGTTGGGTGGATTTAATGTTTGCAGGTATTAAAAAAAACACATTTTGGGTCATATCTCTACCCACCCCACAATCGTTAGCGAGAATGGATCCGTTTTCGATGTTTTCTCGAAGTTTTCTCTAACAAAACTATCGAGAATGTGTTCCGTTTTCGGTCAGAAAAAGTATTACCTGTCGCTCAGTTTGTGACAGCAAAACGTAAGTTCTCGATACACGTTTTCGAATCCATTCTCGGCACTTTTTCGATAGCGAAATCGTATTGGAAACGATTCAGTTAGTAAACGTTTACGTTCGCCATAATTGATAAGAATGTTTTGTTTCATTCCATTTTGTTTCCCATTTAGAAATTTGTTCTTTTTGTTAGTTTTGTACCTTTATTTATATGAATTAATTCAGTTTTATTAAATTGTATCGGATTTTTGGCACAAAAATAACTGGAAATAACAGTTACAGCCAATAACAATTGTTTGCATTCTCTTTGCTAGCTCTTCTAGCAGGAGCATTTAAAAAATGGTTTAAATCTGCAAAATATTGGCATAGCTTACTTATTTAATTTTACACCTTTGATAAAAAAGAACACTGGACATAAAAGGCCCGACTCCATGGGCATCGGATTTTGAGCATTGCGCGGTGTCTCCTCCAGAAAGTAAACAGCTGTCTTCGCCAAAGCGGCAATATTCCGGGTAATGGCCACACGCACAATGACCGCACTTAGTTCACTGGCCAAATCCTTGATATAGGGCAGTATATAAACGGGAAAGACATTGGCTTTGCTGCGTGGTAAATTCTTAACTATGGCTAGCTAAGCAGTAAGTATTGCACCTTGTCGGCAGATTTTTCGGCCAGATTCAGCTAAAGACAGAGAGAGAGAAAGAGAGATTTAGATGAAGATTTGGAAAGTCCTTAAGGTACTCAGAATATGGGGCAAAATGCGATCAAATATAGTCTCGAACACAGAGAAAACAAAATTGGCTGCACGGCGCATGTAGAAACGTCAAAGCTAAACGCACGCAAAATGTAGGATTCAGAAAGCTACACGTGGCGTGCAGAAAAGCTACACGTAACGTTTAGGATTTCAATATCTATACGTCGCGTGTAGAAAAGCTGAATGCTGCGTGGGCAAATGCAAAATCTACATGACATAAGAAAATCAGCTTATTTCCAAATAACTTCTACATTTTTCATGCAGCAATCTGAATACCACACGAACGTGTAGGTTTTCTACACGCTGCGTGTGGATATTGAAATCCAAAATATTTATTCCAAAATAAATAAATAAAAAGGGCAGTCACTTTTTTTGTTGTGTAAGTGAAAATGTAGGATTTCTACACGTTTTGACCGGGATTTTCAACCCATAACGTTTGTGCAGCTTTTCTGCACGCCGCTTTCAGAAATGAGAAAGTTAACGCGTCGTGCAGAAAAGCTACACGTAACATGTTCAAATGATAAAGCTACAAGCTACACGCGGCGTGTAGAAAAGCCACACGCCACGTGTTGAATTGATAAAGCTACACTAACGTTATGGGTTGAAAATCCCGGTCAAAACGTGTGGAAATCCTACATTTTCGTGTATTCCATCGAATAGATAAGCATATGTATATCATGGAGATTAAGAATTGGCGCAAGCGCTCATTCTCAATGCCAGCCAAATGATTCTCCCCCAGCTCGCGTTTCCCACGTCTGTAGGCTAGCAATTGGAAAAGTGTAAAGAAGGCTGTGCTCTCGGTCCAGACCTCCAACAAAGCGCATCTGGAAAACTAAAAAAGTCCTAACTAGAATTCCCCTTTTCAACCCTATTTGACTTACCTCGCCGAAAAAACGTGCATGTCGTGCAGAAAAGTGTTACCCATAGCATAGCTTGGACACCGAACGAACTTTTTCGCTCTAAATTTATTAACAAATGAGGTGGCAACCAAAGACTAGCTGTCACAAACAGAGAAAAAGTTTAAAATCCGTATGAAACCCGCTTTTCTTAAGAAATTCGGATTTCGTTGTTAAGAGAAACTATCGTAAATGTCGTAGGTCTGATTACATACGTTTATTTGTCGGGTGGGTCCTAGTGTGGGGTTGTTCATGAGTGAGTGATCAAAATTAAGTTATTCTTTAAACTGAACAAGTGAACATGTTCTTCTTCAATTGTTGGTTTTTGTTTAGCGAGTCTCGTTCAGTCTATTTTGTTCAATCTCTCTTGTTCTGTCTGTCTTGCTCTGAGTTGTTCTTGAGTTGTTCAGTCTCTTTTGCTCAGAAAGTTGTTCTGTCTGTCTTGCTCTGTGAACTGTTCTGTATCTCTTGCTCTGTGAATTGCTCTGTCTGCCTTGATCAGTGAATTGTTTTGTATGCCTTGCTCTGTGAGCTGTTCCTTCTGTCTTGCTCTGTGTGTTGTTCTGTGGGCTGTACCATGTTACTACTATAACAGGTATGGCGGTCAGCCAACATTTTGAGCTAAGCGCTTTTGCTAAGAGAGCGATAGAGAGCGGGTGAGTGAGCGCGTGAGTAAACGACGCACATTCACAAAAATTAGGTATGTGTGTAGAACAGAAAAAGCCATGCTGATACAACAAAAACAATAAAGCAAAAAAAAAGTTAGCAACCATATTTCTGTGTCGAGACACTCTGAAAGGTAGTTCCACTTTCTTTTATCATCGGCTGACAAATGCGTTCCAAACAGGCATTCTTTAGAAACCTCGAAATGGTTTAATTTGCCATTTCCTAAAGCAGATGTGCCAATTCCGTTCCAATTGAACGTTTTCTTCCTCCAGTTCTATGCATCCTTTTGAAAACAATTTACTAATGTGGTATTACATTCGTATAGTCTTATATCTGCAGTGAACCAATTATAATTATTATTATGGTTATTCCGAAAATAGTTTCAACTCCATCGTTTCAGTTCGTCGCTTTCTTGCTGATTTGAAACTCGTTCTAGATATCGACGCTTCATATCGACGCTATCTTGCTTATTTGGAGCAGCACTGGCAAATGTTTGACTTTTGCAACACTATTCTACACGTGCTTTCGTTTAAGAAAACTATTCCGGCTTTTGCGACTGTATTTTGTACTTTCCCCTCAGTTTGATGACAATGGCAGCCTCTGCAATAAAATTAACAATCACGGACATGAGCTTTCGCATTCTGGGTTATATATTCGATAGTTTACCAAATCTTGAGGCCAAGATAAACTTGGCCCAGTCACATCCACGGCTTGGCGAGGCATTCGCCAATCACTACCGCAAAATATTTCAGAATATTACGTATGAATCACTGTCCGCCGAGCAGTGGACCTCTATTCTGTCTGTATGTGGTCAAACCGTGAAGGAATTGGTATCATCAGACGGCAATAAATCCATCGAAATGCTACGTTTATTCGTAAAGTATTGTCCCCTAGGAGAAAGACTGGAATTTTATTTGCCCAAACCATCCGAGTACCATGTGCTGGTCGAGCTGCTTGGTGCAATGAGTCGTAAACTATATTTGGAGGAAATTAGCATGCGTAAAACAGACAATCGTAACTTGGCTGTTCCAGTAATTCAAGCTATAAAACATTTGCCTGCAATCAGGAAATTGGAGCTACACAATTTCATGGCCAGGGAAAGTAAGTTCTTGGAATTGGAGTTCTTGGAGTTTTTATAAATATTTTACACATTTCATTTTGCAGTTCCCCTCGTGAATAATCTGAAACGATTGGAGGTCCTGACCATTCATGTGCACTCCCGTTCAGGGTATAGTTGGCACAAGACTGACGTATTCCATACGTTTTCTGCTTTGAAGTACTTGCGCTCATTCGAGATCTGGGGAGGAACTTTGGCAGGGGCCGCCACAGGGTTGTGGCCTCGTTTACGACATTTTTCAATTACTAATGCGGAAGTCAAGTCTGATTTCCCGTATTTTCCGAGATTGAAATCTCTCAGCATAGATTGCAGGAATGACAACGCCATAGTTCTGCAATCGGAATATGGCAATCATTTGGAGAAACTCTGCATTTATCGGAATATAAAAGGTGGCACCAGAAAGGAAGCCAAAGTAATTGGCACACTCAAATCATTAAAGGAGCTCATCTGGCAACCGAAAAATGATGATTGTCTGAAATATCTGACTAATTTGAAGAATTTAGAAAAGCTAACGCTGTATAATTCACGTGAAATAACCGAGGAGGGCGTGCAGATGGTGATGCGAGCCTGTACAAAAATTCGTCATTTAGAAATAGTTAGATTGTATTAAACTGAATGATGATGAGACCGAAGCAAGCACTCGACACTGAAAGGGTTATGATTATTGCCAATAATGTGAAATCTTAATAAAATTCAATAAAAATAAAACTAAAGCCAAATAATTTACCTAAATTTAGTTCACATTTTGCCTAAATAGCCACGCATTCCACAGCGTGTAAGAACGGGCTCGGATGGGAGTCAAATTTTGTACTTTTCCCTGTATAGCTAAATGCGAAGAGACTTTCTGTACAGCTGATATATACGAGTTGGCCAGTGGATATGAATTTCGTATGGTTTCCACCAAACGATTTATTCCATGCGATTCCAAACGATTTAGTTTTGTCCAGCCATCTTTTTTTAATATGTTTATTTTATACAATTCAGTAATTATTTGCTTAATCTAAATAGACAAGAGATATGTATATGTTGAAGTAAAGATGCAATGTCCCGCATCGAGCTCTCAGCGTCTATGATTAACTTAAATATATAGTATTCTTTTTAGAGAAAAAATTAAAATTACAATTTTGTCCAACCGAAATTATACAAAAATAACATAAATTTTGAGAAGTGTAATGAAAAATTTTTCCAAAAAACATATGTATATATGGTTATTAGACATCGGATTGTATGCACTTTTTTAAATGAAAGTTAATTTAAGTGAAAATTTTGAATTATGCTAATATAATAACCCACTTTACATTGAAAACTGCATATTCAATATACAAATATGCAAAATACTTAAATGTATAAAAAATGTATAATAATGGCGAAATTTAAAAAAATTATCATTCTTGAGCTTAGATTATTATAAAGAATATATATAGATGGCATATATAGACGGTTAAATGGAAGTTGTAGACCGAGCAAATGAAAGGTGTACCTTGAAATTTCTAAAATATTGGGAAATTTCTAAACTGTTCATTAATTTCAGATTATTTATGAAGATTTTATGGACGGCTAGAGTACACGTAAGTAAGTTACAAGGAGAAGATATCATTTCCAACCCTATAAAGTATATATATTCTTGATCAGCATCAACAGCTGAGTCGATATAGATAAGTCCGTCTGTATGAACGCACAGATCTCAAATATTGGAAGAGATAGAAGTTTGACATGTAGGTGACATATTCTTGTTATACGTGCAGTTAGATCCAGTTTATTTTCAATTTTTCCCACGCCCCCGCAATCCGGAGAAAACGGTATATCTTGCTCAGTTGGGATGGTGCTCGAAGAATGGTGTGACCAGAGGTGGCCAGGGCTGCCACAGTACTCCCCCTCCAGAGACCATGTGGGAACGAATGATTTTCGAGTTTAAGTAAAGCTGGGATGAATGTATGTCCGGGGTGAGTGATGACCATCTACAGGATTTGTTCAAGTCCCAATGTGGAGGAAAGCTTGCGTATAGTTCTCGCTGTGATGTTTGTGTCGTAGTTGAGTCGATGGTAACCTCGCGTTGAGGCCGTTGCTTCGAGTGGGGGTCGATAAGCAAGTTCGCCCAAGCAGGGTTGAGGTTGCCTCGCGTTGAGGTCGTTGCTTCGATTGGGGATCGATAAGCAAGTTCGTTCGATAAGGGTTGAAGTTGTAGAGTCAATAGTACTGGGTATTGTACCCCGAGTAGAGACTTTCGATTGCCACACGTTGTGGACTTTCGTGGTGCCTATCGTTAAGGACTTTCGTGGTGCCTCTCGTTAAGGACTTTCGTGGTGAGATCGAGAACTTGTAGGTAGACTCAGGCTGGCATCAATTGCCAAACAAAGAGCGTCTCGAGTTGAAGCTGGTTGCTTGCGGTCGATTAGGTATAGGGATCGTTGAGCATGAACATCGGCGATGATGATCCGAATTCAGCCGCGCGACGTACTTCCATAAGTATGATCGATCGTCTGGCAGGCTGCGTACAATGTAAGATCTGAAAAATTGGTCGGATGCTTGAGATCGGTTACATGTAGTTGATGAGTCGGTTGGGCGCACACAAATAGCATGCGTGAGCAGCGATGTAGGGCAGGCTGGGCGATGGACGTTTCCATGGGCAGCGGTTAATGGACAGCCTGACGTGAAATGCATTGGCTGCAATCAGGATGTGGACAGCTCGACGTGAAAGGACCTGGGCGACAGACAGGAGGTCGGTGGACAGCGGTCGGTTTCATTTGCACAAAAAAATTGCTGTTTGTATTTGTGTGTGAGCGCTGGTAGATGCTGTCTGTGTGTGTTAATGTGTGTAGGCGTTGCCGGCGTCGTTTTCAAACCAGGAGCTGTCCTTACTGTTGACGATCCGTTCCATTTTCGCAATCCTGGTAATTGATTCGCAAATCGAAAATCGCCACAATTGTTTTCGAGGAAAAAACATGGCGCCTGCTGATCGTGTGTGTGTGTGAGTACGCGCCAAGGTTCGTTCGATCGCATGCTGCAGACGCCGTCAGCATGTGTGTGTGTTTGTACGGGCTGCGTCTCAGAGCAGGCTGCTTGCCTGTGAGTGTGTGTGTGCGACACAATGCCCAAAAAACATCGAGATGGCTCCGTTGCCGCTGGTGAGGATCTGGCTGCCTGCTGTTGAGGATTTGGGTGTGTTGCTGTTGTTGAGTTTCTGGCCGTTGTGAAATACATACATACATATGCACCTCGATGGCGTGTATGTGTAGAGTGCGTCTATGTGTGAATCTGCTTTCGTAATGTTTTACGCATCAGATAATTGTTGCAGAAGTTCGCGTATTCGTTGCTTTCATTCGTCGGAGGTCACCACTTTAGCTAAAGTGGTTTTTATGTGTAACTAACTTTATTGAATATCACATAAGCTAACAATTATCGTCAAGTCGAAAGGAGCGATGCAGGCGCGCGCCGCCTGTGGCCGAAGCCAAGCCAGAAACCGCGCGTCAGGGATGGCGCGTGTTGTCGTTCTGCTATCGGATGGTGTTCGATGAATGGTGTGACCAGAGGTGGCCAGGGCTGCCACAAACCAGCAAGACGTGGCTCCATCTATTGATCAAGTTTTGATCAGCGCCGCAGCGCTGCTTCTGCAGTTTGAAAAGGGTAAATTCCAGTCAGTTTTGTAGGGCAATTTAAATTCGTCATTTCAATATGTCATGGTCAACGGCTGGTTTAATTTGTTGCTGGTCTCCCCCATCCTCTCACCACCCCTTCGCCCGGCTCCACTTTTTCGCATTCAATTGCATTTATTGACCGAAGAGATATTTTATTACTTTACGCTTGGCAAATATTAGTTACCCATCGCCGACATTGCCGAATGACATCGAGAATCGAAGTGGGGTCCAAAATGTATGCGTCATGAGTGGGATGGAGTGTGTAGAGGAGGTGACTCTGTCTGCCTTGACTTGGCTAATATATCCGGTGGCTGCTTTCATGTCGCCCACTTTGATTTCTTGGCAAGGCTCTAGAACTGGGCTTCTATTTTCTATTTTTTTTTGGCAAATATTTTGGTCATAGCCGAGATTTGCGTGTGCCTTGCCAATGGTTTTGTTTG
Organism: Lordiphosa magnipectinata; assembly: GCA_037044535.1. Classification (NCBI taxonomy): domain Eukaryota; kingdom Metazoa; phylum Arthropoda; class Insecta; order Diptera; family Drosophilidae; genus Lordiphosa; species Lordiphosa magnipectinata. Next base: position 124,334 of record JBAMBO010000551.1, read on the forward strand.
TTTTGCTGTCCACAAATGGGCAAGTGAAGAGGCGTGGCCTGGTGTGTGTGTGTGTGTGCGCCTTTGAATGTGGGTAATTCGGTCATGAATATGCGAACAATTTTTGCCCATTGTCCGAGAAGCATTTTCGGTGTGCGCATATTTGTCGCAAATGGACTACATTACATTACTGCGACAGTTATCTACTGATATATGTATGTAGAGTATGCTTGTATGCTTGTATGCCACATTTATGACTGAGTGAAAAATGTCCATAAAAATAAATATATGTACGTGTATACAAAGGCCGCCTGCATTACATAGTACAAAATGTTACACAAAAGCCACAAAAACAATGCCCAAAACACATAGCACTTAAAATTTGAACTTGAAAATGAGTCTCTGTGCAAACTCAAAACTATGGTAATTGGCACCCAATGTGTGGGGCTCAGTAGACAATTTGTTACTTCAGTTACACTTAATTTATTTCCCATTTCTTATTTGTTATCACTAACAATTTTTTCAAATATTTGTCACATAACACATGTGTCTTCTTATCAGCCTAGAAAACACATAATAATTATCTCTCAAAACTAATGACACTCATAACCAAATTCTCATTAAATTCTCAATCTAATTGGCCTTGAAGGCAAAGAACTTTAAAAAATTACTGAGTGAACATTTTTTTTAATGATTCGACCTTAAACTCGCCTAAGAAAAAGTTAAATTTCACTACTCGACTTTTTTTCTGTCTTCTTAAAGTTTTAACTTAATCATAATACGTAATGCTTCGCATTTCAAAATCAACGGGCACTTCTAAGCTCACTCAATAGTTTCAAGCTTTTTCACTTAGAAAAGTTCAGCCTCAAAGCTAAAGTTGAAAGCACTCATTGCATGTCTATTTTTGCTTTCATTGCTTTTAGCAGTTCCCAACTGATCTAAGCAATGATTGTATGGAGACGCAGTTGGCAATCATGCTTTCTTCAGCGAAAAGCCTACTGAAGAGTCGTTAGGGATAATGATGAAACAGTTCTGTATGGGGAACCAGCTCTTTTTGGTGGTACAATTTTCGGACCTAGAGCCAGCTAAACTCACTAATTAATCATAATACTTTAAATCAAGGCTGATTATCAAGCCGGTTAGGTTTGGGTTAATTGAAATCCTCGAAAAGGTCATTGAAGCGTCATTTTCAAGAGTCTTATTTAATTGAAATTTGTTGATTGTGTTACATGTTTTATGATGCATGGTTAAATAATAATTCCAATTTAGGTTAAAGTTTAATTTAATATGTTTTCACACAATTCTACAAAGTTTCATCAAATCGGGCGACTCTATCGTATAGGTCCCATATAAAAATCGTGTTCTTTCTAAAGCTTATAAATGCAATTTTGTATGTTTGGGATGGGGGAAGTAGTTTATGTTCATCTTAGAAATACACCTCCGTATGGCCAAAAAACACTTCCATTTAAAATTTCAAGTCGATATCGCTTAAACTACTGCTGCAATTGATTTAAGTCCTCCTATACAGAGAAAAAATATGCAAAATCTACACGAAAATGTAGGATTTCTACACGTCTTGACCTGGATATTCAATCCATTACTTTTGTGCAACTTTTATACATGCCGCGTTTACTTTTCTCATTTCAACACGTGACATGTAGCTTTTCTGAAGTTATATCGCGTAGATATCCTACATTTAGCACTTAGCATTAGTAAACCTTAAGGTTAATTTAGAAAACCTACATGCCACGTGTGACAAGCAGTTTTCTAAATAAAAATTGTATGATTTCAGTACTGATTTTGAGCTACATTTCCCGTTTAGAATTTCCACACGCGCATGTAGGATTTCAATATACAAACGCTGCGTGTAGAAAACCTAAAGCGTTCGTGTGGTATTCAGATTGCTGAATGCAAAATGTAAATTGAATTTGAATGGTAACGTATTGGCGCCTTAGATCGATATCGATTAGTAACCGATAATTATCGAGGGCTACCCTATACAATGCTCAGACTACCGATATAAAAGACCAGCAGCAGCGCAAGCAAGTCACTTGATCGACGAAGCTCAAAGCGAAAAGGTAAGCCAGCTGAAGTACATAATATCCGTAGCTATATAGTGGTAATGATGGTAACTGGTCGTTGAATTGTGGATAGCCAATCCTCCCCAGAGTTTTAATACTTTCAGAAGCAGTCGTGCATCCTCATAGTCTTGTGTATCTTGGATAGCCAATCCTACCCAGATTTATAATACTTATGTGACTTATTCTTGGATAGCCAATTCTCCCCAGAGTTGGAATACTTTAAGAAGCAGCCGTGCATCCTCACCACTCGTCTCGTATTCTTAGATAGCGAATCCTCCCAAGAGTTGGAATACTTTAAGGATCAATCGTGCATCCGCCTAAGCTCTTTCATAGCTTGGAGAGTCACTCTTCCCCAGAGTTGGAGCAGCCGTGCTTCCACCCCATTCTTGGGTACCCTGGAGAGCCCATCTTCCCCTGAACTTGGAAACAAGCCGGGACAGTGTGGGAATACCCGGCAGAAACTCGAGATCTTACTTTCTTTTATACAGCGGGACAGAGCAGCCGGGGCACGAAGATAGGAACTAGGTACCAAACCCACAGCAGATCCTGCAACCCAGCACATAAACTCTAGAACTAAGCTTATCTCATAGAATTTCTTGAAGTAAAACCCATAAGGGAACACAGTGAAATCGCCAGTCGTTGTTTAGGGAATTTATTTACAGCAATCACGACTATAAGAAATTATAAATTTCTGCAACCCTGGACTTGGCGAGCACTCCCAAGGCTAGAGTTAAGAGATAAAGGGCGATCCATTAAGAAGTTTTTATTAAATTACAAATAAATCACAAAAAATGGAAGTGGATGGTTTAATCTTTAGTATTCCGATGTGTTCCAGAAATCACTAGAGACTTTGGGGTCAGTTGTTTTTGAAAACATTGTACCGTACTTGTGTGTTTCGTACAGTACAAAACTAAGCAAGTACCGTACTTGTCTGAGTACGATACTTGTTGTGTTCGGTACTTTTGTTTTGTATACGAACCCTGGAAAACAAACAATCCAAATGTCGGTGTTTCACAAATGTCGGAGATTTCAATTTTCGGTGTTGCATGCAAAACAGCTGGCAAAAACAGCTGACTGGTAGTTTTTGCGTTGGGGCTGCCACGACAGGGTTGTAGGCTTCAAAATAATTTGAATAAATGTTGGATTAAAGTTTTTTTTTTGGAGTTTCTAAACAAAATGCTGAAAGCGTTATTGGTATGCACTGAGTTCCAAACTATAAATTATTCTTAAGCCATTAATTCTCAATTTTATCGGGTAAAGAAATAAAAAAAAACCCTGACCCGCCAAATAATTATTTTGTATTGACAACCCTGTTGCTTACAAGTGAGTTTAGTGCACAAACATATATTCAAAAATGCCTGCGGTTGCATTTATGGTCTTGGATATTGCCGGGAGAAGGCCGTTGACGAGGGAAACAAAATCGCAACAAGAGTTTCAGAAATAATGCAATCCGTTTCTCTGCCGCGATATCCGACTGCTTTTCCATATGGCATTACTGCCTCTTCCTCCGGAGTTCTTTGTTTCCATCATAATATCATCCTAAAATTCTTAAAGATCAAAATAAATGTAAAAAGTTTACTTAACAATTTCACCGTTGACAACTTGTCTTCCATTTTGTAATTTGAAATTCTCGTCGATATTTTTTTTTTACCCTGTTCCCATTAAAAATGGGAAAAGGGGATCATGAAGTTGTGCAAATGTATGTAACAGCCAAAAGGAAGCTTCTCCGACCCTATAAAGTATATATATTCTTGATCAGCATCAACAGCCCAGTCGATATAGCCATGTCCGTCTGTCCGTCTGTCTGTATGAACGCGTCGATCTCAGATACCATAAGAGATAGAGACACAAATTTTGGCATGCACATAGGTGTATACCGTACCCAGTTCAAGTTTGTTTCAGATTTGGAAAATACGCCCCTGCTCGCAGCGTTGGTGATCGGAAGGAATTTAGAAAAACTAGAAACTATGCAAGTGCAAGATTGTGAAGAATAAAAGGCCTTCGTCGGAAAGGTTATCACTGAGAAGAGGAAAGATATTATTGTAATCCCTACACAGAATGCGAAAAGGATAATTAGAGGCATATAAAGTAGGAGCAACAGGAAGCCTCAAGGGAATATAGTTTCGTGTTTGTCTTGAAGGGACATTAAGGTTCACGCATCCGAGTAGGTACTCAGCGCCAATATTACCCTTTATAAGCTTGTTTAGAAACATTATACCCAACATGGTACGTCTATGGTCAAGTGAAGGTAAGCCTAAAAGCTTAAGCCTGGAAATATAGGGAGGAAGTCTCAACTGTGGGTCCCAACCCAGGTTGCGAAGGGCAAACAAAAGGAACTGCTTCTGGACAGATTCGATACGTGTACACAGGGTGAGTGCTTGAGGGTTCCAAATACACGAACCAAACTCCAAAATAGGCCTCACTAGGGATATAAACAAAAGCTTGGTCGTGTAGGGATCATTGAACTCCTTAGACCAACGTTTAGTAAAACCTAACAATCCCATGGCTTTATTTACAGAAAGTTCAATGTGAGTGCCAAACGAAAGTTTATGGTCGAGGGTAATACCCAGATCATGGAAAGATTCAAATTGTTCAAGTTGATAAGAATCCAATAAATAGTTAATCAGAAGAGGGGTTCTACGATAAAAAGTCATAGATTTACACTTGTCCCTGTTCAAATGCAACAAATTGTAAGAGCACTACATAAATATGGAATTCAAATCAACCTGAAGCAAAGCAGAATCGTTGGGCGAGTTGTGGCTCAGGAATATTCTTAAGTCATCTGCGTACATCAGCGCACGAGAATGCTTAATTACATTAGGCAGGTCATTAATAAATAACACGAAGAGAAGAGGTCCAAGATGGCTGCCCTGGGGAACTCCAGAGGTCACAAATACCGGATAAGAAGTGCTACTATTAAAGACTACTTTCTGAGTTCTAGACTGGAGATAAGATTTTATCCAATTAAGAAGCCCTAGTGGAAATCCCATTAGACGCAATTTCAAAATCAGAAGGCAATGAGAGACACTGTCGAAAGCCTTACTAAAATCAGTAAAGATAACATCTGTTTGTTTACCTTGAGTGAAACCATGAATCACTGAAGAAGTAAATTCCAGTAAGTTTGTAGTAATGGATCTGCTTTTAACAAATCCGCGCTGGTTCGGCGAAATAAAAGGAGAACATAAGTGTTGTAACTGAGATGTTATAATTTGTTCGCAGAGTTTGGGTATTGCAGAGAGTTTCGCAATGCCCCTGTAGTTTGAAATGTCAGAACGAGAACCCTTTTTATGTAAGGGAATAATGAAAGATTCTTTCCATGGAGTTGGAAACCTAGACTGCTCAAGTGATTTGGAAAACAAGATGTGGATAGGAAAGGCAAGCGAGTCTGCGCATTGCTTTAAGATGCACGATGGCACATTATCTGGGCCAGGAAAAAGGTAAGATTTTAGGGAAAGTAAACCATTCAAGACAAAAGAAAAAGAAATGGTGGGGCAGCTTATGAAATCATATGAGGAAATAGGATAAGAATAGCCTTTGCTGGCATCGGACGACGAGTAAGTTGATTGAAAGAATTTTGCGAAGAGATTTGCAATGTCAATGTCGGACGAGGCATTTTCATGTTTAAAGAAAAGAGAAAAAGGTAAGGCATTGGAACGACGTTTGGTATTTACGAAATGGTAGAAGCTCTTTGGATCGTTACAAAAGTTACTCTGTACTCGAGACAGGTAGTTTTTATAGCAAATTCGATTTTGGGCTTGAAATTTTGCCCTAGCAGTCGAGTATTTGGAGAAGTCCGTTGCTTTTCCAAATCTTTTGTTTATTTTGAAAAGGCGAGACTTCACATTTTTCAAGTGTCTCAGGCTTGCACAGCTCCATGGAACATTTTTGTGAGCGCTACTTACACTCTCCTGAGGAATAGAGATATCGAATAGCTCGTACAGCTAGAATAAAACAGATTGGTGGCAGTTTCAACACAATGCACTTGATTAAGAAATGACCATTCAGTATTAAGCAACAAATTGTTCAGAACATGGTAGTCTGTCTTCCTAAAGCAACGCCTAAGAAGCGCTTTAGTTGGCTTTACTTCCTCGGCTGTGCCTGAAAGGTCCAATTGGAGTTCTATGGTAGGATGATAATTATCTTCAGGCAAAGAAATTGTAAATGTACGAGATATAGTAGCACGTGGACTATCAGTAAACAATAAATCCAGTATATGACCAAGCGAGTTTTTAATGTAATTAGCTTGAAGCAGAGATATCTTATTTTATTAAACTGCTAATTTATCCACATAATCTTGTTAAATGTATACTTCATTTAAGCGTACAAACTTTTAATTTTGAGAAGAAAATTAAAACTCCGAAAATGTTATTGTCATAATTTGAAGAAGTTGGCAGGTTTGCTAATTGTTTGCTTTCTGCTGCTCTCTGACTTTTGCATTGTTTTGATGGATAATGTTTTAAAATTAATTTTTATTACTTAAAACCCATCAAATCTGTAATAATATTAAGGCAATTCGATCAGTTAAGCATTCAAGATGTGTTCCTCATTATTATATTTGACACAAATCTCTTTATTAGTAAAACATAGACCAAATGTAGCCACAAAATTCGCAACATTTGAAAACAACCAAAAGAGGTTTCAGGAACAATGACAATTGCTTTTGGGTCGTTAGAGGTTTGTAGAACACGGCCGGTAGAACATTGGCTGAAAGAACTATCTCTGACATTTACTTTTAAAATATAATTTCATTCAAATGTTGACCGCGACAACGCCGTAAATGGTCCATTCAGATGGTCCAATTTTGGATCACTCTTTGCAGCAGTGCACTAATTATGGTTATTTCATTTAGTATATGGGCATTTCCACAGAAAAGTCCACCGAGACCAAAAAATGAAAAGTACTTAAAAACACTATTTTTATAACCTTGCAAAGGGTACTGGGCACTATTTTGCCCAGAAGTTTGCAACGCATAGAAATATTCATTTCCGACCCCATAAACTATATATATTCTAGATCAGGGCGACGAGCTGAGTCGATTGAGCTTTGTCCGTCCGTCTGTCTGTCTGTCCGTCTGTTTCTACGCAAACTAGTCTCTCAGTTTTAAAGCTATCGAGCTGAAATTTTGCACAGAGTCTTCTATTTACTGCACGCTGCTAATATGTAGGAACCGACCGGATCGGATGACTATATCTTATAGCTGCCATAGGAACCATCGGTGAAAAAACGGGTCTTAGTGAGAAAAACTTTTTTGTTTTTAATTTTAGCGTTCTTAAATTTTGACATTATTAATATTCTATGGTTTCAAACAGATTTGCAAATTTTGGTCAAGATCGGATGACTATATCTTATAGCTGTCATAGGAAGCATCGGTCGGAAAATGGGTCTTAGTGAGAAAAACTTTTTTGTTTTCACTGTTAGCGTCCTCAAGCTCGGCTATTAATTATATTATATGCTTTCAAACAGATTTGCAACTTTTGGTTAATATCCTATGACCATATCTTATAGCTGCCATTGAACCGATCGGTCGGAAAATGAGTCTTAGTGAAAAAAAACTTTTTTGTTTTTAAGTTAACCGTTCTTAAGGTCGGTGATTATTAATATTAAACGCTTTCAAACTAATTAGAAAAAGTTGATCGACATCGGGTGACTATATCTTATGGTTGCCATAGGACAGATCGGTCGAAAATGAGTCATAGTAAAAATTTTTTTTGTTTATTTTTGTTAGCGTCCTTAAACTTGCCGATGACTTATTTTATATGCTTTCAAATAGATTCGCAAAATTGGGTCGAAATCGGATGTCTATATCTTAAGGCTGCCATAGGGCCGATCGGTCGGAAAATGAGTCTTAGTGAGAAAAACTTTTTTGTTTTTAATTTTATCGTTCTTAAACTCGGCGTTTGGTAATTTGATATGTTTTCAAAAAGATTCGCGAAGTTTGGTCGAAATCAGATGTTTATCTGTCGAAAAATGGGTTTTAGTTACAAAAATCTTTGATTTTTATGTAAGCGTTCTTAAACTGTGACATTCGCATTTGCAAGGGTATAAAAACTTCGGCACAGACAAAGTTAGCTTGGCCTTCTCTTTTATCATATTTTCATGGGGAAATAATCAAAATGTACTAATATGAGCCAATTTTAAATATATTCATAATCATAAGAATCTCTTATTGAATTGAACCTGTCAAATTACATCAAAAAAACCACATTTTTCAAATATTTAGAGTTATTTGCTTTGCTATTACACTATAGTCAGAGAGTCTCTTTAGAGATGTATGACAATTGTAAAGGCAGCTTAAACAAATAATTCAGAAGACACCATAAGAAACTATATGATTGCAATTAAATGTAAGTTTCTGCTTTATATAATATAATAATAAAAACAACATAAATATAATGAGTAAAGTTAAGTAACGTTACGTCAGGTAACGTCACGTCAGATACTTATGCAAATAAAAAAAATGTTTGTAAACATTTTTGAAAACGATAACCTGGAAAATAAACTTGTATTATTTCAAATCATACTAAAAAAAATTTTATACAAAAAGCTTTGCCCAATTCGCAGAGTTTTGCATTTTTCTAAAACAAGTCAAAACTCACTTCCGTTTTATGTAACGTCACGCCAACATATATGTTTGCATATATCTTTAACACCTTATGATCGATGTATGTCATTGTTTTTGCTGATTATAGTGCTACTTAATTGCTACCCAAATATAGAACAATCTTTTTAAAAATCCAAGATTTTCATATTTTTTAAAGACATCTTTTCGTACGAACGTAACGTCACGTCAGTTTGGAAATGCCCATATTCATTTTGTTGAAAATTTCACTTATTAATAACGCAGTAATTTCAATTTTCCGATATAGTATAAACATTCAAAGACTTGCATATCATTTCAAAAATTGACAGCTCAACAAAAATGAAATTCCAAATCAAAGTGCAATAATGCCTTAGTCATTTCATATAGTACATATATCTAGTTATATCTAAAAGTGTGTATTGTATGTGCAGTTTATTAGACAAATTGTTTAACCTTCCAAAAAAAAAAGCCCCCATAGCCCCCATTCCCGCCACCCACAAGCATGGCCAAAACAGCTGCTTTTGCTTGGCATTGAAAACTGCCTTTGAGCGGGAGCGAGCAAGCGAAGCGTCATTGCGGACAAGCTAAAACACGAACAGCATACGAATGAATCGTCAACAAAACGAAGCGATGCATCGTCGTTGTCGTCATCGTCACACAGGCCGACCGGTTTTTGGCGCCTGCTTTGGCGCTTGGCGCTTCAGTGCGAAACGAAGCATCGAAAGTGTCAGGTGTCTTCTCTGGATTGTCTCTTTGTCGCTTGTCGCTCGTTCAACACAAAATTACATTTGACGCAGATTTTTACGTAGTACGTTAAACGGCGGCGGTGATTTCATTTTGTTTTGTTTTTTATTTAATTCGAAAATAATATAAAATATAAAAAAATAAAATACAACAATTAAAGTGCCTACGATTTGCCATTTTTTTTAAACGAATCTTTTTTTTTTATTGTGTGCCATTAAATCATCATTCAACTTAATGCAAAAAACAACAAGTGACGCGTATCAAAACGGAATAATTACAATTTTTGCTAGTTTTTTTTTTTTTTGTATAAATAAATACATTTTTTTTTCACACGTGCAAGCCAAACCGCGACATAGAGAGGAGGGAAACAGAAGAAAACACAAACAACAAGATCTGTGTGACATTGATCGTGAGATCAGGTCGGCGGTTTTTTTTTCATTTTTTTTTCCCCTGAGTGTTTGATGTTTTCCATTAGCTTTATTAGCAATTCCAAATGGCATTTATTGTTGTGGTTGTTGCAATTGTTGCTATTGTGTCGGCAATTTGGTGACTGATTTCAATTGATTGAGTTCAATTGCAAACTAATTTAAACGAAAATTCATAATTTTAAGAAATTCTAGAAAGTTGGCCGGCAGTAAATTAATTCTTTGAATTTTTTTCGAATTTTAAAAAAATCCCAAAAAAATTTTTTTAAGAACTGAAAATTAGATTTTTTGTATATTTTGTACAGAAATTGGAAATCGATTTTATATTTTAAAAATATTTGGTTCTAACAAAAATAAAAGTGAAATATACTAAAATTCTTAAGAACCGGTTTAAACCAATAATTCCAGTACCAGGGAATCAAACCGAATCGTCTTTCGTTTCCAACTCCGGTTCTGTTACGTACCGGTAAAAGGTTCTGTTTTGGTTTTAACATTATTTCGGTATACCGGTACGTACCGGTATGAACCGGTAAAATATAAAGAAAGATCGCTCACCGATTTCTTAGCGAAGACATAATTGAAAAAAAAACGTTCTACCAAAGACACTACATGTATAGATACCGCATCTCATAAAATTTTTTTTATTTTTGGGATCTTATGTCAGCTCCCAAGAACAATCGTTTTTTCTTTCACATGCGGCATCTATAATATCTATAAATCTTTGGTTCTATGCTTACTTTCCCTGCTCAAATTCATACGTACATTTGTGAAAACTTTGTCTAGTTTTGTTGATGTGTTGTTGGGCCGTTGTCTAGTTTTGTGTTCACCTTTTAAGTACAGCTTCTTTATTTTGTAAACGTTTCAAGCTCTGGAAAATAGTTAATGATTGATGCCATTAAACTGTTTTGTGACAATTTGTTAAGCTCTGGTGGAAGAAATTTGACGATCGCTATACAACAAAAATTCTGTACACTTCTCTAGTCCATCCGATGCTTGATTATGGGTCATGTGTGTGGTCTCCGCAATATTTGACCCATCAAGATAGTATTGAAACTGTGTGAACGCAATTCATATTGTTCGCTCTTCGTGGCTTAAACTGGAATCCTGAGGTCCGTTTACCTTCTTACTCTAGTAGACTTCTTTTGATTAAACTTCCCTCCTTAATTCTGCTTATGGCAATTTTTACACATTGACTAATTAATGGTGAAATCAACTCATCTGAGTTGGTTGACCTCAATGTTTCTATTAGACTGACTTGTAATTATATTCCCTTTTCACTGAATCGTTGTACTATGCCTTGCATGAACCGCTTCGTGTCCTCTGTGCCGAGCAATTGACTCTAAAGCTTCTCTTCATGCGCGTTTTCGCGAAGTCGCACGTAAGCTGCTGCACCTATCGGTCTGTTGGGCGGAAGGTGTTCTGCTCGTTTTTTTTGTATTTCACAGCCAGACTCAATTTTTATTGCTATTTTTAAAAGAAAATTGCGTAAAGGACCCCAAAAACTAAGTGACAGCTTTGTTGCACTCAGAACCGAAATTATTTCGTTACAATGCTTAGGTTCTTTTTGGTCTTTTCGGTTCCAAGAATATCGGTTCTCGGATACCGGTGTACAAGAAATTCAAAATATCGGTTCCGGTTCGGGTTCTGAGTTTTAATCGGTTCTTTTCGGTATACAATTCCGGTTCTGGTTTCGTTTTGATTCCCTGACCGGTACCTTTATAGTTTCAGTTCAAAGCTTTGTTTTTTTACCAGTTTAGTCATTTCAATTTACAATATTCTCTACATAAAACGTTTAAAAAACTAAAGGAATTCCAACTTTTAGTTGATAAATAGCTCAATCCCTTGTTGGACTAAAACGATTTTTAATATATATTCTCTTAGCAAAGTTTAATAAACTGAAAAACACATTGGTTATACCAGCTTAAAAAGCTACGAAGATATCAAATTTGGCTTCGACAATATCACTTTTAGAAGTTTTTCAAAAATAAAATTATTTAGGCACTGCAACCTTTGGAAAATGAAATTGATTCGTGTTCTCGCAACACCAAAACAAAAAAGTTTTTCGTTCTGAAAAGTTATAATTGTTGGTGGAATGAAAAGTAATTGCCAAATTACGCAAATTACGCAACTCACAGTTGCTAGATATTGTACATAAAGTGCATTTTCCTTAATTGAAATTGTTAGTGAAAAATAATTTGCATTCTAGGCTTTAATTGATTTACAAAGAATTTTTTATTTAATGTGTCCAGAATTTAGCATTGCCCAACCAAATCGAAAAGTGAAACCTAAAAGTCAGCCGCTCTCATCTTCGACTTTTCCATTTTCGATCGTTTCGATAGGAATTGTGGATTCTCTCTTTAAATCTAGTGCCGATCCCGCTTGGACCGGTGGCTTGCAAAACGTAAAAAGAGAGGAATTTCAATCGGAATTGAGTACACAAAAACGAAACCGAAGCGTAAATGCGTTCGATTTACTTTTCAAAAAGTAGTGGAATTGAGAACATGCCTCATAGACAAAGACAAAGAAATTTTGAATTTTATAAGTAAATGAAACATCATGATCCAAAATAACTTTTGATCCCGAATTTCTTGTTCCATTAGTTTTGAACGCTAAACTTTCCAAATGTTGCTGCTCCTTACGTTCAGTTACTTATCCTCACTCTCTTGTCTATAAAACCCAGAATGAGAATTTAACTAGATTTCACGAAAAAAATTCTTGAAAATTCTAGAATGAATTAATTTTTATTCAAGAGATACTCAAACTTTTTATTTAAGAGATACTCAAACTTTACGCTCTACTTTTATCTTAGAGTATGCCAAAGAGCATATAAATGAGATTTACTTACACTTAGAAAAAAAAAGTAAGAGAAAAGCTAACTTCGAATAACGATATATTTATACAATTTTAAACACACTCCCCAAAATTGAATAGAAACTGATAATATTCATAAAGTATAAAGACGCTACTATTGAAAACAAAAAATGTTTCTCACTAGAACTACTTTTTCGACCGATCGCTGTATGCTATAGTCATCCGATCCCGACGATTCCGACAAATGTGCAGCGCATATGTACCGAAAGACCTCGGGCACAGTTTGGTTAACATAGCTTTAAAACTAACAGAAACTAACTAATAGCATGCCTATATCAACTCAGCTCGTCATGCTGATCAAGAATATATATCCTTTATGTGGTCGGAGATGCTTTCTTCTTTGCGTTAGAAACATCTGGACAATTTTAGGGTTGCGACTTTTATTATTTTTAAAAAAGTTCGTTCCAATGATGCCGCCGATCCACAAGCCGCATCAAAAAGTGCATTTTTCAGGGTGCATTGGCAGTTGTTGAAATGCCTCTGGCTGCTTTTCAGACCAAATTCGGTAATTCTGTTCATTGACTTACCCATTGAGCCAAAAATGAGCTTCGTCGCTGAAGGCAAATTTTCGATAAAACACATTTCTCACAGAGCACGATTTTTGATTATAAAATTCAATGATTTTCAAGCGCTGTTCGTTTGTTAGTCTGTTCATGGTGAAATGGCAAACCTTACTGAGCATGTTTGGCCTTGCCACATGCATCACGCGTGAGGTGTTAAACCAAATATCAAAGTGTTATCAATGTGTTCACTGTTTAAACTATATTTTCCAATTTGATATCAGTAAACATTTTTTGCTTAGCTCCAGTTTGCGGTTTGAAACCAAAAATTACGAATGGTTAATGTTTGAAAATTTTAAAAAAATTTTAGGTTTGCGGTTTTTGGGTGACCATTTCGGTTCGGCTGACGTTTTTCCCAATTTTAATCAAAATAATACTTGGTTTTAAACTGGTTTTAAAAGGAAAACCCACTTTAGTTAAGAATAGAAATGTTATAATTATTTTGTTCAGGGTTTGCATAGCTTGACTTCGCGGGTTCGAACTAATACACAGAGGGGAAAAACCTGTTTAGAATTAGGTTGCCTTCAACTAAAAATAGTTGAAGTTTTAAAAGTGCTTGAAATGTTCAACCACCACACCGAAAAGTATAAGTAGAACTCTAGACTCTAGTACAGCTACAAAAGTGTGTGACAGCTCAAAGTGCTAACACGCCAGCAAAGTTCGATTTCCAGTCAAGATCGAAAAAATGTGTTTACTTCTCTGCAAGAACCCAAGTCGGGAGGGAGTAAGTGGTTGGTCGTTAAAGTTTGTTGTACAGCGTTGTCTCTGATCCTATGGCATATGGGCAGAGCAGCAGACATATCCAGCGCTTGTAAACAATAGTTGCTTTCCTTCCCTTCCAATTTAAACAGATATATGCTGTTTGCTATTCCGAAGCCCCAAAATGTGTGGATCCTTATGTGGAAGCTTATACAAAATCAATGAAATTTTGTCCCAGTCTTGAAAACGGAACAATCAAGTTCTTATCAATAATCAAAAACTGTTCTTGAAGTGAGAACATTGTACTACAAACGAGTAAGACCGTTCATACACTGTTTTATGTAATGTTTATGCTCATCTTGAGTCCAATGTTCTTGGTTTTTTCCCTCTGTGTATGACCAAAGATTAGTACTTTTTCGATTATCAGCCAAATGCAGAGTTATACTAATATTGTGAGAGGAAAGACGAGTTAGGTGGTAGTTTAGTTCATTCTCGTTTCTTTCTTTTTTTTACAATTCCACCCTCGACAGCGGCGTGCAATAGAATGATCTGGGCTCGTCTCTTTTAGAGTTTTCCTTACAGTTCTTTTACAGAGTCGTCTTATATATAGGTGTAGGTGTGAAAGAGATGACTATATACAGAAGTGTTATGGTTATGTTAATGTTAAAGGGAATAGCCGTTAGGCTGACCATGAGTATTTGCATATGTTGTAGCTTTTCTACTACAATATTGAAGTACATGAAGTATGTATATCACATCTGATTAGTTTCGAGGAAAACAATTTTCATTTTAAAGTCTTTTTGTTTATCCTGAACCCTAAAAAAAAGTAATCATCAAAATGACACTATTAAGTTATCAATTTGAAACTATTGAGTATAAAATTTTCTATAATACTCCAAGTATCAAGTCGATATTTTCGAAAGTATAGGTATTAAAATGATATTTCAAGAATACCAATTTGATACTAACTTGTATCAGATTGACACTTTTTTGTATAAATCGGGGGTGACCCAGAAATCACTCGAGATTTTGGTATAAACTTCTGCTTTTTCAATTTCAATTGTACAACTTTATATGTAAAGTAAAAAGTAGATGGTGAATTTGAGCGATTTGGCACCAACTGCTCAAATCTACTTGCCTTTGAACAGTCGGTTTCAATTCGCTTTACTTTCACCAACTGATCTAGTAACCTAGCTTTTTTGTACCACTTTACATATAAATTCAAGCAGTTTATCTCTTAAATCTCTAGTGATTTCTGTGTCACCCCCGAATATTTTTGTATCAATTTGATACTAGGTCTTATCAATTTGATATTTCAATTGTCAATTTCTACCTAAATGAAAAACGTCTCTGTTGCAGCTGTCTTCGTTTCGATGCTCTCGCATTGTGCGTCATCTTGCAAAACGTTTAAACAACCACAGCAGCATTGTGGCCTGGTATATGTCGTATCCAAAGAGTTACATTTGTTGTGTACATTAAATTTTGTGAATCAAATTAATACCCAAAATATCAATTTGATACTTTATAGGTTTATATTGATACAAAAAACAAAATGTTACTAGTTTTGGTTTCAATTTCATGTGTATCACATTGATATTGATAAAAAATTTTTGTTTACTTATTCCTTTCCAAAATTTTCCCTTATATTATTTACTCAAAAATCTTTCAAAACAAACTCAATTAATTCCCCACTTTTAGAATGAATGCAAGTTGACTGTTTAAACATTTTACTTGTTAATTTGTGTTAGTTTCGCTGAAAAATTTTACATTTCTTACGCCTCAAAGTGGAGAACCCCCTTCTGGTTCGGCGAACTATAAACATTAAATAACAATAATAAACAACAACAACAAGAACAACAACCACAACGCCAACTCGGGGAGGCCAGCAAGTTGAAGCAGTTTGTCTAAGTGGCTGCGGGGCTTTGTCAAAGCGTATATAAAATATAATACAATAGAAAGTAGGCACTACATACATATGTCAGTATGTACATACCATAGCGAGCGTAGCCAACTTGGAGTAACCAGTACGTCGCAGTTGTTGGCTCCAAAACACGCAACAGTCCGTCAGGGCATCCCCCATCGCGTGTTCCGGCACCCAGCTACTCGTCCTCAGCTGGAGGACCCTCTGCGACTTCAAACAGAGAGAGAGAGAGAGGGACCAGACCATAGACCCAAAACCGGCCGACTTTGGTTTTCTATCCTCTTACATACAACAAACCCAACTATAGTACAATTTTTTCTATAACAAAATTTCCTTTTTTTCTCTTCTTCTTCTCTTTTTTGTTGTTGTTTTGTTTTCTATTTTGTTATACGATTTTCGTTATTGTTGTTGTTGTACCGCCAACCGCTGTGCGCCTTCGTCATCATCAACATCAACATCATCATACGTACGTACACGTTCCCGCTACTTGTAACCGGAGAGTAGGTCAGGTCAGTATATGTGTTACTATTTAGACATACTACCTACTTATAAGGGGGGACAGGGGCGGTAGGAGAAGGGGGGAGGGTGTGGGATAGCTTACACCGCATGTGTACCGCATATTAATTTTTACAACTTTGTGGTGAATGCCTGCCTGAGGAAGGGGGGAAAGGTAGGAGAATGGGTATTGTATATGTCTTGGCATGGGCAAATCAATCGCAGTTGGTAAATCTCAATTAGTTAAAAATATGGTTAAGAACGAGTTGGGTATCTTGAGAAATGTCTAAAATTATATATTCATAAAATTTGTTATTAAATTGGGTCCTCCTTATAATGCCTATATGACACTTGCCCATATTGGTAACCAATAACGAGACAGGGCTTGCGAAATCGGGACAAAAAGATACATTAGTGTTGGCAGTATGATAGTTCAACTCGTCGCTTTACAAGAAACGTTTACCAGCACAGAATATTGTTTTTGTCATGAACAATATTGGCCGAAAATATCGGCTATTGTCATATAGCCTTTAGGTTAAGCTTATATTAAACGTTATATTTTTAATAGGAAATGGTTTCTTAACGTCTATTTTGGAACTTCACCAGAAATTGTACATTCAACAAATAGCTGGAACAATGCGAGGGTATTAGTGACCTTTTTAAATATCAATCAAAGAAGTTTTAGCAGGCTCCAGGTCAATAAGTTAAGTTTTTGTTTATAACTTTTCTAAAAACAAGACACACACACACACCACAAAGGAGGCTGGTTGACTTTGAAGCTATTTCATGCATCACCACGATTCAATCATCAACAGTCTTTGCCTGTCTTCTGCGTGTTAGCAGAGGCTACCTCATGCCAGCATTGCTATAACCGCTTAAGAATTGCAAAGGCAGGCTTATAGCAAAATTCGACATCAGCAACCAACGTTAAGTCGCAGTTTCTTTGTGTGTGTGTGTGTGCGTCCCGTAATTGGCCCTTCTGTTATTAGTGAGGGAAATTCTCTTTCCTAAGTTAACACAGACGTCAATTTGTTGAAATAGAGGAGGTAAGATTGCATCCACAAAACATTATATCAGGGATCGGCAAAACACATATGCTTGTTTTGGCCTTGCGCGTGTGTGTTTAGCCACGCGAGAGCGCGCTTATTCGCACTTCTTTGTTGTTGCAAGAGAGAGCAGTATAAACTCGAATACTGTCGCTGTCGAGGGACGTACCGGACTCTGCATTAGATCAACAAATTCTGCCTTAAGAGCGCACGCACACATGCGCCTAAAAGATGAACTGACGGCTGATTATGATGTTTTAGTACTTCCGCCAGCCGAAATAAGCAAACTTGCTTGATTGATTCCGCTAAGCTGAGCTTAAAACTGAATTTTAAAGACCTAACCAGTGCTTGCTGTGCCCACTAGCATGCACAGAGCCTGGTTATTTGTCAAGATCAGCCTTAAGTTCTGCCGCTAGTTCATCTTGAGCTTCTTATACACGAACTGAACATGCTTGGCTTTCCTCCGAAGCTTCTTAATTGGATCGTGGCTGCATGTGTGCGCGCGCCCTAATAGCTGATTAATAAAACACAACTCTTTTGTGAGTGACTCACCCCTACATCAGCTGAATGAATCTTTATTTTGTAGTCTTTGAAATTTTTTGAAAATGACCGCCATGATGTGAAAATATGCAGTTATAACGATATCTTAGAGTCGATATCTAGTATCGTAAGAAATCCAATGATTGTCATACTGTAAATAAAATGAACGACGACGAGATCAGGTAGTAGAGGCAGTATAAACCGTAGAGATATTGTAAATACGGAAGCCAAAGTGATCGCGCAGTAAGAGCGTGTAAGTAACAAGAAAGAAAATCGGTCAAGCCCGACTATAACATACTCTGTTCCTTTACTACTCTCGCATTTGCTCACGAGTCAACAGAGGCAATCTTAGTGAGAGAGAGGGAGGGAGAGAAACTTAGAGAGCGCCCAACGCGGTCGGACATGGCAATATCGACTCGGCTCTTGATGCTGATCAAGAGTATATATAAAAATTATAGGGTCGGAAATGATTCCTTCTCCCTGTTACATACTTTTGCACAAACTTAATATACTCTCTGTACCTTTGGTACAGAGTATAAAAAGCTGAAATATATCCCAAACTCTTGTTTCACAATTTTCATATTGGTCTCTTTTTGTACATTTTTTGATTGGCATTGCAAAATCTTGCATTCCGAAAAAAAATCATTTCTGTTTTTTGCTGAATTTAGCTAGAAACTTCTCTCTTATACAATCTTATGCAGCAAAAAATTCTTTAAAGCATGTTCCTTCACTTAGGCTGAATGGTTGAAAGCCATTTTAAAAATAGTTCCAACCAGAATGCGGCCGATTTCTTACTGGGTCTGTCTGTCTATTCTGACATCGGAATTGTCTTGATTATTCGGCAAAAGTTTATAAGCTGGAAAAATTTTTTTTTTTTGAATTTGAAATCGTGGACTTAATATGAGTATCTTGCAGCACATATTTTGCACGTGGAACAATCCTAGAATCTTACTAATATTATAAATGTGAAAGTTTGTATGTTTGCCCCTTTGTTACTCAATTAAGCACAAATAATCGCGAAATTTTGCAAATTTTTCATATGACCAAAGATTATTATGAAGACTAAATGGACGGCAGTAGTAGAGGGGTTAATATAGGAAATGTTTACATATTTATAGACCGAGCTGTCCAAAAAATCGCGAAATATCCAAAATTGTCATTTGAGCTTAGATTTTTTTTGGGAAATTTGCCAAATTGTATGAGTTTTGGGAACCATTGAGATTTGATTGATGGCAATTTTAGACGCGTAAATAGTTAGATCGAACGGTTCAAAAAAATCGGGAAATTTTCACAATTTTTGTATGAGTTAAACTATAATGTAGACGGGTAAATTGACGGCTCAAGATCAAGTGTTCAAAAAAATCCGTAAATACACAACATTTTATGATTAGTTATTAGACTATGGGTTACCCATTTACGGACTAGCACCAAAAAAAAACATTAAAACCAATAAAAACTTTATTGAATACGGCACTACGAATTGCATTAGGAGCATTTTGTTCAACACCAATAAACCACCTACATACACACCTGATCATATTAATGGGTACACACATCAACTCTGTCTTTAAGGTAACAGAAAACAGTTTTATTCATTGTTTCAAACTTCAAATTTGTTCTCATTGGTTCTTAAACTATTTGTTTTCAATAAAATAAACTTAATTGTAACATAGAATAATAATATAACATAAAAGAGATCATTTTGTGTTTCAGATACGTTTTCAGTGTGATCATAATAATAGGTACACTTCATGTGTTGGTAAGAAAAAAAATTTTAATTTCCATTTTGTGTTCTTTTTTTTAGGTAAATTAGTATTTCCTAACTTAGCATCCAGTGTATCCACCTCTATTTTTGGCCACTACTGCTATTCTTTTTGGTATACTTTTAATAAGAGCCTGGCAGGTCTCTACTGGTGTCTCATACCACAGTTTTTGGACACCTTCGCATAATTTTTGTTTATTTGAAAATGAATGCTTTGCCAATTTCTTTTTAAAGTCTCCCCACAAGTTTTCAAAGGGGTTAAGGGCGGGGGATTGGCTTGGCCACTTCAGAACGTCAACTTTTTGGTCCTCGAAAAATTTAGATAACAGCCTTGATGTGTGTTTAGGATCATTATCTTGCTGAAATACCCAACGTAATGGCATATTTTCCTCAGCATACGGTACCATAACTGTTTCCAATATGGATTTGTACTCTTCAGCATTCATTTTGTTCGTAGTCTGATAAATTGGACCTACGCCGTAGCAGGAGAAGCAACCCCATACCATTATATTGCCACCTCCATGTTTGACTGTTTTTTTTGTAAACCGTGGATGGAATTCCTTTCCATTAGGGCGTCGAACATTCCTTTCGCAGTCATTCCCAAACAAATTAATCTTGGTTTCATCGCTCCATAATATGTTTCTCCATTTTATCTCCCCGGTGCATCCTACCCAGTCTTTGTGGTCCCTTGCAAAGTTTGCCTCATGGTGATATTTTTGTTGCGCATAAGTGGCACTTTTCTGGCAATTCTTCCTGGTAGGTTGGCATCTTGTAGTCGTCTTCGGATAGTTGGAGCACTAACTGAATTCCCAATTACGGCTGCAATAGCCTTCGATGACTTAAATGGGTCCGTTTTGCTCAAAGTTACTATGTAATGGTCAAGGGTTTCTGTTGTTTTTTGTGGCCTTCCACGGGTTTCCTGTCTTGGTTTTCTTTCTAATGAATTTTTAACAAAATTATGAGACCTGTTTATTAATTTGGCGATGGCTCGTAAAGATTTGCCTTCTTTTCTAGTACAATGAGAATTTCGACCCATTTTGTCTAAAAAAAATAATTATTTAATTCTCTGTATTGACAGGAGCTATACTTAATTTATCTTTAGTTACCAAAAGATCACTGATTACAAAATTATTCACTTGATACTTGTGAGAAACGGAGATTGTACCTATTATTATGATCAGGCGAAATGTGTGGTGGACTCGCAATTTATTGAAAAGCTTTGATATACGGTCACAGTGTGGTCAGACATTGACAACAACAAAAAACCAAAAATTAAAAAGTTGTCAACACTAAAAGTACGAAAAAACCATCTATAATAAAAAAATTCCGGTGTGTACCTATTAATATTATCAGGTGTATATTTCGAAGCTAACGTACCCACAATCGAAATAAGAACCCAACAATTACAAGCAAAACTATTTAACACAATAACGCATTCATATGACACGCCCCTGAGAAAAATAACAGAAAATATCACAAAGACAAAAACCAAAAGATTCAGTACCTCTGCCCTTCACAAATCTATAAATGTCTGCTCCTCATTAGATAAAAAGCCCTGTGCTGAATCTTATACAGGCAAAGACATCTTCTTAAGAGATTTCAACGAAACAAAACACAATTTAAGTAACCATACATTTATATACACCGACGGATCTTTAAACAAAGAAGTAACAGGATATGCAATAACCATTGAGAAGGAAGTTCTTAAGCTCGCGACTTTGCCCAGCTACTCATCTGTGTATACTGCGGAGATAATAACTTTACTAGAAGCAGTACAAATAGCACTTAAAAAAACAGGGAAAATATGCATATGCTCCGATTCATTATCAGCTGTCGATGCTATTCAGTACATAAACAATTCGTCCTTTTATCCAGCAACCATAAGAACTCTATTAATTAGGCAATTCCCAAAAATCAAAATCAAACAGACATTAATAGATACATAAACCACGCCTTTTCAAATGTTAACATAAACCTAATACAGCACACTTCACCCTGTTACCAGTCCTTAAATCCGAGCAAAAACAATATAGACCACTACCTCAAGCAGACAGAAATTAGTTGCCTACCAATAAAAGAACTAGTAAAACTTATCAGACTACGATTTGGACATACATACATCACCCACGAGTATCGGCTCTTACAAAACAAGAGTAACAACTGCCATCTCTGCCACACAAATGAATCTCTCACAATAGATCACGTTCTAAACGAGTGCATTTCACTGCAAAGCCAAAGGAACAGCTTCCCCAACCGAAACCTAACCTCCCTCCTTACAGATCCATCTCCAAAAAACCTTCTAGATATAATAAAATTCCTTAAATCATCTAATATTATTCACTTGCTCTAATTAGTATTTCTTTCAATTCTATATATATTCTATAATCTGTTATTTTAAGCTTAAGTCCTTCTTTATATCTTGTATATTCAATTCACCTGTAAAAAATCATTAGAATCAGCCGAAAGCCACAGTAGCTATAGCTGTCCCCCCTTTGTAGCTTTAGTTTTAACTATAAGCATACAGTATATAAATAAATAAATAAATTTGATGAGACTCGAGTTTTGTATTTATTATACGTATTAAATATGAAATACGAAGGCACTGAGCTACCAGCGGTAATAAGATATGGCCGGTATGGCCGCCTTATGCGAATTCCAGAAGATTAAGCGATTAAGGTATTCGAAATGAATTACGAACAAACTCTTTAAGAGTAGAAGAAAATACATTTGATATCCGAGAAATTTATATTCTGGATATGTTTTTATTTACACTTTAAAGTAATTTTACCAAAAAAATTTCATGACCATAGCGATCTATCTTCCTTATATTATATTTTGGGAAACTTTGAGCATTACCTTCTGAATTCCGCTTGTATAGATTTTCGCAAGCTCCCTTTTGATTTTTAAAATCAATCAATTGATGTTTTTGCTCTTATATCCTTTGCCGTAAACTTTTTTTCAAATTGGACCAAAAATTTTCAATTGTCTTTAATTAGGGTGCATTGGGGGGTTTTGCAACTTGGGTATATATTGTATATTTAATATATCAAGTGCCTCCAGTGTTTTTTTTCGAACCAAAAGACCGTGTGTCATTCGCATGATGCTTTTCAATAAATTGTTTGGAAGGCAATGGTCTTTGTAAATCGTCGTATTAACAGCTAATTCTGCCTTGAAAACGACGGGTTCGCTGATGCCACATTCACTTATGGACAGCCGCAGTAATATCTTCGTAGGATACTTGGTTTTTGTGATTTGAGTGACATTTACAGGTGGTTTAGTGTTAGGAAGCTCCACTCGTGGCCCTCTTCTGTGAAATAAGTCTCGTTATACATAATACAAACATTTGACAAGTTTGAAGAGAACAAATTTCTTTAAAGTGCTCTTAGCCGATGATTAATGGTCTTCCTTTGCTGTTCAGAAACAGTAGGCACAGTTTTTTTTTATAACATTTGATTACTCCCATGTCTTAAATATATTTTTTTTATAGTTTTGTCACTTTAATTATAACTTTTTGCCAGCGCACGATATGATTTGGCTGTGCGACCCACAATTTCAGCCTTTGATTTAGCTCTTACTTCAGATTGCTATAAGTTGTATTTTTCACCGGATCCAGGTTTTTTCTCCATTTGTTTTCCAGTCTTTACATCCGATATTACTTTATAAATAAAAATTTTCTTGAATCCCATTGCCGAAAAATAATGAAATATTTAATTTTTCGTCTGCTTTGGGTGGTTGGTGCAATATATTTTGACATACCAGTTTTTCTTGGGTAAGTGTTACCAATTCTTTTAAAATATCATTAGTCGCCTTTTGTACGCCGATTGGCGAGGTGTACATCTTTTTAAACCTGGGATCAAGAAATTACGATTTCACTAATATTTTATTAGATTCAAGTGGCTTGAACCTTTTCTCCAATAGTTTACGAAGCGACTAAGGATGCCCTCGTCAGATTCAGCATTTACAATCTGCATTTTTTGAATAATAGTGAAATTAACGGGATCACCATACTGATAGTGACATAATATTCGCCGCTTATTTCCACAGTTGCATCTTTAAATGGGCTCAAAAGGCTACAAAAATCACGGCAAATGTTTGCTTCTTTAGCCGATAGCATTTCTGGTAATTATTTAACATATTCGGGTCTGTTTATAAGAATGATTGTCACTTTATTTGCACACAGAGTGACCAACGCACAAATATCATAAAATATCAAAAAAAAAAAAGTATGGCATATTCGATATTTGGACAAAAAAAATATCACGACATTAATATATCAGTTTTTATGTTTTGATATATTATCAACAACCCTATTTAATAATTGGCAATTAAAGGTAAAAAGGACGGGCCAACAAAGTAACTAGAAATGAGGAAAATAGGGAAGTTAATTTTTAACCTTCCGAACCTGGACCCGAACCGAACCCTCTTGGAAAGAGGTTAGTCAGATTTTACAGAATTTGAAAAAAACTATTACCATATCGAAATGGGAGCTAAGAGTGCATGAACCAAAATCTTTGATTTCGTAAGTAATTGAACCGGTCCGAAAACCGAACCTTAGACTCTCCTACGGGCTCTAGAACCTTTCCCAGAATTTCAGAAGATTATTGCCTTCACTGCCAACCGCTTACATCTGACAACAATAACCCATTGCGCTCTTCTCTCAGTAGTTTCTGCCATGAAAAACGAGACTGTGAGAGCGTGTTCAACGCCTTTCTTTCAAAGTTTGCTTGCCCTCTCCGCATTGTTACTTCTCCTTACCCAACTTGAGAAAGACGTCTTCAAAATTCAATCTAGAATTACTAGAATTACTAGAATACTAGAACGACTAGAATTTTTTTCAAATTATTCGTTCTACTTTTTTCTTAGTGTTGATTCCAAATTTCTTGATCCCAGAGCTTGAAACATTATACAAACTAAGCTTCTTCTCTTCGATTAGTCCTCAATCCCCTCGCCTATAAACCAATTGATAGCTGTTCAAACTTAAACATGAGACTCGTCCACGATCCTAACGTTGCGTTACTTATCATAAACCTATCATTCTTTGTGACATTAAATATTTAGCCTTTGTCGCCTATGTCATAAACATGCCACCTTTTGTAATAGCATTAAATCTGAATAGCGTCAGTGACAAGGATCAGCCCAGCAGACACACCACTTAAAAAGATCAGCCATGGGAACCACTTAAAAAGGTCATCCGGTCCCCACCACTTAATATCCATCGTGTAAATAGAAGGTGAACGGACCAAAAAATTACGAAATTTTACACAAAGTTTTGATGAGTTTAGAATATTATGAAGATTGAGTAGATGGCAATTGCCAAGTCAGCTTCACTTCTGCGTTTTGTGTTTTTAAATTCTAATGGGGGCGTAGCAACGCACGCCGGGTACCTGCTAATTATTTTAGAAATCCGAAAAGTCATATTTAAAGTACGAATAATTACTTGAAAATCTAATCGACCTACTTCTCCCATCGTTTAGGATTGAATAAAGTACGGATATCTAAATTTTTTTCCTTGCAGGTAGCTATCTTGAACCTAGTTTTTGTGTTTCATGATAAAAAAATAAATATTAGTAAAATTTTTTTTAAGAATTTATCTACTACAAGGATAACAGAACACATAACCCTTATCAGCGAGGCTAGAGTCGAGCAAGGATCCACACACTGCGTGCATTTTCTCCGCTTGTGCGTCAAGCTGGCACCGGCGATAGAAAAATAGCTCTCTGAGCAATGACAGCAAAACCTTAACCTTAGGTCTCTTAACTAAAGAAACAATAATCACAAAATTACTTTTATTTCTCTACTTATAGAATTCTAAGAATTAATTTGAATGGCGTGTAAAGTTTCATTAGAAATTTCTAGAATTCCCATTCATCAGACGAAAATAATAATAAATCCCAGAAATGCGTTGCAGCTTCCAGATTAGCACACAATATAACGCTTTGTAGTTAATTATCTGTATACACATATACATATACCCACCTTATCAATCAATCTCCCTCCCTCCCTTACTCACGCTACTAATTTCGAAGGCCTCTTCCCGTGTTGGAGATAATTTTTTGTTGTTATTCAACTAAATCTAAATGTATTTTTGCTCAATGTTGACTGACTGCAGATAACCTTTCTAGATGGGGCGGGTCAAGTCTCACTGTGTCTTTGTGTCTTTGTGTCTGTGCCTTCAGCTTCTGCTGTGTGTAATCCAATTTGAGAGCAAGACTTAGCTCTGTTCCATTTCCTCTTACTTCTCTTTCTTCACAATTGTTTTTGATTATTTAATTTGCCAGACTTTTGCTTTGATTTAGTTTTCGTTACTTGGCTTAACTGTGAAAATTTACTTGGACAGTAGCGGAACCCTTAAGAAAAATCCAGTAGACCACAAGATTTTGGTAAAGGGAATTTGTTGTCTCTCATGATGGAGTTCTGGCGCAGAAATGGGAAAGACCTTGAAAAATATGGAAAGACAAAGAAAAACAATTGCCACACAAAAATGCGCCAAAGAAATACAAAAAAAAAAAAACAACACAAAAAAATGAATAAGTAGCAGCAGAGGGTGTGTTAGTTTTCTACTTAGCAGGGTAATAAATATGAATAATATTTGTAATTATTGCAAAATTAACTTTGTCAGTATTAAAGTTAAAAAGTAATCATTCCTAACCAGAAAAAAAGGGGATATTCGTTGATGATCCATTGGATAGCTTTAATATCGTAAAAAGTATATTGATAATATTCAGATAATGTTAAATTGATCTTAGATTTTCATCCAATAGAGCTTAAAATGGAAGGGATATGAAAAATGGATAATAGATCTTTTATTTTCTGTGTACAGGAAGGAAGTAAATATATTTATAAGAGTATTTCGATATTTCCTCATAACTTCCGAACAGCATCACATATTTGAATGAGAATTAAAATTGGGAAATAATGGTCATAAATGCGCCTATAAATTGCTCAAATTGTCTGAATTTGAAAGTTTTTTCCCAATATTTTGTCATGGAACTTTAAAAGATTTTGTTCTTTAAATTTCAAGTATTAAAATATCATTGAAATAAGCTGCTCCTTTCTAAAAACGAGCATTTAGTACGAAGCTCTACTTTATTAATGTTTTGGGCGGGAGGTGGACTGCTATTTGGCCAGTTGATTGCGAGTAAGAAGCTTCTGCTTGGTGTTGCTTGGGCGACTTGAACGTTTTGTGATTTTATACGGCGTCATTCTATCAAAGAAAAGAACAAAAACTGCTTAAGTCAAGAACTTTTCGTGCTAACCAAATGACAATGAAATAGAAACTAAATTGCTTAAGTCAAGAACTTTTTGTGCTTACTTAATGACAATGCAATAAGAACGAAAATACATAAATAAATACTGCGTACATATGATAAGTCTATAGTTTTTAGAAAACTATTTCCTAGATCAAATCAAAATATCTTCAATTGAGAACGAACAGAAATGGCATTAAGCCAATAAAACATGTAGCGAAAGATGCGAGTTTTCATACACAAACCTGACCAAAAAATGTTTAACTTGTTGTTTTTAGCCCTATTTGATTGAACATTTTAAGAACCGGCTTTGAATTATTGTATGAACATTTAGTACTAGTTTTTTTGCAAATAAATTTGCATCGAACTAGAATTATTTTTAGATTTAAATGAAGAAAATGTATTTCAAATATAAAAATTCTAAATGTGACTGTGTAACTGTTTTAGCGACCTTAAATTCTAGTTTCTAGAGTAAATTGAGATTGAGACATAAATGGTTTAAAATAAGTTCACAAAAGAGTAAACAAAAATGTTTTGTTCATGTTCTTTTTTGTTTCAGTGACTCATTGTTGAGTGAACCCTTGTTCAGAGACTGATTGTTTAGTGACTCGTTGTTCAGTAAAGCATTAATCAGCGACTCATTGCTTAGTGAGTCATTGTTCTGTGACTTATTACTCAGTGACACATTGTTCAGTGATTCTTGTTCAGTAACTTTTGTTCAGCGACTCTTTTTCAGTGACTTTTGATCAGTCATTCCTCTTCAGAAGCGCTTGCTCAGTGACCCTTGCTCAGAGACTCTTGTTCAGTAACTCTTGTTCAGTGATTCTTGTTCAGTGACTCTTGTTCAGTGACTTTTGTTAAGTCATTCCTGTTCAGAAGCGCTTGCTCATTAACCCTGGTTCAGTGACTCTGATTTAGTTGATTCTTGTTCAATGACTCTTGTTCACTGACTCTTGTTCAGTAAATCCTGTGCAAAGGCTCTTGTTCTGTAACTCTTGTTCAGTGACTTTTGTTCATTTAATCTTGTTCAAAAGCTTTTATTCGGTGATATATTATTCAGTGACTCATTTTTCCAAGACTCATTGTTCATTGACTTGTTGTTTCATGACTTATTGTTCAATGACTCATGTTAAGTTACATTTGTTCATTGACTCTGTTTCAGTGACACATTGTTCAGTGAGTCGTGTTCAATGACTCTGGTTGAGTTACTCTATTTCGGTGACTTTTGTTTAGTTATTCCTGTTCAAAAGCGCTTGCTCAGTAGCCCTTGTTCAGTGACTATTGTTCAGGGACTCTTGTTCAATAACTCCTGTGCAAAGGCTCTTGTTCTTTAACTCTAGTTCAGTGACTCTTGTTCATTTAATCTTGTTCAGTGACTCCAGTGCAAAGGCTCTTGTTCTGTAACTCTTTTTCAGTGACTCTTGTTCAGAAACCCTTGTTCAGTGAACCTTTTTCAGTGACCCTTGGTTAGTAAATGCTGTTCAGTAACTCTTTTTCAGTGAATCTTGTTCAGTTTCTGTTGTTTAGTGTCATGATTCATTTTAAGTTACTCTTGGTTAGTGATTCTTGTTCCTTGACTCTTGTTACTTTACTCTTGTTCTTGAGCTCTGTTTCAGTGACTCTTGTTCATTTGTTTTTGTTAAGTTACTCTTGTTCAGTGACTCTTGTGCAGAAACTCATTGTTTATTGACTCAAAGTTCAGTGACTCATTTGTGTGTGACTTATTGTTTAATGACTCATGTTACTTTACTTTTGTTTTTTGAGTCTTGTTTAGTGATTCTTGTTTCTTGACTCTTGTTACTGTACTCTTGTTTTTGGACTCTGGTTCAGTGACTCTTGTTAAGTTACTCTTGCAAAGTTACTCCTGTTCAAAAATTTCTTATTCTGAGACATATTGTTCATTAGGTCATTGTTCGTTGACTCATTGTTCATTGACTCATAGTTCAGTGACTCATTTGTGTGTGACTTATTGTTCAATGACTCTAATTAAGTTACTCTTGTTCATTTTTGTTTAGTGATTCTTGTTCAATGACTCTTGTTACTTTATTCTTGTTTTTGGACTCTTGTTCAGTTGTTCTTGTTCAGTGACTCTTGTTCAATGAATCTTGTTAAGTTACTATTGTTCAGAAACTCTTATTCAGTGACATATTGTTCATTGACTTATTGTTCAGTTACTTAGTGTTCAGTCATTCTAGTACTGTAAATCATTGTTCAGTGACTTTTCACTCAGTGTTTGCTTGATTTTCGACTAAGTGTCTGGTAATTCGGTTGTTTATTTTGTTTAATAGGTGACATTGGACTAGTGACTCTTTGCTCAGTTATTCAGCGTTTATGAATTCTTCAAATTAGTTAGAAAGATCGATAAAAGCAATTGAACAACTTAATAATTGAGCAACTTCAAAAACAAGCAAGCGAACAAGTGAGCAATTTGAGTAAGCTGCTCCACTTTAAAAATGTACAAGTTCACCTTCCCTAAATCCAGTAAATCGGAATAGGAAAAAACCTACTTGAAGAAAGAGCTTGATTGATATATTGATTTTGTGCTTTTTTCAAAAAAGGTTCATAGATATCAGTTATAAAGAAGAAACCAAAGAAAGAGACGTAACTAGAGTTGCAAAAGGTTAAATAAAAGACGGACTCCTTCGCAATATGTTCCCTACAACTTCTACAGAAATCATTATAGGGAGCAAAGTATCTGGGAATAAAAATAATAGTGGCTGCATTCATCAGACACACTTGATCTGGTTGCGGTCATTGATCAGTGATCAAGCTGTTGCTGCTAAATGCACCTTGAGTAACAACTAGTCGACTTGATAAGCCAGTTGTTTTTTTTCATTTTCCTTTTTATTCGACTCTTTGGCAACATGAGTAGGCTACAGTTGCTTCTGTTACCCCCTGGTACTCCTCGCCCGTCCTTCCGACTCCTTTTGGCCTTTGTCTCGGTGCATTTGGCTTGACAGTCGCAGCAAAAAAAACAAAAATAAAAACAAAAAAAATAGTGCGCTTTGTGCTTTTGTTATACCCTTGCAAAGGGTATTATAATTTTGCCCAGAAGTTTGCAACGCATAGAAATATTCATTTCCGACCCTATAAACTATATATATTCTTGATCAGGGCGACGAGCTGAGTCGATTGAGCTTTGTCCGTCCGTCTGTCTGTCTGTCTGTCTGTCTGTCTGTCCGTCTGTCTGTCTGTCCGTCTGTTTCTACGCAAACTAGTCTCTCAGTTTTAAAGCTATCGAGCTGAAATTTTGCACAGAGTCTTCTTTTTACTGCACGCTGCTAATATGTCGGAACCGACCGGATCGGATGACTATATCTTATAGCTGCCATAGGAACCATCGGTCAAAAAATGGGTCTTAGTGAGAAAAACTTGTTTGTTTTCAGTGCTAGCGTCATAAAACTCTGCCATAATTAATATTATACGTTTTCAAACAGATTTGCAAATTTTGGTCAAAATCTGATGACTATAACATATAGCTGCCATAGAACCGATCGGTCGGAAAATGGGTCTTAGTGAAAAAAACTTTTTTGTTTTCAAGTAAATCGTTCTTAAAGTCGGTGATTCTCAATATTAAACGCTTTCAAACTAATTTGAAAAAGTTGATCGACATCGGGTGACTATATCTTATGGTTGTCATAGGACCGATCGGTCGGAAAATGTGTCTTAGTGAGAAAAACTTTTCTGTTTTAAATTTTATCTTGCTTAAACTTCGCGATAGTTAATTTGATATGTTTTCAAAAAGATTCGCGAAATTTTTAGATTTTTATGTTCTTAAACTCTGACATTTCAAAAACAGCATTTGCAAGGGTATAAAAACTTCGGCACAGACGAAGTTAGCTTGGCCTTCTCGTTTTTATTTTGCGCTTTGCTGATTTGCTTTCACCATCTTTGTGTGTCTCTCTATGCGGTTGTTGAAGCTTTTGGGAGCATTTTGCGGTAATTTCTTGCCGTGTTCTCTGTGGCTTGCATTATTAAAATACGTTTATAGCCAAAAAAAAAAACACTAAATCCGAATCCGAATCCGACCTACCTCACCTCCCACCCCATAAATTCCCCGTTCACAATTATCTTGTTCAGGCATAACTTTCAATCGGAGTTAATTGTTTGAGTCAGAAAACTTTCGTTTCGAGTTTCTTTTCGCCTTCGAACGAAATAAACAAAAAATTAACTTTTTGCACAAACCCCTCCACCCTCTCCCCCACACATAACAAACAAAAGTCGCAATTAATTTGCGTGGCGCAAATCCATTTCAAGAGGGGAAGGGGTGGAGGCGGCAACCGAGGAATGGGGCATAATAAATGGAAAATAAATTAGTTTCATAGCACAAACACTTGTGAGCCAAAGTTTTTTTTTTTTTTTTTTGCCAGTTGTCTAGCCGAGTACTAAGCGCTGGATAATTGATTTTGATTGAAGTTTTTGGTGTTCAATATAGAAATTATTATGCTAGTGTGAGAAATTGTGGGCCAGGGTTAGTGGTTTCGCTTGGGTAATAGGGGTAGCCCACTTTAAGAGCAAGAAACTAAAACGGGTTTGCTCTCGCATTTGTGTATATAGAAGCTAATTGGGCGAAAATTTTAAAATCAACCTCCCCAACCCCGGTAAGTGGATTTTCGAAAAGTCAGTATTATAACAAGAAAGAAAGTCGGTCAAGCCCGACTATAACATACTCTGTACCCTTAACGTCGCAGCTCGCACTTGCTCACGAGTTATACGCGCTCATCTCTTAGTTTCACTCTCTCTCTCTCTCTCTCTCTCTCCTTCTCTCTCTCTCTCTCTCCTTCTCTCTCTCTCTCTCTCTCTCACTAAGATTGCCGTTCAATAGAATGCTGCGGTGGTGGGTGGGATGGTGTTGGGTGTTAACTGACCGTTTTTTGCACATAACTTGAGTATCGTTCATCCGATCTTTATCATTCCTTCAGCAAATCGATAAATAATTTTGTTTACAAGGTATCTCTAGAAGAAACAAACGATCTATCTTTAAAACTGTAGGAGATATGACGTTTTTTCCAAATTGC
Source organism: Lordiphosa magnipectinata (assembly GCA_037044535.1). Lineage (NCBI taxonomy): Eukaryota > Metazoa > Arthropoda > Insecta > Diptera > Drosophilidae > Lordiphosa > Lordiphosa magnipectinata. The sequence goes on from JBAMBO010000551.1 coordinate 156,302, forward strand.
GGGGGCGGGAGGGGGCGTGGCAAAAATTGAAAATAAACTTGATCTGCCTGCAAGTATAAGAAATATATGCCCCATACATGTCAAACCTCTATCTCTTACCATCTCTGAGATCTCTTCGTTCATACGGACGGACAGACGGACGGACGGACGGACGGACGGACGGACAGACGGACATGGCTATATCGACTCGGCTGTTGATGCTGATCAAGAATATATATACTTTATAGGGTCGGAAACGATTCCTTCTCCCTGTTACATACTTTTGCACAAACTTAATATACTCTATGTACCTTCGGTACAGAGTATAATTATGGATTTTTTAAATAGAGCTTTGAATTTTATGTTGAATCCGATCGAACGGAAAACAAAATCGGATGTAAACCAAGGCTGCAAACCGGTCCCGAACCGAACCCCTAAGAACTGGTTCGGTTCGGGTTTTTTGGGTCCGACGAACCGGACCATGCACCGAACACCTACTAATTTTTGACTCCTCAAACCTGAACCCGAACCGGACCACTTTTTCGAAAAAATAAGTTCGGTTCACAAAATTAAGTACCAACACACAAGGAAACATGGCAATTTCTTGTAATCTGAAGAAGTTCTCCAATCCTACGACATTTCTCTAGTTTAGATTTATACTATCACCGTCGATAATGGATCCAATTTGGTTCGAGCAGGATAACTTTCAAATGACAACTGCAGAGCAGAAAAGGAATGCAACTATGAAGAGTGTAATGTTGATGAAGGTTGCTCATGTGAATCAAAAGCATTTTTTGATTTGGACGATGACCAAATTACCTCAATAGATTCCATGAAGGACTCTATAATTACAGTTCATTGTGCTAAATTTAGTCGTCATCGATTTTTTTAGGGAAGTTCAGTTTGACATTACTAGAGTTCGCACACTTTATAAGAAACTCCGTCCTCACACTATATGAAATCTATTGAACATAGAAAAATTTAGAAAAAACAGTGCTAGACTGTGTGACGCGATGAATCTCAACCTACCCAATGTGCGAACGTTTACTAACTCTTAAGTACATCGAAAAATGTCTTATAATTTTGGAAAGGTCAAAAAAACGAGGACCAACAACATATTTCCTTAACTGTATTTGCTGTTCCAGCAACTTAGGTTTCAGTTCAACGAGCCTTTTCATCACTTAAGTTTGATCTTTCTAATCTAAGAGCTAGTATAGATGAACAACTCTTGGAAGGTATAAAGGTCAGTAACTAAGCAGTTCTCAAAAGCTTTAAATTTCAGCTATTGAATTCGATAATTAAAATTACATTATTGAAATAAAGAATAAAGAATATTCAGGCCTGTTTCCGTTTCCTATTTCGATCAAATCGTGCTGAATCGGAATTCTTAAAGACTGTATTTTTCGGCTATTAGATCAAAATATTCACTTATCTTCATTCGAAACTGATGATTACAAAACGTTTCAACTGAATTCCTTAATCCTTTCTGGGAAATCACAACTCTTACTAATTCCGATCAATCAAATTCGGAACAGAGAACAGGCCTGATTATTTTTAAAAATTAATTCCAATCCCGTGTGTTCTACAAATCTTCCACACATGGAATACATCGAAACTATTCTTTTATGTTCAAGCGAACCGAGTTTCGAACCAAAACCTTGGGTTCAAGGGTTCCAGAAACCGGTCCGCGAACCGAACCTTAGACTTTACAATGGGTTCGAATCCCCGGACCGAACCTTCTGCAAAATTTTAGAGGTTTGCAGCCTTGATGTAAACCAAAAGATTAATTTTCATACAACAGTGATTCGTTCAAATTCCAATTTTGGGGGTAGATTTCCAAATTTACAAGTCACGTATTCCATATTCTTGTATGTGTAGCTTCGAAAATAAGCGTAAAGCTAATCGCTCGGACACTAAACTCTCTCCCAAATATCCCTAAACATCCTTTTTCTATCCAAGTAGATAGATTTGAAGAAAGTTTTGGTATTCAATCATTGTGGAATTTTCATAAAGATGTTTAAAAATGACTTCAAACCTGATCTGAAGAAAAACAATAGAGTTTAGTACAACAGTTTCCCGGCTATTACACGCTGGGCTGGAGGGCCATTTTTTTGGCATAAAGTCGACACTTGAAACCACAGAGTTGAAACTTGGAAGATTTAATAGCTATTGCAAAACTAACATGTGGAATTTGTTCTTTGGAAGACATCCAACATATTACACTAGTTTACAAAAAAAAAATAAAATTAAATGACCCATTTCTACTGAAACTATTTTTAAGTGTCGTTTGGATTGGTGATCTCAAAAATCGATTTTTAAATATGAATTTTTTTAATTTTTTCGGTAGGTGCACTTACATTTTATGCCATATCTCAATTCATAACCGTCAGATGGTGTCAAGCTATCAAAAGTATTCGAGCATTTAATGGCAGTTCAAGTTCAGACATATCTCTATTGAAATATGCTATTGTGCGACCAACAGTCTGGATTCCGGAAAAAGCGTAGCTGTACAACAGCCTTAATAAATATTGTTGAGGAGATTCGTGGACAGTGTGATGACAGTAAAGTTACATTTTAAACACTTCTCGATCACAGTAAAGCTTTTGATACTGTCCATCACGATATTCTGTGTACCAAGCTGAGCAACCTTTATCATTTTTCGGAAACTGCGATAAAACTGCTAAAATCATATCTAGCAAATCGATCCCAAGCAGTTGTCTCTGGCTCATCTATTTCCCAATTTAAGCTTCTAACACGTGGCGTTCCCCAAGGATCTGTGTTAGGACCTCTCTTGTTTTCTGTCTATATAAATGACTTGCCAAATGTCCATATGTATGCTGACGATGTACAGATAATATGTTAGTCGCCCGTTGGTAGAAATTGATGAGTGTATTGTTGATTGTAATGATGAGCTAAGCAAAATAGATAAGTGGTCCAAGCAAAATGGACTGAGCTTAAATCCTACCAAATCGAAATGCATTGTGATTTACAAGAAGGTCCATAGTACTGCTCAGCTGAGCCATCTCCAGATAAATGGAACTAAAATTAAATATGTTGATCATACTACTAATCTGGGCATAATTTTCAATAAAACGCTATCTTGGGGGGTAACCATATATCTAAGGCAACGGGACAAACCTTTGGGCTACTAAGGCAACTTTCTATATGTCAAACGTTTTTACCTGTTCACATCAGATTACTCATAGCAAAAACGTATCTAGTTCCTTCTCTATTCTATGGTTTAGAAATTTTTGGCCACTGTAGTGTTGCTAATATGAGAAAACTCAATGTTGCCTTTGACTCGATTGCTCGATTCATATTCAACCGAAGAAGATCTGATTCAATAACGCAATTGGCGAATACGATATTTGATCTAAGCCTTAAAAAGTGGATAGACTATAGAACTATATTGTTTTTACATAAAATGCTCACGTCGAAAGAGCCGGACTATCTTTTTAACAAACTTGAATTCGCTACCTCACACAGTGGGCGATTTCGCTAATTTAGCGTAAGGAAATTAATTACTCAAAAAGTAAGGAAAATTTAACAAAGTTGTTAATTTTTATTTAATGTTAACCCCTAAAGGAACAACTTTGAGCAACTATAATTTTAAACATATTTTTTTTAAAATTTAAAAAAATATTTTTTTTTGTAAATTTGCTTTTGTTTGGTTTGCTTTTGTTGAATAAAAATATTTTATTGAAGAAACAAGTTTTTGAAGTCAGTTCTCCGAGTCCGAACCGGATTCTTCGGTTTCTTCAGTTTCCGGATAATCCAATAAGAGATTTTGGGCCTCTCTGTCAAGCAAAAATGCTTAGCCAGAGTTATTTAGTATACTCTTGCTCAAGCTTGATATAACTGTATCCGAAGAAACTAATAGAGAGTTCATCAGATCCTCCATCGTATTTAAGCGCGAATTTTTGTGAGTATGTTCAAGCCGAAATTTCCGTAAATTTTTGTTGCTAGCTTCCAAGGCTTCTTCCGACATCATGCCAATCGGAAGTGGAACACTTTCTTTAGTATCGGCTCCATGAATCAATATTTTATGTACTGAGCAGGGCAGGTAAAACCATGGATATTCCCGTATGAAAATCTGTGCGGTTTCTTATACGTATTCGCGAAATCTGACGGAATTTATTGAATATCCGGAGACAATACAGCGCAAAATGATAACAATTCTTTTTATTAGATCATGGCTTACTCTGGTTATATGTGCAGACAATTGAGAATTTTCAAAAAACCTTCAAGCCGTATTACCACTATTAGTGTTGCCAGAACTATGCATTGGAATGTCTATCAATAATGCCATTTCGACCCTGAACCTATCTTGAACAATACAAATGAAAAACAAGAGCTCATCTGCCATTTTAAGTTCCGAGTTGCTGAAGCTTTGGCGATAAGTTGCGTGTCCCGAACTCCCATCGCAGCCCCATTTAGAAAAGAGTCTCAAACTACATTTTTTGTCATCAACTGAGATTGGGCTAAATACATCAGGATGTGCTTCAACAATTCTAGATATTGTGTGGTCCAGCATTTCTTGCAACTGGACATCTGTCCAACATTCTTCCGTTCTAATGGAATTCGGATAACACAGCCTCTTGGCAGATCGCAAAACATCATATGTTGGATAAATATTAGCTTTTCGCTCTTTTGTGCCTAAGCTTCCTCTGGAGTATATTTTATAGGAAGCTATTGGTCTATATCCAAGCTTCTTTTTATTTTTTTAGATGCGTCGGTATCTGTGCCGACCATTGAGACTATATCCGCTTCACTGCGTTTTCCACATTTGTATAGACTAATACGTGTTGCTCTCATAAGCTCATTGCAGCTGTTGTCTTCGACGGGATGCGAAACTTTGGTGCATTGATGTTTCGGGTGGCAATCAGCAATGTCCTTTTCTTTTCGTCCTGAACCCAATGTTCTGTTTTGTTGTAGAAGAACCAAGTGTTCGTTCCGCCAAGCTGCGTTGTATTGCTCAAATTGCTTCTTATCCCTATGACACTTTCTCCACTTCTCAGACAGTCTTTTGCATAAAATTTTGAGCTTCTTAATAACAGAATCGTAGTCCTGCTCAGAACAGTTCGATTTTTCAATAACATTTGAAAATATGAACTCGACCAGTGCTGGGAATTTTTTTGAAGCGTCTCTTTCTCCTTGCCATACTAAAAAAAAGTGCGTGATTGCAGCATGACATGATTCCTAAAAAAAGCAACATTGTCAGAATGGGCAGCACAGGGCAGCTAATGTTGGACACTTTGAACAGGGGACGAACCATAGTTTCACGCAAGTATAACATTGTTACCGGCCGATGCGTGCCTCATAATGTTTTACTCTACAGAAGATTAAATTTGCTAACAAATTGGGTATTAAAAAGGTGGTTAGTTTTAAGCACAAGTTAGCAATACAACATGTATTCACAGGTCACGAAACATTTATTTTCTTTTAATACATACCTTTAGTTTGTGAAAACCCAAAAAACCAGAACCGTAATGATCAAATCAAAAATTTTTCACAACAATCTAAATATGTGTAAAAATCGCGGGAATTAATAAAAAAAATTTGTGTCTCCATATGTTGTGTTCGAAAGCTCATAGCTGATCAATGATGCCATCTTTATCGGTCTTGATGTTATCGATATGCTACATGAACATTTTTGTATCGGCGGCAAATCAAATTTTGGCAGATTTTAAAAGTTGAAAATTGTTTTTTCCGTACGCTAGATCAGCCAAATCGCCCACTGTGCCTCAGCCAGAACATACAACCTAAGCTGTCTTGCTCTGGACGACAATTTTTTAAGCCTGCAATCAAAACATGAAATAATTTACCTAATGACATAAAAATTATACGAAACGAAACTCAATTTAATAGTAAATTAAAAGAATTTTTAAAAAACTAAATAGCTTCTCAGGAAAAAAAAAATAATAATAATAATAAATCAAATCTATGTATTAGTTATAATTTACGCATGTAGTATGTAAGAGAATATTGTTAGCTATAAATAATAATAATTTTTTTTTCTTTTTGTAATTTATCGTTGTGACTAGTGCGTTAAAAATAAGTATCATCTTGTAGCACTGGGCTAGAGCCGAATATATAAATACAAAAGTCTCTATTATCTGTGATCCATGGATTAGAATTTTATGTAAGGTAGCCGACGTTGGATACCACAGGTATTTGATCATGTACAAAACAAAGGTTTTCTCGCTCGAATTGCTGAAATTTAAGTGCATTTGAAATTCACACGAAGTGGCGATCGAATTTTTGAATACAAACGCCGTATACTTTTCATTCGATTTCTTTGCTGAAACCGCGGCTGAATGCATAAGAAGACTTGTGTCATTTTTCTGGTTATCCGCCAGTTCAGCTGCTAATGTTCTTTTCAGAGGAGAACCAGCAGCCTCGTATGAAAGATGTGGAGGTTCAATTTGACTGGGACCGTGAGTTACCACTTCATCGCTGTCCAAAGTAATCGTCATTGTCGAAAAAAACAATTTTAAGTGCTTCAACTTAAATTTTGAGATTTTTCTGTTGCACTTTTTCTGTATGAAGCGTAAAAAATTTGTGATTTTTGTAATATTATTTTTTGTCTCGACGTTTATATTTTGTATGGAGCTTTGCTCAAAAATCCAATCCGAAATCGCTTTGTCTTTTCTATTATTGGCAAGGCATACATCGAGAAGGGTCGCATGGCTGAACTCAATCTTTCCTAAAAATTCGAAAAGTGTTAATATCAAGTTGAAGTGCATACTTTTAAGAACACTTTAACATAATTACATTTTGGCCAAAAGTGGGCGAAGGTTAGTTTTCACTCCACAGTGCACAGCTGTTTTGGTTAGGTTTTCTCTAGCTAAGGACGTCACACAAAACAAATTAAAAGTAAACATATAACTCATAGAACACAATTGCAACATATTATTTGCATATTTCATACCTTTTGCTGTATTTTCCATATTTTATACAAATTTATTGATCACTAGCAGCCAATCAGCAAAGCGAAGATCAGACTTTGCAGCTAGTAAAAGCCCACGGTTTCATTTCGATAACTTTTGATTTTTGAACTGTGGTACTTAAAGTATGCTCGATTATAATATATAGCCAAAATCAAAAAAATTCGTCATGAAAAACTCAACTTTATGCCAAAAATTTGGCCAGTGTGCATTGGGGAAGATTTTTAAACATTTTAATGTCAGTGTAGGATTGAAAATTTGTTTGAAGTCTATCTGGAGGAAAATTGAAGAAATTTTGGTTTAATTTTCCGGAAGATTGGTATGCAGTTATGGCTGAATTTGCATATAGAAATTTGAAAATGAGTTTGAATCTGATCGGATGAAAAACAAAAAATTTGCATACTCATTTTTGCGACTTTGGGGGTAGATTTTCGAAAATTTGAAAGTCATGTATGAAATATTTTATTATGTGTAACTTTGAAAATGAGTCTGGAGCTATTCACTGGCAACTAAATTTTTGCCCATAAAACCTTGACCACCCATCTTCAACCCAGAGGGGAGTGCAGTTTCCGGAAAATTGGTATGCAGTTATTGTTGCATTTTCATATACATTAATGTTCCCATTTTCGTTTTTGATCTGATTATGAGGAATCAAAATTGGTAGCTGTTCCCCATCAAGTTACTCGGTTTCAAAAGTTTTGAATTTGAGTCAGTGGAATAAAGAGTAATTTACAATTTTCACGTCAACGGTTATACTTTTCATCTATCAAACAATGTTATTATTATAAGTCAGATATATTGAGCATACAATTTAATTTAAAATTAATTTTTTCAAAGTTGTACCTCAGCAAAAACGATCGAAATGAAACCAAGCATGCTTAGTGTTGTTTGAAATTGTTAAGATTACCATTATCAAAAACGATTCAAACATTTATTCGAAAAGAAAATCGATTTCTATTTCACTCGGAAACGGGAACATCATAATTAATCCAATCGTTTTACTTTTTAAATCCACTTGGAAACGGGAACAGACCTGTTAGATCTTTGAAAATGATTTTAATCCCATGGAAATTATGACAAAAGCAGACTCATTCATTTTTTGTGTAATACTTTGAAAACGGCTGATGTTGATCAGATGTCAACATATTGCCAATATTTCAGACTTTTCCTTGGATAGATCTAGTTCCCTTATTTGATCGTTAAGAGTAAACTATGTAAAGAGTATTGAAGTATTATTGAGTTCCGCATCACTCGTACAAGATTCTGCTTATGAACTAGAATCTTGAGACCCTTGCTGATTTCTTGGACAAATAGGTCGGGCTTACGTAGATGTATGTGGAACTGGTTTTGTGAACGAAACCATCAAACCGCAGACGCTATATTGTAATAAATTTATTTGAAAACAACAAATCTTTTTATGCAATGTAAATCTAATACTCTGAGAGCTTCTGATTTCAAGTAACAAGTAAATTGCAAATTGACACTCCAGGAACGCTTTTGTAACTATTGTAATCGCAATAGAAACACACCTCGGATAAGAACTAGCGAAATTTCGTCAAAGTTCGCTAAAATTTCATTCACATTAGTTTATTTGATAAGCCACAATGGCGTTTTGAATTCAAAAATTGTGGCAAATTGACACAAAGATTGGTTGCGTCTTAAGTTTTTCATATATTTTTAAAAAAATATTTTTTCGTACAAATGTTACATCACGTCAGAATGGAAATGCCCACTTATAGGAGCTTTTATGCTGTGTGTTGCAGGAGAGGCATAAGTAAGATCCCGTTTTTGGAACATTTATTATATAAACACATACTACGCTATATAAGATTTTTGTTCAAGTTACCATTTTTTTTACTTGATTCAAGTACAAAATACTTAATTTATAAGCCGAGTGGAGGCAATTTAGTTTGTGGCCTGACTAAAGTTTCAGTCTCATGTGTTGCGTCCTTGAGACAGAAGATAACCTCATGCCCACACTCAGTTGCCACTCCTTTTGGTGCTCCCACTCATGCATGTTGTTGCCTCAAACCGGCTAACCTGATGCGGCAGTGTTGTAAATTCTAACCTCATCAAAATGGGTGGGAATTTTGCACGCTTAATATTTGCCTGTTTTCCATAAATATGAAGTCATTTACAAACAGTTGAGTTTAGAGTCAACAGCGCATAAATCAAAACTCAAGTGATTGGAACCTGAAGTTTCATTACGAAAAGGGTTTATTACACTTAATTGCAGAGACAGAAGTCACAAGTGATGGGTGGTGAGTTGGGTAGAGCTGGAGGGGGCGGGAGGGGGGCTTCCTCAAGAAGTGTGAAGATTAATTGGAAATTAATTAAAAATGAAGAGACGGAAGACCAAGTCATTAATGAAATGAGAAAAATTTATATAAGAAAATGGGAAATTTATATATGAAAATATGTCAAAATGGAATTATTTGAAATTATTTGAAAATAGCCGCCATGATGTGAATATGTACAGATATATTGATATTTTAGTATTAAGGTAGGTTTGAGAAACCAAGGATGATGGTCACACTGTTTAAAATGGACGACAATGAGACCAGGCAGTAGAGAGTATGGACAAATTGTGTAGAGACAAACCGTGTGTAAATAGAAAACCCTATAAATGTGTGTAAATAAAAATATAGAGGAAAGCTAACTTCGGCTCGACCGAAGTTTATATACCCTTGTAGCTTGTATAATTTATTAAATTAAGATTTTAAATGATTTTCGTCAAACATTCTTAGTTGAGTTATTTTCCAAACTCAGCCATGGATGGCGCCATCACTTTGACCAGTTGCTTGCCAGTTTGTTATATGGCAGCTATACGATATACTCTTCAGATTTTGACCAAACTATCCAAAATTGTGTGGAAACTGATAATATTCCTAGCTGGAAAGTATAAAGATGCTACTATTGAAAATAAAAAAGTTTGTCTCACTAGAACAACTTTTCCGACCAATCGTTCCTATGGCAGCTATATGCTATAGTTATCCGATTTGGATTAAACTCTGCATAATTGTGTGGTAGCATATGAAATTTATCAATGACAAGTTTGGGAGCGATAGCATTGAAAACAAAATAGTTTTTCCTACTAAGACTTTTTTTCAGACCTAACTTATGTATGGCAGCTATACTATAAAGATGTCCGATTTTCATTAAACTTGGTGGAATTATGTAAAAGCAAAGAAAACTAATAAATACGAGGTTTGGGACCGTTTGCGTTACAGACAAAAAAGTTTTTCTCACTAAAACTACTTTTTCGACCGATAGTTCCTATGGCAGCTATATTCTATAGTCATCCGATTTGGATCAAAATTGGCAGAATTATGTACCGGCATATAATATTGATCAATGACAAGTTTGGGAGCGATAGCATTGGAAACAATAAAGTTTTTCCTACTAAGACTTTTTTTCAGACCTAACTTTTGTGTGGCAGCTATACTATATAGATGTCAGATTTTCATCAAACTTGGTGGAATTATGTAAAAGCATAGAAAACTGATAAACACGAGGTTTGGGAACGTTCACGTTAAAGACAAAAAACAACTTTTTCGAACTATAGTTCCTATGGCAGTCTATGCTATAGTCACCCGATCTGGCCGGTTGTACCAAAAGACTTCGTGCAAAGTTTGGTTAAGATAGCTTATAAACTGACGGAGAAGATAGCATTGAAACAGACGGACGGACATGGCTATATCAACTCAGCTCGCCATGCTGATCAAGAATATATAAACTTTATGTGGTAATTTCTATGCATTACAAACATCTGGACAATTTTAATATATTTAGAGGGTAAATAACCCTCGTTTTACAAATCAGGTGTGCGGTAAATCACCCTCTTTTGCATCTAATTAAAAAGAAAAAAACACTTTAATTTTACCTCCAAATGAATCACCCATTAAATTACACAACTCTCTTATCGCAAAAGCGTAAGCCAGCTCAAACTGGTAGCATATTTAAAAAATCACTTCCAATTGAATGAAATATTTAAAACGTATTTTGCTAGCTCAAGTGATTTGATTTGTCAGTTATTTGTGTGTGTGTGTTGGTCAGCAAAACAACTAAGAAAACTGAAAACGAAAGAAATCAAAATAAATTGAAATCAAATATGAGAGAAGTTTTCAATTTTTGAGTGGCCTCAGAGCTTAATCGCTTCTCAATCTGCCAGCCAATGCTGAATGATACAGCAGTGGTCCCGCCTGTCTCTGTGTGTAAAATTGACAGAGCAGCGAGAGCAGCCAAATTAAAATAGAAGCACCAGAAAGCAGAAAGCGAAACGAACACTGAGAGACAGGAAACAGCATCAGCATCAGACATGGAATTGAAGTTGTCTGGCCCCAAAGCCTGCCCCCCCTCCCCCCTCCTCTTAGCACGCAAAAAGGTAGCCCAAAAAGAGAAAAAAGTTAACCTTGAAATGCTCTCATGGCTGCCAACTTTATGGAACGGATGTGACAATTCAATTGTCAGCGTGGCTGGCTCCAAGCAGCAGTAAAATTTGTCATGTCAGCTTAAAGATATAGTTGCACTTACATAGCTGTCGATAGTTTTGCATTAGAAATGATGCGGTTTGAGGGGCTGGGTTAGTTTGTGTAACCACAGTCGGGATAAAATGGCAGCGGATGGGTGTAAGTTTCTGTTTTGAAAAACAAAATATGTATATTTGTTATGACGGAGCATTTCATGAGATCAGAATTGTGATCCTAAAAGTAGGCAACATTAGTTGTTGAAAATGGTTCACAATTTGCACAAAAAAAATACAAATGCCAATTGTTGAAAATCTCACAATTTGAACTTTTTGCAATTGAAACCGTTTTTGTCTTTGTTGACTGCACCAGTTGACGAGTCATCCCTGATTACTGCATATAAGTCGCATAAATATGCTAAAAACAAGTAATAAAAGTCGGTCCAGCCTGACTGTAACATACTCTGTACTTGCAGTAGCAGCTAAAAGTAGCGCTGCTAAACAATAGATGGCGCCACTACTTGCATTGAACAATGAGCGATTTTCAAAACTGACCAATAGGGCGGGGGATATAACTTTCTTTTCGTCATTATTTGAGCATAGCTCATCCGATCTTTATGATTTCTGCAGCAAATCCAGAAACAATGCTAATTACTAACTATCTCTTGAAGGTACAAACCATCTATCTACAAAACTGTGGGAGATATGACGTTTTTTTCAAATTGCGGAGGAGGGAAAGGGCGTGGCAAAAATTAAAAATAAACTTGATCTGACTGAATTTATATATTTCAAGGTTTTAAATATTTTTCGTCGAACATTCTTAGCCGATTTATTTTCCAAACTCAGCAACAGATGGTTTTTTTATATGGCTGCTATACGATATATTTATCCGATTTTGACCAAATTCTCCAAAACTGTTTGGGAACCGATAATATTCATAAGTGGAAAGTAAAAAGACGCTACCATTGAAAACAAAAAAATTTTTCTCACTAGAACTACTTTTCCAACCGATCGTTTCTATGGCAGCTATATGCCCTAGTTATTCGATTTGGATCAAACTCGGCAGAATTGTGTGGTAGCATATAATACTGATCAGTAACTAGTTTGGTAGCGATAGCATTAAAAACAAAAAAGTTTTTCCTACTAAGACTTATTTTCTGAACTATATTTTGTATGGCAGCTATACTATATAGTTGTCCGATTTTAATAAAACTTGGTGGAATTATGTGAAAGCATAGAAAACTTATAAATACAAGGATTGGAGACGTTTGCATTGAAGAAAAAAAAGTTTTTCTCACTAAAACTACTTTTTTCGACCGATAGTTCTTATGGCAGCTATATGCTATAGTCTTCCGATTTGGATCAAACTTGGCAGAATTGTGTGGCAGCATATAATATCGACCAGTAACTAATTTGGTAGCGATAGCATTAAAAACAAAAAAGTTTTATTATGTGGAATTATGTGAAAGCATAGAAAACACATAAATACGTGGATTGGCGACGTTCGCGTTGAAGACAAAAAAGTTTTCCCTATTAAAACTACTTTTTCGACCGATGGTTCCTCTGGCAGCTATATGCGATCTGGCTGGTTCCGATAAATGTGCAGCGTCTTTGTACCAAAATATTTCTTACTTTTAAACTGGAAACAGACGTACATGGCTGTATCAATTCAGCTCGTCATGCTGATTAAGAATATATATACTTTATGTAGTCAGAGCTGCTTCCTTCTATGCGTTACAAACATCTGGACAATTTTAATATACCCTCTACAAGGGTATAAAAAGTGTTATATTTGTCCATTTTCCAACAAAATTCTAAATTTTTCCAACTTTTAATTTTTGGTCTTTTTCTGATACAGTTTGTAAGCGTAAAGTGATATTTGTTAAAGTTCAGTTTTTGTAAAAAAAAATGCAAAAAAATTAAGAAAATAACGTTGAACTCCTCAAGGATGCACGAATAAGTCAAGTTTTCCGATTCTCCTCTGAAGAACTACCCCGAAAAACCACCCAAAAAGAAACATATTCAGTTTGTTATCCAACACTCTCGACGGTAGACGATTCCGATTACCTGCTGAGGCACGATTCCCATCTGAGTATCTCCTTCGTTTAGAATACATATTTAATAAATGAAACACAATTAAGTGAAGAATAAAGAAAACTGAATTAAACGTGTAAGCGAGCGAAAGCGAATAGCAAATACATGTATTCCCATACTGTCACCAACATTAAAAAAAAAAGAAGTAGATGAAATAGAAAAATAATTTAAGACCCTACCTCTCGAAAGCGAGAGCTAAAGTGGAATGAATGAAAAATGTTTGAGGGTTTGACAAGTTAAAAAATGGTACAAATCCAGGCCTGCTTGGTTTTGTAATTGACCAATTATTTGGTGGAATTTCTAGCACTAAGCAGGCCATAATCCATTTGCGTTAAAAATACTGATACGCACTTTAAGTTTATAAGCAAACATTTTTCATCGCAGTAGATAAGAATGCGATTCTTCCAGTATGTATCGCTTTACTCTAGCGATATCGCAAAGTAATCGCATTCCCTTCTAAAACTTCTCTGCGATAAGAAAGCGTTTCATTCTGGGGATAAGAAAAAGTACCTTCGAAGCGATAAGAAAAAGTATCTTTTAAGGGGTACTGGAGATAAGAATTTGTATATTCTGGATATAGGAAATCCTTTCTTCCTGAAGATATGAATGAGTCTCTTATGTGGGACGATACGGATCTTTTATTTTTATTATTCCGAAAAAACAACACATAAGTATTTACACTTGTTAATGTTTTTTAATAATATAGAGGTGGATAAACCATTCTTTAAGAAAGCGGAGGGCACGGCAAACTGGTGTCACAATTGCCTCCCTTCCCAAAGTCCATGGGAATCGGCTCACAGCGTCAGCTGGGCGCACGCGCAGACGGCGAAAAAGGTGTGCAGTGTGCGCGATCGAGACTCGCTGATAAGGGTGGTTGTGCCGTTGCTATTGTACTGCTACCAAGCTCAAATTTCGTTGCGCTGCACAGTGGGCGAAATGACCAATTAAGCGAAACGAAATTAATATCTTCCAAAGTAAATGAGATAATCGCAATCTGTTTTTTTTTTCTTAAAGATATGAATAAAATCAAAATAAAAAATTTAAAAAAAAATTTTAATACAATTTTTTTTATTTTTTTTAAAAACAACAAATTTTTTTTTTAATTTCAAAAAGATTGCCCAAGTTTTTTTAAGTTTGGAATAAAAGAAAGAAAAAAATTAAAAAATATTTTAATAACATTTTTTTTTTAGTTTTTTAATTCAAGTTTAATTTTTTCTAAATTTTTTCGGTAGGTACACCCACAGTTTCGAGTCAGAAATGTTAGATGGACTCAAGCAATGTATGAATCGAAAGGTTATTGAATTTCCAATAATCGCGCAAAACATTGTTTTCGAATCGGTAAAGTAGTTTGAATACAAACAGCAAAAATATTTGGAAAAAATTAATTTTTTCAAATTAAACCGCTTGAAATGTTTTTTTTTAACATCTAGAAAAAATACTAAAAAAATGGAATAAAATTATTTTATATTTTCTTCTTAAGAATCGCACTTTTACGAAGAAAATAAAGTATAAATAAAGAAAATCTATGGATAAACACCGAAATGATATTCGATGATCGCAATACATCATAGCTTGGAAGAATATCGGCGACTTGAACAAGCCCATTGGTCAAATCTCGCAATTTTTTTTTCAGATTTCAATTCGTTCCAGCTTACTTCAGGTTTTGTTATATAAAACTGTATCAAAAAATAGTTTACCAAAGCCAAAAAATTCTTTGTGGGGATATCCAAACTAAAAAAAGGTTTTGTTTTGATACTGACACTGCGGCTAAAAAGTCCAACAAATGCAAGGGTAGCACATACACTGCTCGCCGCTTGAATAGGACACCCTGTATGCTCTCTTTAAAACTGCTCGTAACTCGAAAACTGACAATGGTAGAATAACGGTATTTTTTTGCATATTATCTTTGTGCAAGTATTCTTCGCTCTTTCTGGTATATTGCAAGTTTTGGAATAGAACCGTTATAAAGTTGTTTATGCTGAGCCACTTGAATAGAACATGCATTTTATTTGGTCGGTATCGTTGACACGTGCACACAAATTTTGGTTTACTTAAACTTTTTGCTTTAATTGAAGTGTATATAAAATTAAAACAAATTAAAATGGGGCGTGGCACTTCATTATCTGAATCCAAGCTTACAAGGATTCTGGCCTTTCTTTTGCCAAAATAGCATAAAAAGTCGACAGGAGCCGTCACGCCATAACAAATTTTGTTAAATAATGAGGCTAATTGTGGTAAAAACATGAAGGGCCGCACCCACAGTGTGCTTAAAATCGCGGACAAGCGACTTACATTAAGAGAAGCTTCCAATATCGCACGTCTCTTTGGCCAAGATAAGGGAAAAATGAAACGTTAAAGCCAGTTTGACAACCATGCGTCGTGTTATTAGTAATGCTACACACCTGAAGAGACTAAACATCAAGAAGAAGCCACCTCTTAACCCGGCTCGTAAGTTACAACGCCTTGATTTCGCGCGCCACCCTATTCACCGGACTTGAATATCATTGAGAATGTGTGGGGATGGCTAACGACGTGAAGTATATGGATCAGGTCAGCAATATTCGACGCGTTCCCGAACTAATTGCAGCTATCAAATTAGCATGGGGCTCGATATCGTTGAATTATTTGGGAGTATGCATCCCTTTCAGACCGAATGTGTGCAGGTTTTGGAGCAACACGGAGGCTCAGACACGACTATTAAAAACTTTTTTTGGTTTAAAAACATGTTAGTAATTTCGTATATTTAAGTAATACCTTGTTATTTGAAAAGGATTGAAATATTCTTAAATGAGTTGTTCAGATAAAGTGTTCCTATTCAAGTGGTGCAAAATGAAGACTCCAAAATTCTGTTACGTTATTGAGTAAACAATGTTTTTTGTATACTTACAACTTTTGAATAATTTTGTAATTTTCGTCTAATTACTACATTTAAATAAACTTTATAAGAAAACAGAAATTATTTTCCTTAGATGGCTATGGTTTAGCAGCAATTAACTATAGAAAATCGAGCTTTAGAGGTGTCCTATTCAAGTGGCGAGCAGTGTCATGTATTGTCAAACATTTGAGTTTTTAACATTTTTGAATTGGTCTATTGTGTCATAAAGGCAGAAGGGAATTTTGGGGCTTCTTTTAGATTTGTCTATTCTGTTGTATATCTGTTCAATCGGGGAGTGCTTTGAGTTCATTATACCATTTATAAAGTTCTTAAGATTGGTGTGGGTTGTTCTGTGTTCGATAGGCAGAGATAATGGCTTCGAATAGTAAGTTGTGGATTGGTGTGGTGGGGAATGCTCCGAATGCAAGTCTAATTGAGGAGTGGTAGATTGTTTTTAATTTGCTTAGAGTAGATTTAGGCAGTAGGCAGAGTAGATTATATTTTAGCAATAGAGGCAGGACTAGCAGATGGGCACATCTACAGCTTAATAGCCCATTCACATTGGGCTACATACCACATCCACCATCCATAGGCTGGATGTGCCGCGCCGAAATTTTCTCATCCATTTCAATATCCACAATAGATGTATCCACGGTTGCCACTTGAAAATATTAGATTACACCAAAAAAAATTTTAAAAAGAGGCATTTTCATTAAAAAAGACCCAACAAAATTGTCTTTCCTTATTCATATTATATTTTCATTTAATAAAATACAAATGTCTCTTTCACAAAATCGTTAAATTAGACATCCATTTCATTTTTTGAGTATTTTTCAATGTACAAATAATCCCAAAAACTATATTATATATTAATTAATTTCTATGGCAATAAGGCATAGGAGTTTTTAATACGAATGGCTTTCTCTGTTTAAGTTCTATATTGTGTCCAAATTTCACACCAATCGGATGATTGGTTACAAAGATATAACGGTAAAACAAAACAACGTAAGTTTCGGGAAGTCTGAATAGGTATTGGTCTGTAAGTCAAAATACTAAAATAACAACTTGATCTTATCAAAATGACTTAAACGAGTATACTTAAAGAAATAACTCTTCCAATCTGTAAAAAATTTCTACTTTTCGACCAAGCACTAAAAATCATATTCATTAAGGGCCGATTTCTCATCTGCTATATAGCTGCTATATGCCAGATAAACTTAGAATATGCTCGGTTACTTGTTAGTTTATGTGGCAGTTAGTGCTTTGTAAAAGATGTGAAATCGGCCCTTAAAGGTAATAATTGCTTCCTGAAAAATACGGAAAACACACTTCTGCTTTCATTCCACAGATTTCTTTCCATTATAAAAACTGAACAGTCAATATTTTTATTGTTTACATACATAAATCATACTCTAAGATCAGTTACTTCTCTATGTTTCTCAGCTCCTTGCAAAGCATTATATTTGAAACCGAATCAAATTCAAGTTTGCAACAGTTTGCACTTGCTATACATATATTGTGATTAAGTTCAAAATTATATCTATGAGATTGAGTAACCAAGTTGTTGAGATTACACTATGCAATAATTTTCAATATATTGAAGGTGGTGGTGATTCTAGATGATTTTCGTGTGTTAAAGACGAATCTGTTTTCGAAAATGGTCCATCCCATCTAGATATTTGGTAATTTGGGATTAAAGTTGCTTAGAATGCCTATTTTGAACCTTTTTAGGGGCGTTTTGTGTAGGAGCTTACTTTTGTTTTGACTCTAATAATATGGGACGGTACAAATCTATGATTTTCTTTGCCATTTACTGGCTTTACTTCGCAGTAGATATGGAATTTTGTTAATTTCTACGTCCTTTTCGGGCTCCATGAAAAAGAGCCAACTCCAATAAAAAAGTGTCAGTGCACCAACAGGAAAACAAAACACCATTTTTGGTACAAAAACACCAACTGTGGCAACCGTGGCTACTAGAGCCCTTAGGGCACATTTCTCCGACTACCCAGAACTTGAAAGTATGATGTGAATGCATTTCCTACACTCAGAGAAAAAACAAAGCCGATCGTGCTTGATATTAAGCAGTTTTGATGTCAAAAGTACGGTAAAACGGAATATTCTTGGATCCAAGCCGAAAATACTCAAATCAAGCATGCATTTTTGACATTGAAATTCGTAGTTTTAAATTAAATCGGCTTTATATCAAGCATAGATCTTCTTGGTTGCAAGCATGGAAAGTCTCGAATTCAAAAATAGTTCTTCGTGAAAGTAATAGTAAAGTAAAGCATAGATCTGCTTGAAAGTTAGAATAAAAAGTCTGGATTTCAAGAATAGATCTTCTTGGATATAAGTAAAATATCCTGATAATTAAATTTTATTCAATTATATTTATTATAACTGAAAATACAAATGATTTTACATATTAAATACTAGGAACAGTTTTGCCTTTGTTTAACGGGTATCACATTCGTCGTTGACGTCTACAGCCAGGTTGACACTTTGAAGATCTTTGAATATGGGTGTAAGAACTGCAGGGCAGGGCAAGCTTTCTAAATTTAAGCTTCCTGAAGGCTCCATTAACTATTTCTTTTCTTTTTTTCCTCAATTCCGTAAGGGACTTGGGGTATCAACCATTTCTTACCATCTTAACAACCATCAAAGAAAATGTTACCATACCTAACCCAATGTACAATGGCTACAGCACCACTTTCGTTTAGAATCAGTGGTGTCCAAACACACACAATCAAGCATTGCGCTTGTGTGCGTAGCAGCGAAACACGAAGTAATCATGTTGACATCCCAACACTAGCAAGAAGCAATCGAACAAAGGCCTCGTGAGTGAACAAAAAGCCGAACAGGCATCGTAACACACATATTCTTTTTCTCTCTATACGTGTGTTGACTGAAACGCCGGCAGAATTATGAGTTCCTATCCCATGGGATAGGATTTTGGCACTTTTGGACACCATTGCTTTCAATAAATATGATGAATCAAAGCTTAGCTGAGCGCTGAGTTGGCATAATTTCTAGAAAACTTGTTAAATTGTAAAAATCTATCAAACATTTTAGGATTTCAAGTTGAGATAGAGTATTCATATTTCGTACTTTCAGAGAACATCATCTTACCGCCTACGACTGTCAAGCGCTCGCGAGAGATAGCAACCAAATCATACCAAAGAATGGCAAAGGGTTGGGACATTTCCATTCACTTTAAATAAATTTCATTAATTATTTTCTTTTTTATGTTTTTCCCCCAAAATTAAATTTCACCTTCTTCAGCAACTTCAGCCAGAACAACAACAACAACAACAATTCTATTTGCCTATTGAGCATTATCATAATTTTTCATATAATTTATGTGATTTAATTATACAAAATGTGCGTTCGCGCAACGTGGCAGCTGCCGCTGCTTGAAAAAACACAAAAAAATAAAAATAAAAATCATAAAAAAAAAAGGGAAAAAC
This sequence comes from Lordiphosa magnipectinata, assembly GCA_037044535.1. Taxonomy (NCBI): domain Eukaryota; kingdom Metazoa; phylum Arthropoda; class Insecta; order Diptera; family Drosophilidae; genus Lordiphosa; species Lordiphosa magnipectinata. Next base: position 176,126 of record JBAMBO010000551.1, read on the forward strand.
CCAATTGAAAAGCCCATTTTGATTTATGAAAATTACGCACCAAAACTTTTACCCAACTCAAAAATTGGAAACGAAGGGAACGGAGAAACGGAACGGTATGAATGGAGAGCCGCAAGCGGATCCTCACACCTTGGGGCCAGCAGGATGAAACTTTTTGAAGTGCTCCGCTCGGCGTCCATTGTTAATCGTCATCATAAATAAAAATCTATACAAAGAAATTGGTTCATGCACAATTTGTGCCGAGGCAGCGCACGAAATATAAATTATATTTTTGTATATATAGAAAATTTGTATGTTTTGTCGCAGTCGCCCATTTTCACGTCATTTACACTTTAACAGCTTAGCGAAGCGGGCAGTGGGGAGGGGTGAGGGTGGGTTTTTGGTAACAAATTGATGCCGCTGATGATGCTGATTAAACGTGTCCCGTTTATTCCTTTAGGTTATTAAACTTTATTGTTGTCACCGCTTATCAGACATTCCAAATCGTGTGACGCATTTACAAAGGAAAGTTATGGAAAAATTATAGGGCGCCCAAAGGCTACAAGCAATGGGGTATGACAACGAAAAATTTAATATAGAAACTCAATATGAAACGTCTCTCTATTTTCATGATACAATAACTACAAGGTAGCGCAACCGGAAGTGCATTTCTGCATGCGCTAGAATTGATCGAGGGGCTAAAACATAATACTTACATTATTTTTTGTTGCACTTCACCAGGAAATTCAAAGCGATTATGTCAGTTCGATATCCCAGATTATAAATTTGAGTCATCGAACCAAGATTGACTGAGAATATTGAAGCTGCGTAGTGCGCTACCTTGTAGTTATTGCATCATGCTCTATTTTGAATGATGTTAGCTCCTTAGTGACATGTAAACACTTCACTCAAATATAAGACATTGGAAAACATAGTTAAGAAATAACTCAGAGAGCCAAAATGACAGCGAACAGCTGGCTAATATCTGAATGAAAGGTTGCCTATGTAGCAAATTGTGTTTCTATGTTTAATGTTCTTTAGGTATGAGTAAAAATGATATAAAGAATCGGATTTTTAAGACAGTTGGAGACAAACACCTAACAGGGTAAAGGTTGTTCATTTCAATGAACATGTTCACTTGTTCAGTCAACTCAGTCAAATTGCTTAATTGTTCTGTTGTCAACTTGTTCAGTTGTTCACTTGTTCAATTGTTCACTAGTTCAGTGGTTCACTTGTTCTTTTTCAATTGTTCGCCTGTTCAGTTGATCTTGTTCACTTGTTATAGGTCTATTTCGGAAGGTTGTGTGAGAGAAGGATATTTTTGTTTCTTGTCGCTTCATTGTTTTTTGCATGGCTTTTTTGTTCTACTCACATACCTAACACACATCTCTTCAATAGACTTGATCCATTGACTGGAATGCAGCAGCTACCTTCTCATGCTGGAAGTGCTGTAACTGGTAGGAAAATTCCAAGCACCATCTAACTCCTAGGCTGTCAGAAAAATTTGTGTATGTGCGTACCCATTTAGCCTGAGAGAGCTTTTCTCTCTCTGTCTCGAACTTGCTCTCGCTTTGACAGTGGAATTCCGTACTTACTTTAAACTCGAGTCAGGATCATTTGATTTTCAAGTAGGTTCCGTACTTCAAATGAGCATTTTCGCATTAATACAAGCCTTTTTGGATTGTTCCAATCCTTTCGTACTTGATTCAAGTAGAATTTCAATCTGAACGTCGAGATCAAATTAATTTTTTTGAGCTTGATTTCCATTCCGTCATCGTCCATTCTCTCTATATACAGTGTGAACATTCTTCGATTACGATACCTTAACACCAAAATATCAATACATTTATACCAGTGGTGTCCAAAATGCCAAAAACCTATCCCACGTATAGAGAGAGAGAGAGAGAATACGTGTGTTCTCTAAATAGCACGTTCGGCGGTGCTTGCTCTCTTACGATGCGTGTGCTCGTCTTTTCGTTATCTCACTAGGCATTGAAACGTTTGTTTGTTGCTCATGTTGAAATGTGTACATGTTGACTTCGTGTTTCGCTAATACGCACACAAGCGCAATGCTTGATTGTGTGAGTTTGGACACCACTGATTTATACACATGATACTATGAATACAAGGTAGTGCAAATACTTGCTTCATTTCGCATGCGCATAACTTTGTGAGTCTGTGACGTCATTTGGCAGATTAGTTGTGGGTTGGAAATTTGAATTTTTTAGTTTTAACTTGATTTAGTTTAATTGCTGATATAATTTCAATTCATTTTCATTTTGCTTACCGAATGCACAAATTATAAAAAATTTTAAGAAACACAAAATTGCGAGTCTGTGATATTTTTTGTTTGACAAGCGACGCTTTGCACTACCTTCTATTTATTTTATCATGCATTTATAGCTCTATACATCTTGGCTTGTAATTTTCAAATAATTCCAAAGACCACAAAATGGGAAGTTTGTTGTGTATTTTGTACCAAAATGTTGTTTGTACAATTTGTGATTTATTTCTGGTTGGGTAATTAAATTGACATTAAAATGATAATTTCTATATAATTTTAAGCTAAAAAGGAAAACTGCAAACTACTCTAATGATGACGATGATTGAGTGAATTTTCTCATGTGTAAGGGACAAATAGTTGACAAATGATATTTTCACTGCTGATGTCAAAGAAAATGCACACGCAGCTGTGCTGGTCGCTTGAGGGGGGGGATGCATCTGGAGAGGGCACAGGAGAGGGGAAGTCGTGTTAAACCACAATTGAGCATAAATTTATATTTAATTATGAATAAATTTTGCAAGCGCATTCAATTTCATATTTTCAACTCATCAGACAGCCGTCCAGTCGGTACAACAGTCAATCGAGTTCCAGAGAGTCGACGTGGGGGATGCTCCTTAAATAAAAGATTTTTCAGTCTACTCAGGTCTAATTATTATGACACGTCCAAATGATAAAAATTTTTAGAATTCCGAATATAATGACAAACAAGCTGGACTTATTCTTGTAGGGTTTTTAAATTCTATAATCTATAACAATAAACCGCAGTGGACCAACACGGACCATCATGTTTTCTCTCACAGCTCAAAAATTAAAATTGCTTTTTCAAACCTTTATTACTTTTATACCCTTAGCACCGCAAAACATTGTTATCATCGCTATCAAAAGCATATACACTGCCATTTTTCTCATCTTAAAAGCATTAGCACTGAAAAACTCCGCTCAATATTGCACTCACAGTCAATACGGTACACCGAAAAGAGCCGAACCGGAACCAATATTTTCAAGTTTTTGTATACCGGTATCCGAGTAACGATATTTTTGGGACCGAAAGGACTGAAAAGTACCTTAACATTGTACCGGTACAGTTTCGGTTTTAAGTGAAACAACTAAACTGCAAAACTGGCACTAAGTTTTGGTGGAAGCTTTCAAAAAGATGAAGAGTTTGGCTAATGTCATGCTAGCCTCTAAAGGCCTCGGACATAAGAAGTAACTCGAAGTTTAAAGCTAAAATTTAGTGAAGTAGAAGCAAAAGTAACGATTTCGTTATAGTTAGCATTTTGCATGAGTGCAGCTCAGTATTAGTGTTACGCTTAACAGCACATTTGTGGAGTTTATGTAAGTAGGCTGTGGGCCTTGTTATACTTTAAACCACTGGGGTCCAAACTCACACAAGCAAGCAAGGCGCTTGTATGCGTAGCAGCGAAACACGAAGTAAACATGGTGTCATTACAACATGAGCAACAAACAATCACACAAATGTCTCGTGAGAGAACACAAAGCCGAACACGCGCATCGTACGAGAACAAGCTGCCGAGCGTTCTATATATAAAATGCACATATTCTCTCTCTCTATATATGTGTCGGCTGCGACGCCGGCAGAATTTGGCTTGCCAACCACGCGTGGCTGCCTTTTCAAATTTTGGACATCGCTGCTTTAAACAGTTGAACTAACATAGAGGCAACTCAAAATCACGTCACTTTTCAAGCCATCAGCGATCAACTGTAGGTAAAAATAATAAAAAACGAGAAGGTTTTCGGCGTGTTTTTTCTTAAAGCTTGGCACGAAGATACTTGCGAAATGATTGCGAAATCTTTGCACATTATTTCGCCGATAGCAAGTGTAACTTGGCGGGAACATTTAAATTAATTAACAGCGTATAGTTATGGTGGCCTCCAATGATGCAATAGTTGATACAATAGCTTTCTGTGATTTGTAAGAAGCGGTAGTGAAGGCACCTAGGGTTCGACAGAGTTTGGTTAACCCTTTTTTGCTAATAATTAAATGGTTTTTAGGTCCATCGTGACCTTTATTTGTTCTGTATGCACACGCCTGGGAAAGGGGCTGAATCGATTGTTTGGGCCATGGCATCTCATTATCATGTACTTATAATGCAAACGGCATAGATTAGGAGATGTCGTGTACGACTTGCGGCGACCAAGATGTCCCTAGTCCGACCATTGAGAAGGTGTACATACAGAATCGCCGTCGTCCACAAAGGAATCACTTAGAGCTGGGCCAAAGTTCCTCATCATCAGCTATCCCGTACAAGGAGCTATAGGTTCTATGAAAGAGAGTTAACGCCGACAAGTCTGGCAAGAAAGATATATGTGGAGCCGACCCCCACTTCACATCGCTGACTCCTTGAGTTGCGATGGATACATATATTTCATACCTTCGAAATAATCACTCATTGCGGGACACGTTGATGTCGGTTGGCAGCGCTGTGATATCGATATGACTCACATAACAGCAATCTGAGAAATCCGTGCGAAATAATTTTTTTGATGTGAAACATCTTTAATTTCGGTATAGAAGATTTTAGTAGGAGTCAAATTTGATTTCAGCGTCACGTGACGCGTGACGTCATGCATATTTTGTGTTGTTGTTTTGGGGAGTGTCCCGGCAAACACACACATACAAGAGGGTGGTCAGAGTGGATGGAAACAGTGGTGAAAGAGGGGGAAGAGTGTGGGAAGAGTGTGGAAAGAGGGGGAAGAGAGAGTGTGAATAAGGTATGGGAACAGTGTGGGAACAGTGAGGGAACAGTGTTGGAACCGTGGCGGAGGAGTGTGGGAATAGCGTGGAAACAGTGTGGAAACACTGTTGGAACCGTGGGGTAAGAGTGTGGCAATCGTGGAGAAAGAGTGTGGGAATAGTGTGGAAACAGTATGTGAACAGTGTGAGAACAGTGTGGGAACAGTAGGGGAAACAGTGGTCTAATTTTTATACTTTGTACCGAAGGTACATAGAGTAGATTAAGTTTGTGCAAAAGTATGTAACAGGGAGAAGGAATCGTTTCCGACCCTATAAAGTATATATATTATTGATCAGCATCAACAGCCGATTCGATATAGCCATGTCCGTCTGTCCGTCTGTCTGTCTGTCTGTCTGTCCGTCCGGATGAACGAAGAGATCTCAGAGATGGTAAGAGATAGAGTTTCGACATGTATGGGGCATATATTTCTTATACTTGCAGGCAGATCAAGTTTATTTTCAATTTTTGCCACGCCCCCTGCGTTGTGTGTTAACTGGCCGTTTGACTCGTGACCAAACGCGAGCTGCGACATTAAGGGTGCAGAGTATGTTATAGTCGGGCTTGACCGAGTTTCTTTCTTGTTTTGAGAAGAGTTATAAAAAAATGAAAGAACACAGCAGCAAGTGACAACTAGAGTTGGTGTTTCTATTCACTGTTAGTTTTCTTCTTTTGAAAGATTGCCATTGCTCATTTAGATACCGTTGAGAGTGCTTGCGATTTTGAAATTAAGCCCTTAAATTTAGCATCATGAGTATTAACGACACTCACACTTATTTTTTTATATGGAGTTTTTGATTTCGCGCGTATTTCGCGGGTATCTCCGTACCAAGCTTAAGTCTGGTCACACTAGACCTATGTTACACGTTGACAAAATATTTCCGGATGTCCGTAGAGGCCTTAAACAGAAAAGAGCTTGTGTTATCCATTTCTTTTCAAATAAAATTTTTACGAGAAAAGCTGATCGTGTAGACGAAGTCGATTCAATGAATCTAAATTCAAGCTTTTAATCTACATTTTATTGAACAAAAATTTTTTTTGCCGTTGTTCTGTAAAAAGTAAAAGTTCATTTTGAATCGAGAGTTCAGGATTCAGCTTATGCTCGAACCAGTTTGCAGCCTTCAATTAAACATTTATCAAAAGTATTTTTAAAGGATTCTTGAAGAAGAAGACTGGAGCCAACTGTAACCAAATAAGATCATCAAAAGCAATATAATTGGCTTAATGCCTTCGAGTGTGCTTCCCTTTAAACGTCTTCGAACTTAGTGATCACTTCAAGGTTTGATTTTTATTATGAGAGCGAAGGTGAGTCTTTAGACTGCAAGGTTCGCTCGTCGAAGGGCCGCTCGCCAGTATGAGTAAGTAGGTGTTGCTTTAGATGACCTCATTCGTCAAAGGTTTTCGAGCAGTGTGAACATTCGAGGAAACATTCAATCAATGAAAAGAAACACACACTAATAAAATGGTTCTTAAGAGCTAATCAGTGATCAGTTGATTCAGGCTATTTATTATGTTCTGCTGAATGCAGCCATTTTGTAGAATTTAATTGCGAGCAACTTTTTTTTATTTATATTACTTTTCATGCTTTGCTCTACATTGATCAGAGATCAAGTGGTTTCATACTTAGTTTTGGTATACAACAAGGATCAAGCTGTGCTGCTGAATGCATCCAATAATCATAGTGACCCGTTGCGAACTCTCTTGTGGAAATTTACATGCATTTTGTTGTTGTTCAAGTCAAATTAATTCCAATCGGAAATTGTGAAGTGCCCAAAAGTCGACTACATATATGCATACACTCTTTAACGTCCTGTCAATATCGAGGCAACACAATGACCATAATAATGACCCTCACACACGTACACAAATACGCCTGTATGTACATACAAACGCGTGCAGTAAATCAACAGATAAATATATATGAATTTAAATGTATGTATTTGTATTTGCATTTGTGTTTGTATGTACATTGAGTACAGGTCCCTCGGACAGTTCACAATTCGTTAAATTCACTGCAAAATTTATGTCTGATGTCACACGCACACACACACATACACACACACACACACGCACACTCATGCTGGGAAAATAATAAACGACCTGCCTCATGGGAAGCAGGAGAAATTGGTTAGCAAAAGCCGCGACTGCGTCAGCAGTTGGCAGTGGCATCAAAAATTTCGGAACACTATGCATGCATGTATAACGGCCATTTAATTGCACATCAAATGAACTTTAATTTCATTTTAATTGCTAAACAGGTTTCGCTATGATTTATAACACACACAAAAACCCATTGGACTCGGTTGATCATTATCAACTTTTGATGTATTCAATTTTGGGGCAAAACGCATAAAGTGAATAATTATCTGTGCGAAATAGAGAAGGGCAATTTGACAGGCAATTTGTCATGACTTTGGGGGGCTAACCTTGACAATGGGTAATAATGGGGAAATACAAATAGTTTTATAAATTTACAACAGAAATGTTTTTGTAGAGTTTTAAATATGAACATGAACCCCCCCCGGGCAATTCTCCAGGGAAGGCCCCAAAAACATTTGTCTTTCTTGGAAACCAAATACATACAATAGATAGGCGAGGGTAGAGTCCCAGATGTCGGCCCCAGTCAACAAAAATATAAAACAAATACAAGATTTCAACTCTTTATTTTTTTGTTAAGGTGTGTATAGACAGTTTTAAATTTCAAATTGCAAAAATATATTGAAAAAATCTGATTTAAAATTAATTTCTAAACTCTAGTAGGGAATCAATAACGACGTACGATCAAATGTGGTACAGGTTACCATCTCTTGAGGACACATTTTATTCGTTAGTAAATAAATTTAAAATCTTAGAAAATTCTACCGTACAATCAAGTTCCTAAGTTTGTCCTCTATGGGCGCGGAATACTAACCACTTGGCGGCAAATTTGGTATAACAATTGTAGTGACTTCCAAAATTTTAGCTATCATCTCTGTTCAACCAGCAAGAGATGTATCTGTGTGTTTTTGTAGTATAGAAGTGTCCTGTAAATAGTGGAACGGTTGCCATGTAATTATATGATTGTCGCTTTGTAATATTTAGTTTTTTTCACACGGTATAATATTTAACCTGACAGGATCGACATGTAATCGACATGTACTTAACTTTATTCATGTGTTTAAAGTTGTGGCAGAGCCGTAAACAGACCCTGCCACAAGTATAAACAAAACTCCACTGACATGTGTGTTTAGAAATGTCTTTTCCAAAGGTCTTATCTTGAGACTAAAGCGAAGGCATATATATAAATGTACGTAAATATGTGCGCTGGCAGAGTGGACAAAGAGTTTGTCTGCTCAGCGGCTTCTCAAGCGCTGTTTCTCAGCCTTTGCTTATAAGATAAACAAGAGCTCTCAGGTTTCACATGAGCACTGGTGTCTTGCGCCTTTGAATTGAAATGTATTTAATGGAATAATAAAATGCGACAAAGTCTCACATACTTGTTCTTGTATATATTTAGTAAATCATATATGTACTCGCTACAGCCCATTAAACGCGAACTGGAGCTCATCTACATAAACTGGGTATGATGTGTTGACATGACAATGATACCTTAGTTATCTCAAAATATCTATATCGATTTCGAAATGATACTTTTTCAATAACGAAAAAAAATATCGATATAGAAATTTTTTAAATATACGGCTGCTTAACTTTAAGGCTGGTTTCTAGAAAGCACGAAAATATAATGCACCAAATTTCGCGAATTTGTTTAAAAGCTTATCAAATTAACAATCACCGAGTTTAAGAAAGACAATATTAAAAACAACGAGAAGGCCAAGCTAACTTCGTCTGTGCCGAAGTTTTTATACCCTTGCAAATGCTGTTTTTGAAATGTCAGAGTTTACGAACGCTTACATAAAAATCTAAAAAAATTTTAACTAAAACCCATTTTCCGACAGATAAACATCTGATTTCGACCAAATTTCGCGATTCTTTTTGAAAACTTATCAAATTAACAATCGCGGAGTTTAAGAAAGATATAATTTAAGACAGAAAAGATTTTTCTCACTAAGACTCATTTTCCGACCGATCGGTCCTATGGGCAACCATAAGATATAGTCACCCGATGTCGATCAATTTTTTTCAAATGAGTTTGAAAGCGTTTAATATTAAGAATCACCGACTTTAAGAACGATTTACTTGAAAAAAAAAAATATTTTTCACCAAGACCCATTTTCCGATCGATCGGTCCTATGACAGCTATATGTTATAGTCATCCGACTTTGACCAAAATTTGCAAATCTGTTTGAAAGCATATAATATTAATAATTCACTAAGATCCATTTCCTACCTATCAGTCCTATGGCAGCCATAAGATATAGTCATCCGGTTTCGACCAAATTTTGCAAATCCATTTCAAAGCATATAAAATTTGTATTGACCGAGTTTGGGGATGCTGACTTTCTCACTAAGACCTATTTTCCGAACGATGCACAGCAGAGAACTGCAAAAATCACTTTTTTCTTGATTGGATCATACACAAAAATTCTTACTCACATTTAATCAATCAACAAAACTCAGAGCTGAATATATTCAACTCACAACGCAAACGCATCGAGCGGCTGAGCTAGAGTTATGTGATCCAACGTGCATGCTCATATTTATTCATCGAACAAAACTCAGCATTGACTGGCCAGCGCATCGTGAGCAATGCCAGAGCATTGCTCTCTCTCTCTCTCTCTCTTTCCATATCTGCCAGCAGCGAATATGCGTCTTTGCAAGAGTTTATTCATACGAGGTGATTTTCGCTCACTCTAAACAATCGTCGTTCAGCCAAACGAACAATCAGCCAAAGTGATTGGAATGAAGTCGAACATGATTATAATCAGAGTGCCAACTATTGGTTCGAATAAAACTCTGCTGCGAACATGTTGAGTATGGAAGTTTGATGAATAGAGCGCGAAGCCTGTTTATTCGGGTGTTGAGTAATGTGTGAGCGTTTTGCAATCGAACGAAGCCGTTCTCTGATGCACAGTGTTTTTTTTGGCCTCTTTTTGGCATAAACCCAAAAAATTTGTTTTCTTCAGATTTCAAATATTAACTGGTTTTTAATATAAACACACTCCTATTAGATAAAAAACAAAACATATTCAAACTTTGTGGCAACACTGTTCTATTGACGGGCTGTTGAAGTCAGCTGATTGTGTGCCACGTGTTTTTTGTGAAATTGGCAGCAAACATTTTCCAAATTTTTAGTGCGTCTGCTTAAAAAGTTAGTAGCAAAATAAAAATTGCATTTAAGATTATAAGTTGATAACGCGTTTGTCATTTTTGTTTTCGGTGGCCCAATTGTGCCGCGTGTTGTTAATGTGTAATTTCAGGTTGACCTTAACCAGTGTAGCTGTGTTTTGTGGAATTATAGTTAAGCATGGCACAACGCTGCATAGGGTTTTAAATGCCAAGTTGTTAACTAAAGTGTGCAGACTTATGAGTAATTAACACTTCTTGCTACAACATGCGACTTTTCGAGAAAATCGGCTTTATTGCAGCTAAGTTCGTGCTTAAGTTGAATAGATTAAGTTGATTAGTTCGGAAAGAAAGAGAGAAGAACACGCATATCAAATTGTTGTTGCTTTATGCAGGCTTATGGGCGCGTAGAACGTATGCACGCGAGCTATTTAGTTAGCATTCGGTAAGCCGTCAAAAGCATTATGAAGCCAAAATGCTTTACATTCGATACCGCATAATCTTGTGCGAGGTGTCCAAAATTTGTCTCTTTTGCAGCATAATTTTTCACATTTTCCTTCCACAATTTTCAACAGTTTTAAAGTGCAGCCACAAAATAGGTGAAATTCTTCAATTCTCTCAACCGAAACTGAAAGCATTGACAATTAGAGAAAAATGGTTAGAAATAGAAGTGGGAATATGGGGAACATATTTTGCCGGAAATCGCTTGTTGTTGTTGTTGTTGTTGTTGTAGTCGAATGCTTTTAAACAGTTTTTGGGGGGCCTGGAGGCGGCTGTGTTGGGGGTTTGTTTTTAGCCGCATGACACATGGCGGGCATAAATCTTGCATGCGGCGTATGGCAAATGAATGCGCCAATAACTCAATAAAAAAAAAAAACAAAAAATGTACGAACACAGCGAGCAAAGGGCGACACAGGGAGGAAGAGAGGGAGAGAGAGTGACGTCGACCCAAATGGCTGCTGCAGCTGCCACTTCCGGCGGCCATCGCTGACGCTGACTGTCTGACAATTGACTTCCGTTTTAAATTTTGCACAACTTCCGACTTGGGCAAGCGTCATTGCAAATTCATTTTCAACCACAAACAAAAGGAGCGAGAGAAAAGAAGAAAAAAAGCTGGTGAGGGCAGCGCGTCCTTGACAAAGGTGCCAACAAATATGACAAAATGGCCGCCAGGCAACTCAATGAGAGTCGACACCAAGACACACACACACACACATTAAAAGAAAGAAAACAAACAAACAAATAAACAAACAGAATGCGCAGTCCAAAAATATTATAAAAATGTAAGCCGCACACGTTTCGTTTGTTTTTTTAAAGCCTAAGTAAGGGGTATGAAGCTGTGACAGAAGCTGATTTTGAGTTCTTCATTCGTATTGGATTAAACAAGCTCATCTTTTCCATTGAAATTGGTTTAGCATAGCACAGAGTTGCCATTGAAGATCAGTTTGATGAGCGATTGGCTTGCCTGGCCGAACACTTTTCGCTGTTCACACCGATACAAGCTTGTGCCAAGAGAGAGCAAACAGCTTTTCAGTCGCTGGCCAGCTGTCAATGATTGACTATTCACACCGACACGAGCCGTACGCATGACGACACTTGTGCCAAGAGGGCAAACAGCTTTTCAGTTGCTGGCCAGCGGTTGATGAAGCAGGACAAAGCTGATTTGCGTCACTTTTTTGATTCTGATTAATAATTTTTAATTCAGAGTTATCTCTAGCAGCTTACCATTCCCATATCAAACTCAAACAGGGTATCAATCGAGTCGAAACTCTCTTTGCCACTTTCCACTATTTGTTTTTCTCGTTTCAGTTTATGGTTGTTGTTTTCTTACTCGCCTGATTATTGTTGTTGTTTTTGTTGGGGCATAAAACAAAAGCGCGCGCCAAATGCAAACAATGACAAAATGGCAACGCCAGCAGCAGCAGCCGCAGTTGCCACAGCCGTCGCAGCAGCAGAGGTCGCCAAGTGTTGGCAGCGAGGTCCGACAGACAACAACCCAAAAGTGGCAAAACAAGTCGAGACCCCTCCCCCTTACCCCTCCCTCTTACCACTCCACAACGAAACCCACCGAAAACATCAGAAATGAGGTCGGCGCCGCAGCGTTGCCATATTTTTGTTTTGCGCGTCTTGTTTTTAATTTTATTTGCACTCGCTCCACTTGAAATACATTGTGCAGCAGCCGTCGTCGTCGTCGTCGTCGTCGTCGCTGGCGTTGCTGACCCCTGACCCCGCAGAGCCTGCAAAGAATTGTGTCAGCCCGTAAGAGGAAGCTGGCGAGAAGGGAGAGACAAAGAGGAGCTGCCAGGCCAGGGCCAGTCAAAGACAGCGTTGACTAATATAAGCGGAGATTTAGTTTTTCAGTGGAGCCAAAAAAAAAAAGAAAGAAAGAAAAGAATTATGACAAAAAATGGAAAACTGCTGGGAAAGCAGACAGCAAGTTAAATACCCTAAGAGAGTTACCAACTCCTGATGCTAAATACAAACTTCAATTTGGTCAAATTTATTTAGGACCTCGATTTCAAGCAAACTTTGTCGTATATATACAGCTTTATTTTAGGAGATATTGTCCAAAAAAATTGGTGTTAAAAACAATGTCGAAAGCCCAAATTTTGTTTAAAAAGATCTACTTCGATGATTGGTTAATGTTCGAACATTTGAGGTTTGAAGTTTTGGCTTGATCCTTAGTTCGACCTACGATTTCGATACATAAGGAATATACCAAAAATAAACTGCACATTTTGCTGCTAATTTTATAAGCATTAGTATTAATTTGAAACTTAAAAAAAAAGAGTATCAAATTGATATTTTGGGTATCAAATTGATATTTTTGGGTATTATTTTAATACGAAAAAGTATAAATTTGAAACAACAAAATAAAGAGTTTCAAATTGATATTTTGGTTATTAATTTGATACTTATAATATTATATCAATTTGATCAAGTTGATACTCTTTATTTTGTAGTTTCAAACTTATAATTTCGGTTATTAAGATGATGCGGAAAACTATTAAGTTGAAACTACAAAGTAAAGAGTATCAAATTGATATTTTGGGTATCAAATTGATATTTTTGAGTATTATTTTAATACGAAAAAGTATAAATTTGAAACAACAAAATAAAGAGTATCAAATTGATATTTTGGGTATAAATTTGGTACTTATAATATCAATTTGATCAATTTGATACTCTTTATTTTGTAGTTTCAAACTTGTGATTTTGGGTAATAATTTGATACGGAAAACTATTAATTTAAAACTACAAAATGGAGAGTATCAAATTGATATTTTGGGTATAAATTTGATCCTTAAAATATTAATTTGATACGCAAAAGTATTAATATGAAAATACAAAATAAAGAGTATCAAATTAATACCCAAAATATCAAAATTTCAAATTAATACTTGTCCGTATCAAATTAATGCCCAAAATATCAATTTGATTCTCTTTATTTTGTAGTTTTTAAAACAATAATTTTGCGTATCAAATTAATACCCAAAACATCAATTTGATACGCAAAATGATTGTTTTGAAAACTACAAAATTAAGAGAATTAAATTGATATTTTGGGCATTAATTTGATACGGACAAGTATTAATTTGAAACTATACAATAAAAGAGTCTGAACCTACTGCATCGTTGCCCGTTTTACCTCAATGTTATGAATTATTACCAACCATTTCTCTTTCCGCATCACCAGGAACTATGTTTGATTTATCTCCTTTGCCTCCCTCCCTGAATGAAGATGCTGGAAATATTTTAAATGAACCACCAACACATAGATTAGCTCATTCCACAATTGCACCGCCCGAACCTGCTGCCAGTGTTTCTATCCCTTCATAGCCTCCACTTCTAACTGTGATTGCACCAGTATATTGCCAGCAATTCCTCAGCAAGTGTTTCGATTATAAAGTTTAATTTTGCCCAGCTTTCTTCAACATTAGTGTTCCAGCTGAAGCATTTTCAATCATATGTGACCCAGAATTTTGGCGGCCAGATATGATTGTTTATGAGTTTTGGCAAAAAAATCGAGCCAGTGCCTGTCAGCTTGCCCTCTTTTAGTATTTCCCTTAAATTAAGGGTCTAGCTTTAATAATAATAATAATAATAATAATAATAATAATAATAATAATAATAATAATAATAATGGTTTGCTTTATTGCCCAGTCAGTGATTAGATATTCATCTTTACATCTGAGAAAGTATTTCAATCAGTTTTACAATTTACATTTTTCGAGAACTTAATTTAGAATTACCCAAAGAAAAGGCAGGAAAAAAAACCTTGGCAAAAAACTTAAAATTAGACTTAGGGCTAAGCTTTGGCTAGTTCTTCCTAACACTAATTATATTAGTGGTGAAGTCCCTACCAGCACTCATTAGTGCGTCATTAGAATTTTCTTTGTGTTGAATTTACATTTGGCACGAGAGATGAAGTCATCTATTGATTTGATATTTGCATCAGAATGTAACCGTTCTGTGGAATAATAAAAGGGCAGGTTCAGGATCATTTTCAATATCTTATTTTGTGCCGTTTGCAGTTTTTTTACATGAGTCTTTGCGCATTCACCCCATATTTCTGATCCATATAAGATAGTGGGTAAGAAAACTAACTTGTAGACTAGGAGTTTGTTGTTAATGGATAGTTTTGAGTTGCGGTTTATGAACGGATATAAGGTTTTGATCATCTTGTTAAATTTGTCAACAGTCTCACTAATGTGATCGCTAAAAATTAGTTTTTTGTCAAGGTTTAAGCCAAGATATCTGACTGAGCTTTCCCATTTTATTTTGGTGTTGTTTAGTGTTATCTCGCTGTTTGGTAAAAACTTTGGGTGTCGTTTTTTGGTGAAAAATATAGCTTTCGTTTTTGTGGCATTTAGTTTGATTTTCCATCGCTCGAGGTATCTTGATAGAGAGGTCAATAAAAACTGCAGCTCGTGTTGAATGTCTATGTAAGAACTACCAGAACAGTAAAGAGCCGTGTCATCGGCAAAGATAAGCGAGTTGCAACTATCGAATAGGGGGATGTCATAGGTATGAATATTATAGAGAGTGGGTCCGAGCATCTGTGCCATTTAAGCAGACATGGAAGTATCTTCCCGATAGAAAACTTTGGACTAGTTTGGTTAAGTACGTTGGGGTAATGCAAAAAATTAGCTTGTGGATTAAGCCGTTGTGCCATACAGTGTCGAAAGCGGCTTCTACGTCTAGCGTCAGCATGCCAACTGATTGTTTTTGATTAAGGCTTTGTTTGATAAAGTTAGTGGCTATGTCAAGAGGATGAATGCAATTTAGGGAAGCACGGAATCCATATTGCACAACGGGTAGAATACAATTGTCTTCCAAATGGTTATTTAGTCTGATTTTAATTAGTCGCTCTAATATTTTTGAAAACCCGCATAATAGGCTGATTGTGGTCGGTAACTTTCAGGTGAGTCAGGAGGTTTGCCGGGTTTTGCAATGGGTATTATTTTTCAATCGTTAGGCAGTGGTTGAAAATAAGGGTTAAGAAGGTAAGTGCCCTCTTTGACAAGTTTTTGATGCATAAATATGGTATTAGGTCAATACCTGGTGATTTCTTGTCCTTAAGAGTTTTAATAATAGATACTACTTCACTTAATGGAATTTCGGGAGCGGAAGTTTGATTATCTTGCGCACTGAGTTCTCGCATTGAATTTTGTACCATTTCTGAAGTTGGCCCATCTGAATAAGCTTCAGTTAGGCGATGCTTTCGTTCGAAAATGTCGGCAAGAATATTCGCCTTTTCAGAATTTGTAGAGTAACATGTATTACTATGAGTAAAACTTGGAATGAATTGTTTTTTATTTTTAATGATTTTAGTAAGCTTCCAAAATGGCTTTGAATTTTTATCAAGGCAGGATAGTTTTCGATTCCAAGTAGTATTGTTGAACTCAACCAACTTTTATTTTATTACATTGTTTAGGTGATTAATTCTGGCTTTGTAGATTGGTTGCCTAGTTCTGATCCATTGCCTTCGTACGCAATTCCTGTTTGCAATGATGCTCTTGATGTCGGCTGGGAGTTTAAGGGGTAATAATCTAACATTGTTTTAAGGTACCGATTGTATAATAGCCGCTGTTATTTCTTCTACAAGATGTTTGGTCATGATGTCAACCGTTTCCTGGTTTGGGTCAAAGGTGTTAAAAATTTCAAGCCTACTTTGGGTTGCTTTATCTAGGACACGCTTAAATTTTTTCCAGTCTGCCTTCGAATACTGGAAGTATGATTCTAGATTATTATTTCTTGCATCAGTGTTCTAGCTTTAATATGGTTTCAAAAAACTAGTTCTGTCCCTCTGTCCTCATATAGCCTATCAGAATGTTAGGGGTCTGTAATCCAAACATTCTTGAATAATGCTTCATTTGAGTTTGACATATAATAATTGCATTCTCAGAGACTTGGTTAAATCCATCAATCTCTGATTGTGA
Organism: Lordiphosa magnipectinata; assembly: GCA_037044535.1. Lineage (NCBI taxonomy): Eukaryota > Metazoa > Arthropoda > Insecta > Diptera > Drosophilidae > Lordiphosa > Lordiphosa magnipectinata. The sequence continues at coordinate 192,811 of JBAMBO010000551.1, forward strand.
AATTTTTGTCAAATGATTTTTTTTTTCTATAGACATGATCGACTTACACGAAGAGGTGAAGGTGTACTGATCGCAGTCAAAACTTACCACCGTTTGGAATTAATTCCACTAAATCTGCCTGATGTTGTTGAATTTGTTGCCGTAAAGGTTTCTTTTCTTTCCTTTTCTTTATACATATGTTCCTGCCCGGCATGTGAAATCAGCACGCCTCCCTCTGGCACGGTGGTAGCCAGGCTGAAGCACGCCGTATTTGGTGGGGTTCTTTCTTTGAAGGGCTAATCTCATCCAGAAACATATTCAATAATGTAGAATCGTGCTAATTCTTCAAACAAACAAAAATGTATAAAGTAAAGAAAGAGATAGGCTAAAAAAGGGTAAAAAAAGAACAAAAATTGTCGATGCTGTCCACAAGCAGACCCTACATTCACTCCGACACTCCGCTCCACAAGCATACATCCCTTCAAACATACATTCATACACACTATCCATACATGCTCTTTCATAACTGCTACATTCATTCCATTTTCCCAACTTTCACGCTTACCCCAGTCAACCTGTATGGTGTTCTGATAGCTTGGCCTCTTGCCCACCCCTTCTCACTCTGCCAAGGCATTGTGACCATGGGCCATGATTCGCCTTCACTTTCTTCAGTCCGTTGTCCGTTTAAATGCCCATGAGACCAGCTACAGTCACAGTCTTCCTTTTATGACGGGGTACTTACCATTATCGCCTTCCATCAACCCCATTAGGAGACAGATTTTGTTATCAGAAAGATTTTTGCTGTTTTTTTTTTCTCCGAAATGGTATCTAACAGATACTTTTGCGTTGAAGGCGTTGATACCTTGGCATGCTCACTAAAATTTTTGTGAATTCGAAATTGATACAAATTTGTGGTTTGTTTTTTATTTATATGTCTTCTTAATGATTCACCAGCCTAAAAATGTTGTTTAAAAAAGAATAAAATAACTCGAATCCACTCGGTTTTATCAAATCACATCAGACTCAAAAAAAAACAATGCTTTACAGCAACTAAGCAGCCAAATTTATCATATTCCTGTATGTGTACAAAGAACGCTCAACTCAACAACTATTCCTAGCGCAAAACTATCCCCCTTCCTCTTCTGGACCCATCAAGCTCAGCTCGAAGAAAGTGTGCCGAAATCGCTCTCGTTCGTCTCAGTTCTTCTCCCGTTCTTCTTCAGCGCTGCGTTTGTGGACTAGCCCATTGATCTTAGCGGGGTGCGGGATATCGTTGGGCCTGCATTGGCCACTGTTGCTAAGCTGAGATTTGTGAGTGTGCCCAATAGTTGCATCTATCTTTCAGCTCGTTAAGATTGGCGCTGTTTCGGATCGCTCTGAGCGGACATTGACCTACTGGTCTTGCTTTCACTGTCTTCTTATTTCATGGGCCTCGGCCGTTGCGTCGAATTTAGTTGGACTTTGATGATTGTTGTAATTATTGTTAGTATATTTTTTTTTGGGCTGCTGCCACAACACTTTAATGCAAAGTTTTCCCCGACAGTTTATTTAAATTGGAATTCAGGGCCTAATGATTTATGAAACTAGCGCGACATTCACTTTTGTTGCAACTTATTGCTTCGCACCCGCACTCGATCCGATCGCTTTGAGTTCTCAATCTTTACTCAACGCTGGTTCCGCTGGCTGTCGCTAAGCGGTCCCTTTTAGGCTTTGTCTGGCTGTCGGCTTTTGCCGTTGTAGGGCATAGCGATGACGGTTTTTATAATCGCTGGCCCACGTAACAATAATGTATAATTGTAATGGTTCTGCCGTTGACTTTTTTAGATACTCAATTGCAAAATCAAACTTTACAATTTTCAATTCTGAATGGTATAAGAAATATCTTGCCAGTTGTTGAGTCCAATTTCACATATGTTGTGCCGTCCATCAAAATGCATTCGACTGCATTATTGCACAAGCCTTCATAAAGCTTACCAACTTCTACTTGTCGCTGATTTTGATTTTGAAGCTATTTGTCTTTTGTATGGCTTTAGGTTATTCCTTTGCTTCACTCTTTGTAACATAGACACGCATGTGCCCGCAAATCTTGAACCGATTCATTAAGGTTAACACGAAACAGGTCCCTGCCTGTTTTCGGCAAGTCTTTTGGTGTGGGAAACTAAATTCTACTTTTGCTTCTTAATCAAATTTGCCAGGCTTGCACACATGTATGGCTACCAGTTTATAATTGTAGAAAACCTTAAGTTTTCATGTTTCACATTTCAAGTTCGTCTTGGCCCAAACTTTATAAGCGACTGTTGTTACCCGTTCTTTTAGTTTGCCCAAAAAAAAGAAGAAAAAAACATTGCGAATTTATTGTGTCCCCTTAAAAAAAAAAAAAAAGAAAAAAAGTGGGCCATGCAATTGCATCCTGCAGCTAGGCCGCTCTCATCTCGCACCTTTCCCCTCTTTCTCTCTCTCTCTCTCTCTTTAGCTGTGTGTCTCTGATTTATGCTTTGACCTTTTCCGCAGGCAGCGAGAATTATTCAACCATTTTTTTTTTTTTTTGTTGTTTAGCTCATTTTTTGTGCTTAATTAGCTACTCGTAGATTTGCCTGCAAATGGCATTAGTGGGTTAATTAGAGCGACACTCACACACACACAGACACGCGCAGTTGGCTAATGAGCCTTGGCTTAATATACGCATTTGATTAATTGAATTGTTTTGCTGCCGAGACAAATTCAATTAATTCTAGAACCAAATGCATTGCCTACTTTTTGGGGCTAGCGAAATTGGAAACTATTGTTGTTTTTCTTCACACACACACACACACACATATATGTGTCAGAATGTCACCAAAAAAAAAATTGTTGCGTAAATTTTTACCACAAATGCTGTAACAATGCAGTTTAGCCCAAAAATGGACACACGGCCAATGGAGGGGGGGGTTGCGTGTGCGGGGGCAGATTGGTTGATTGTGTGCAAATATCTGGGTTAGTTCAGCAAACAAACGAGCATTTTGCTGTGGCTGCGGCTGACTCTCACCTGCGTAGCAGCTACATAAATGCCAATAAAATTTAAATATTTTCGACATAAATCAATTTTCAAATTGGGGCCAAGCGAAAATAAATGAGTTGACAATACAAACGATTTGTTGTTGTTGTTGTTGCCATTTCATGTGGCAGGGTCAGGAAAGTCAGTTGGAAATAATTTTTGGCCAAAATCTAACATTCAAATTCACAGATTTGTGAAATAAATAAACGGAAAATTTAAACAAAAAAAAGGTGAAATAAACAAACAAGGCAACATTGCTGTTGCAACATGTGGCTGGGCAACATTTGCTGCAGTCAACATTTTAGCAAATTTGTTGCTAAGTGAATTGTTTTATACTCCGCAAAAGGGAGTATTAGGCTTGTGCAAAAAAGCTTTCAAATGTTTTTAGCACGCTCATCTCAATTTACACAAATGTTATTTCTTTTATTTGTACAAATAGCAGAGTAAATTGTGAGCTTAACTGACACTTAGCAGCTAACTGGAAGAAGAGAACTTTTAAAACCCCTAGTCACATTTTTAACACACTTTTGAGTGATAAAGTTTACAGTTCCAGGGTGTTTTATTGCCATCTATACCCACATGATACTTGTAGAAAAAGTCGCATTTCATTGTTGATTTGGATACACGGTTTAATTTTTTTTTTTTGCTATATTTCTAATGGCCCCTGCTCTGTCTGTCCCTGACACTCTCTGACAGTTGGCTGGCGCTTGGAAATTGAAAATTGATATGGCATCGCTTTCCTCTAACCATTCTAGTCGTTCCCAGCCCTCTGTCCCCTTTTGGTTGGCCCTTATCGCTGTCTGTGTGGCGTTTTTAAAACATTACCATGCACTTATAGTAGTGGCAGCAGCTCTAAACGAGCGCAAATAGTAATGACAATGCCAGGCTACTGCCACTGCAATGGCAAACTCGTTAAATTACAGTGGGATCAAATGACAAAAAAGACAGAGAAAAAAAAGAAAAGAACAAGACGAACAATAATGCTAAGCGGATGAAGAGTACTAGAAATTTGATCCGTGCCAAAGGGTATTATTTATCAGTTCATGTTTGCTTTGACATGGAGCACTAATGAAGGAGAAAGGATATTTGCTAAATGATAGGCGAGTGCATAAAAAGCTGCTTGTTAAGAAACTTTTTTGTTTTATGAAATTCAGTAAAGTAACCCTAACCCTTGTTTTAGAAATGTTATGATGAAAACTATAACTTATAGACCTTGAGCCCGCTAAAAGGTTCTATGATTATGATATGATATCCACATATATATTCACACATACACAAGGCTTTTCTGTCAACTTGGAGTTGTCTGTTGGTGTCGTGTATTGCTGTAAGGCTGCCTTTGAAGTTCCCAAACAGTTATAGGCCTTTGCCGACTAAGACTGCTGATGATTGAATGGGGAGGTTCTTGAAACAGCTGCACAGTCGAATAGCCTTCTTTGTGGTGTATGTGTGTCTTTGTTTTTAAAAGTTATGAACAAACATTGCTTAATGACCTGGAGCCTGCTAAAAGTTCTATGTTTCATGTTCAAAGAGGCACTCAAACAGTCACATTGGAGTGTGTTGCACATATCGACGTCGATTTCCCTATGAACTTATGTATTTCGAATTAGAATTGTTTAAAAATATGTCAGAGATTGCTAGATCAGATCGAAAGACAATTGTAATTATTTGACGATTCTAATCCGCTTGGCTTTCGGCAGTCGATTTCAAACAGTCAAAGTTTCTAAACAATATCAAGTGACCGAAGATGTTTTCGTCACTTTATATGAAAAGTTGTAGGATTTAAAGCAAAATGAGAATGTTTATACGGAAAACGGCATCGAAATGTGGAACATGCCCGAATTGGGTATAGTCGAATCGCCTTAGGACGGCCATTATACAAGAATTTCAAATTGTCAGTGCGAATATGGCACTTTTTAGGTTTAGTTGTCCTTTGAGTGTTGTGCTTACACTTGCGTACATTGTTTGCAACTGACAATCAAAAGCTGTTTGTCAAATGTTGAAATGACATGATGCAAGCTATGGTTAGTTTGGGAGTTAAATCTGTATGAAAGGTGGAAAGCAGCTGTTTGTTATGAAACTTTAAATTCAATAAAAAAAATTTTCAAACTTCAAGTTCCTGTGAACTTTACTTGCATTTAACAAATTAAAAGCTGCTTGTTATGAAACTTGGTGCCCCGAAAAGTTGATTGATTTTACGTTTTAAGTGTTAGTAATAAAACTATAGAGTTAGGGTCAGTATAAGGGTTAAATCGGTATTGACAGGTTGACTACAGTTGCTGTCTATGAAACTTAAAGTTCAAATAAAATTATTTTAAAATAAATGCTCGCTAAGAAACTATAATTTCAAAAGTTACTAGCTTGCTTACTTTTGTGGAATTTAAGTTGAGGGAATTAAGTTGACTATGAAACAATCAAGTTGAAACTGTTTGAAAGGCTGATTCAGCTGCTTGCTATAAAGCTTGAATGCCTTCTTAATTGATTTTAGAACAGCTGATTGCTTTCCAACCATAAGTTCTTAAGTTATGTGCTTAATCTTGTGAACTTTTGTTGGAACTGGCAATCAAAAGCTGCTTGCTATGAAACTAGATGCTGTTACAAGCTGTTTGACTTTGAGTTTTAGGTGTTGAAATCAAGACAATCAAGTTAGATTGAGTTTAAACCAATTTAGGGGTTAAATCTGTACAAAAGATTGACAACAGCTGCCTGTTATGAAGCTTATAGTTCAATTAAAAACTATCTTCTAAAGTTCTTAAGTTATTGGCCAAATCGTATTAGTTTAAAACTCAATTCTAATCACTTAGTGGGCAAGCTGAAAAAAGCTACTTACTATAAATCTATGTTTTAAAGCTGCTGCACAAAAATGTTGCTTTTGACTTTAAAACTTATGTCAATCAGGGCTCAAAAATATATAACTAACCCCCAAAAAAACTGCTTGTTATAGCTCCAAATTTAAATCAAAGTAAGGTAGTGTTTTGTAAGCGATTTCAAGACTAATAAAAACCGAAACAGGTTGCCTGTCCGAGAACTCCTTATATATTATTGGATCAAACTTGGCAGAATTGTGTGGAAACATATAGTATTGACCAGAAACAAGATTGGGAGCGATAGCGTAAAAAACAAAAAAGTTTTTCCCACTAAGACTTTTTTCAGAACTATCTTTTGTATGGCAGCTGTACTCTATAGTTGTCCGATTTTAATAAAACTTAATTAAATTATGCAAAAGCATAGAAAACTAAGAAATATGAGGTTTGGGGACGTTCGCGTTGAAGATAAAAAGGTTTTTCTGACTAAAACTACTCTTTCGACCAATAGTTCCTATGGCAGCTATATGCTATAGTCATCCAATCTGGCTGGTTCCGATAAATGTGCAGCGTCTTTGTACCAAAAGACTTCGTGCTGATAAGATAGCTTTTAAACTGGCGGAGGAGATCGCATAGAAACAGACGGACATGGCTATATCAACTCAGGTCGTCATGCTGATCAAGAATATATATTCTTTATGTGGTCGTAGATGCTTCCTTCTATGCTCTCTTCAAGAGTATAAAATACTGAAAAGAAAAATACAAGCAAATTGTGATTGAAAGTAAGTAAAAGCTGTCTGCTATGAAACTAGCTGTATGATTAAGCAAACAAGAATGTTCGATAAAAGCCCTCTAGTACGGCCGAACTACGCTGTATCAACGTTCCGTCGACGATTTTGTGACTGTCGTTGACGCTCGACTGAAGCATTTTTCAATGCGTTAACGCCTCTCCAGGCACGCTTGGTCAACGCAATGCCATGCAGAGAAGCAACATAAGCGACGCTCGTTCGACCCAATGACATGCATGGGGCGACTTAAGCGACGCTCGTTCGACCCAATGCCATGTATGGGCCAACTTTAGCGACACTCGTTCGACACGTGTTCGGCCCATGTTACAATTTGACAGGAGACACGACGCATCACCGCACAAAGAGCAACGCTGGGTTAACGAAAATAGAGTGACTGACCCCAGCCGTACTAGAGGGAGATTTGACACACAAATACAAGCAAAATGTAGTAACAGCTGCTTGCTAAGAAACTAGATAAAAGACTTGACTCAAAAAATACACGCAAAACATAGCTGTCTGCTATGAAACTAGCTAGATTTGATGCGAAAATGCACGCTTAAGTTTTATTAAAGTTGTCTGCTATACAACGAAATGCAATTTAAAGCAATCAAGCAAGTCTGTAGCACAAAAATGTAAGCCAAGTGTTATTTAAACGTAAGTAAAAGCTGTCTGTTGTGAAACTAAATTGAAAAATTTCCTCGATATACTGACAAAAAAATTGTTAAACTAGTTTAGAGAGGCTTTTCATGATAATACTGCCATTGAAAGGCTGTCTGCTATGTATGCTGAGACCAACATAAGCTGCCTGTTATCAAATTTAGAGCAATGTAAAATTGAAAATCTTAAAAATCTTAAAATGACAAGAAAAAACTAAATTATTTGCAAAGCTAGACCCAGTATAAGTTGTAAAAGCTGTTTGTTGTGATACTTATGGGAAAAACTAATTCAAAAACCATGCTCCCATTTTCACTTTTGCTTAAGTTTTGCGATTTCAAACCGGTTTTTCGAGCATAATTGGTTTCCGAATCGCAAAATGTTTGCGAAAATGAAACTGGGAGCATGGCTGGGGGATAGCTCTTAAAATTCACTCACAAGTAGATTAACTGAGTTGAATAGAAATTTCGGAAGTGGTTTAATGCAGTCAGCTATACAAATCAAAGTCTGTGAAGGCTGATTGTTATGAAACTAGTTGATACCTATATATGAGACTAAACACAACACTATACTGCCTGCCATCACTTTTTTTTAATTGGCAGCCTTGAGCCAAGGTGAATTATGGTGAAGTATGGTGAATTGGGACATTGGTTGAACCTCACTGTAGTTAATGCCTTCCAAATGCTCACACTCGTACTCAGCATGTACAACTCTTTCCGTTTCCTTTTTAGCCATGTTCGTTTTTCGCGTTTCCTCCTGGCATATGTGAGTGTGTGTGTTATAAACGCCGCCATTTATTCCGCTCCCCTCACCAGTCTTGGCGATTTTTTTTTTCTTATGCCCACTGCAGCGGCTGCTGCTGCTTCATCTGACATGATTTCCGCATGTCGTTTGAGTTTTTCTTGTGTGTGTGTGTGTGTGTGTGTGTGCATGTTGACTTTTTCTTCTTGCTTTGGCTTACTTTTTTTTCTGGCTGCTCGTGTGCTCAATTTCATACAAAAAAATGTCAGTTTATGTTGATGTCTGCATGCTTTTCCTGTCGCTGGAGTTTTGCTCCAGCCGCCTGCCATTGATATCGCTGACGAAATTGAGAATTATTATGTTTAAACGTGTGGCATTGCTGCCATCGCGGCTTTTGGCCAGACCAGGATGCTTGCTGCTCATTCAAAACCTCCCTGCTGATTTTGAGTGACATGTGAGTAGAGCTGTGGTACATGCATAGAAGAAGCAGAAGTTGGGCCACAACTGGCAATTGCATTCGCCATCGGTTGCAGACTTTTAGGCGCGGCGTGAAATTTGATTGCCTTCGGGCCGATGACTTTAAATGGCCTACAGAACCATGTCGAACGTTATTTCAGGCATTTACATTAGCCGCTTATTTAGTTTACATTTTTTTTCACTTTCTGGACCCCAAAATAGGCTGCTGTTCAAGCCCAAAAAGTACCCACGTTCCACTTGCTACTAGGTGACTGTAATTAATTATCAAATTGCGTTCCACATTTAGAAGAAGAAGAATTTAAGAAGAAATCTTCTTAAACTCCAAAAATGTCAACTTTTCAAACCAACTTGCGTTCCACATCAAGATTTCTTCTAAATGCATCACAAAAAGTTTCCACTTTTCAAGTCAAATATTTAGTTATATATTTTAAAAAGCTTTGCATTGTTGCTTTTGATATAAACATTGTTTTCACTTACGTTCCACATGAAATTTTCTGCCAAAAATTAAGCAAAATTTGTTCTACCTTAATCAAATATTAAATTTATACGTTTAAAATCTTACCAAAGTAATTGTTACATAACTAAATACTTCAAATATCTTGCCCTTAGGTTCCACATTGACTTGACGACCTAAATTCAATTAAAATGTATACTTTTCAAATCAAATATTATATATGTATATATTGTATAAAGCTTTGCTTTGTCGCTTTTTACATAAATATATGCTTCCACTTACGCTCCACAAGCACATTTCGGTTTAAAATCAAACAAAATTTGTTAAATTTTAATCAATTATTTAATGTTTAAGTATTTGTGAAATCCAGTTACTCCAAATACCTTTCACTTATGTTCCACATACTCTTTTCTACCTAAATTCGATCGAAATTTGTCAAATTTTTAATTTATATGCTAAAAATCTTTGCCATTTCACTTGTTCGAATAAGTTTATACTTCCACTTACGTTCCACTATATACTTTTGTTGCCTAAGTTCTAACAGAATTTGTATATTTCAAGTCGAATTTCAAATTTATGTTGTAAAAATCTTTGCATTGTCACTTTTTCAATAAAAATATGTTTCCACTTTAACTTTTCTGAACAAAATCAAACAAAATTTGTTAAATTTTTATCAACTATTAAATTTTTAAGTATTTGTGAAATCCACTTACTCCAAATAACTTCCACTTATGTTCCACATTAGTTTTTCTATCCAAATCCAAACGAAATTTGAACTTTTCAAGTCAAATTTTTAATTTATATGCTAAAAATCTTTGCCTTTTCATTTGTTTGAAAAGGTTTATACTTCCACTTACGTTCCACATTATCCTTTTGTTCGCTAAGCTCTTATAGAATTTGTACTTTCAAGTCGAATTTCAAATTGATGCTGTAAAAATCTTTGCATTGTCACTTTTTCAACAAAAATATGCTTCCACTTACGTTCCACATTTATTTTTCTGCACAAAATCCAACAAAATTTGTTATATTTTAATCAAATATTAAATTTTGTATGCTAAATTTTTGGCCAAAATAATTCTTTAAAGAATTTCTCGTCCCTTATTTAACTTCCAAACTAAGTGAAAAACTGAATAAAGAGGAACAAAAACGACCTTCATGTCAAAGCAATTGCGATTTGACTAAACAGTGAATAAAATAAAAACCATTTAATGTATATTTCTCTCTCTGTGTTGGTTATGAAAATAAGTTGCTACTACTTATAAATGTGCAGTGACCAGCTTGGAAGAGCAGGACTGGGCAGTCAGGCAATCAATACCCGAGGCAAACAAAAGCTCATGCCCCCCAGGAGTTGAGACAAAAGTCAATGCCATGTTCGTGTTGTTGTTGCTGTTGTGCCATACAAAAGGGTCTTTGTTAAACATACACAAAACTGACTGAGTGACTCTGACTTACTGCCAAAGGCTAATGAAGGCAAAAGCAAGAGCGGATGAGAATGGGGAATGGGAATGGGATTGCACTTGCCACTTGGCAATGCAAAAGACTGCTGCTCCCACTATGCCTGGCTGTGTTGACATCAAACAAACATTCAAACATACAAACACAAACAAACAAATATACAAAACACAGGCCGGCAAAAGCGCACAACCAAACAACACGAGAAGAAAAAAAAAATGATAAAATTTGTATAAACTGGCATAAAGAGCGTCCAGAGAGCTTGGCCAAGTCCAACACAACAGAGTCAATTTAAAACTCATGTGCATCAGCAGCTTCAAGTGACCTTTTGGAAAAAGGGAAGCAAATATTAAAATTTGTAAAATTTCTACTAAAATTTAACCTCCCCCCGCCCAACATGATACTTAGTTAATTTCGAGGTCCCGCTTTCATTTCTAGTATGTTTTTACACAATAATGCTCAAGTCATTTGACGTTGACTGATTATGTATGCAAATGCATTTTTATGCCACGAGGGCGGTTTCATTCTTTTTTTAATTTTCCTATTTTTCAAAATATCAAAATCGAGCACAATTTTGATATGGCCAATTCTTGAATATGGGTCTTGTGTCTGGTTTTCGCATTACCAAAAGTATGAAGACCACGTTCAGAAACAATTTCTGATTTTCGATCTTTGAGGTTTAAACTGAAATCCGAACAGACATCTCTCTACAAACAAGAATAGACTTTGATTAATTGGTTTGCCACAGCGTGATTTTTCATCATTATCATTTCATATCATTTTCTTTGTAAACTTTACTGTTCCAGTTCGTTTTAGTAAAAATTTTGTACCGATATATCTATTGCCAAGAGAAAAGGACCTACAGTTTAACGCCGAATCCGAACGGCAAGGTTTGAGAAAGCTTTTTCATGGCTAGCTACTTCACAGCTGGCTCCAATAGCTGATGAAAGTGACCGGATGTGTAAAAGATATTTTCTAAAGAAAAAGAATCAAAACTGTTTATTAGATGGTCCGAGGCGGGATTGAACCCGAATCTCATCACTTAAATAAATAAATTTTGTAAGTGGCCCTGGCCTTAGCTACTTTCTTACAAATGGCGACCGAGCAGGGACTCTGAGGCAAAAAGATTGTATATAAGAGATTCCCATCCTCTGTGGCCTAAAGAATCACCATTTTAATAAACAACAAGTAAAAGGAGAGAAAGAAGTAATGGTGGGAGAGCGAAATTGGGTCATTTTCACATGCGGGATCATATATCTAAGCCTGGTTCATATAGAGTAAGCATAGCACAGACAGTGAAAAGCCGTTAGAATAAGCATAGCACAGAGGGAGAAACATCGTTAGACTTAGCATAGCACACACAGAGAAAGATCGTTAAAATAAGCGTCGCTTAATCAGTGCTGTCATTTTAGCTATTTAGTTGCTAGATCTAATAATTTTTTAAGTGTTGACTTTTTGCAATTTTTTTAGCCACTTTTTTTAATTACTAGCAATTATTTTTTGCACCTTTCGCTATGCATATTCTGGCAACACTGCGCCCAATGTTTCACGATCGTCAACTGTGCTGCTGCTCTCCTCTCTCTTCGGTGCCCTTTAACCGTTGTCGCCAACAGTTCGCCGATCGTAGGCTGCGCTGCAGCTCTGCTCTGGTGTTGTGGACTCGTGCCGCTGTCAGCAGCGACGCCTGTTCGAATCTGCCCACATTTTATCTAGGTATTAGTGTTATACACTTGTTCCAATGCCGAACATTCAAACCCCCGGCAAACATTTTGTCGGGTTCCTTATCGCTATCATCAAAAAGAGAGTTTGGCGGTAGCTTGAGGGGAGAGTTTTCTGTAGGTTGGCGATTTACACAAACAAATTAGATAGGGTATCGCATTCTTAATATGTGGTGGTATCGCTTTTTTTTTCGTTCAATCGGTAAATTGGCGAAATATCGCTAAAATATCGCCTTGAAGATATAAATAAGATTCTCGTCGCAAATTTCAATTTCACTATTTATATGGACTGAGAGGGAATTCGTTCTTGAGAATTACAAGAAAGCAAAAATTGGTGTATATTTTCAATACAAGTACATCATATTCAATACAAGTAACACATTAGATGCGTTGCTGTTCACGAACGGCGTGGCGCAGCCGTCTAAGGAGTCGTTCCATACGTGTTTCAGTTCAACGGCACCGAGTTCGCATTCATATTTTCAGGAAGAAACGATTTACTATCTCACTTTCTATCACTTATCACTTTCTAGGCACACTTCTTCCCGAAGGGAGATAAGAATGCGATAACTATGCGATATCGCCAGAGTTAAGTGATACCTACTGGAAGAATCGCATTCACGGTTACCCGTGAATGGACAAAGTGAAACTAACGTAAACAAATAACAACTGTTTGGATTGTTTTAACTTCGAATACGATGAGTTGGTGGCAAAGTACCTATATAATAGAAAGCAAATGTCACCTAGTGTATGACAATTTGTACGAACATATTATTCCTATTTATTGAATTTATCTTAATGAAAATCTTTAATTCATTGTAAAAGCGATTTGGTGTGTTTTGGGAACGAGATGTGCCTCAAAACGCAGATTTTTTAAAGGAGAGCTTCCGCGTTGAGAGGAACAACTTTTTCATTCTGGTAAATTGTCTGCAAGGGATAGTCAAAAACTGATACGAATTTTTGCATGACTACTCCCTAAGATAATACACTTGACTTATCTGCCGAATATCGGACAGTCGGCAGGTAAAATACTCCACGAATTCTGTAGAGAGGTCCTAAAGGTTATGGCTCCTGAGTATTTACCTTGTGAGTTTATTACTCGGGAGAAAATAGAAGAATGTGTCCGGTGGTTCCAGGAGATTGGATTTCCCAAATGATTTGGGGCAATTGGTATGAAGATTTGTAATTAAATGTTTCATTTAGATGGAAGTCATGTTGTTGAGTACCCTGCCAAAGTGGCTCCATTTCGATGGGGCTCCTTCAGACACTCTCTTTGCCTTCCGCTCGTTCCTAAATAATAAAGGAAGTTTGATCTTTTTCGCGTTTTAAATAATTTATGGCTTACATACTTGTATTTGCGGGTCACTTTGTCTATTTTTCTCCGCAATTGGCAGCAATTTTTGGGTACAGATGCGAGTTCCTCTGGTTTCTTCTGGACGCCTCAAAGTTTTCCTTCCACCTGTCAATTAGCATGTTCTCATAGTAGTCCCCCATGTAATGGCTACTTTTTGGGATTTATTCATCTGAAATATAAATATTATTGCTTATAAATATTCTTTAGAAAACCATTTAAGCTTTGACTAATCACAATCAGGTGATCTTATTGTTGACACTCGCATATCGATTGAAAAACTAGCCTTTTAGCGGAAAAAAGCTAAAACTGCCTGGGCGAATGGCGAATGGTAACAGTGACTAGATTATCCTTGACAGTGATTTGCTCATCCGTCGCTGATGATCTAGCGAATGAACATTTATCTCTTATGAGAAAATACACAGAAAGAATGAGATCATTCAGATCATCCAGCGGATGAGCTATAGAATGTGCCAGTGGAACAAGGGTATTAGTTAGCGATAGGCCAGCTTGGTGTAGCGTGTGCTCTCGTGTCAGGGATATACTACAGTTATTGGGTCAGCTATCGATGAACTTGCTTAATATACTCTTTGTGTAGCAGTAGTTTTTTTTATGTTTTGTAAATAGAATAAATTAAATTTATATGAATGTGTCGTATGGTATACAAAAAATTAAGAAGTTTAGTTTCTAAGCGACTTGGTTAAAGAACCGTCTGTCGCTCACCACCTCGCACCATCTACACTTAGCCTAATACACCTAGCTTCTCGGGTGATCTCCAAATACCAGATCGTTCAGCCATGCGCTTTGGGTTTGAGGATTAGTGTTAGCATGATTTACAAATATTATAAATAAGGAATATATTAAATAAAACAACATTTCCTTTTAAAATAATCCAGTTATGCTAAGGCTCTAATCACATAACTCTGTTGCTTTGACCAGTCTGCGCCGTTGAGGATGTTTAATATCCGCAGAATCGGGCAACCTCCAATGAAATGGATGACATTTTCTAGATCCCTCCTGTTACAGAGAGGGCAGTTTGTGTCACTCCTCGTGACATTCGGGATAAAATTCAAGTTTAATAATTCACCTCTGGCCATAAAAACGCTTCTTATTCCTTCAATGGGGAATTCATTGGAGAAATAGTTATTCTCTCCCAGATCGTAGTGCAGCTGCCCATAAATTAATCGCTCAGAGCTTCTCCGGGATTCTTCAACAAATTTCATCCTATATGCAGCATCCATTTGAATTGTGATGTTCCTAGCACAAGTTTTCCATGTCGCGTTATCTTCAAGATTCAGTCGAATTCCATCTTCTTTTAATATAATATATATACTGCCAAGATCCTAGATACCCTTTTTTCTTCCATGGTTATGGCTTTTTGCATATAATCGAAGTGCAGATTCACTTTATATAAATGAAGTAACGATAGTCCGGTCTCCAGATACAACATTCTGTTCGGTGTGTATTGTGGTAGATGAAAAATTTTCTTAAGAAAGAATCTTTTATTTCCAGGCCGTTTATTGTGAGTCCTTTCGCATGGAATTCCACTATATCATTTAGGAATATTGAAAAGAGAACAGGGCTCAGTAAGCATCCTTGCTTAACTCCAGACTCCGTATGAAATCATTCGAATTTGGAGGATATGCCGATATTGCTCAGCTTATACATTAGAGTCCTTCTATCAATCGAGTCAAAGGCTGCCATAAAATCCACAAAGAAGGCATAGAGTTTTTTTGTCGTTGTCTAAATAGGTTCGCGCAATGGTATTCAGACAGAAGATATTATCTACTGTGGAGTATCCTTTTCGAAATCCCGACTGAAACTCTGACTGAGCCACTTACTTAGACGTTCAAGGAGAACGGCAGAGAAAACTTTAGCTATCGCATTCTGAAAAGTTATTCCCCTGTAGTTGCTGGTTACTTGTGGATCGCCTCTCTTGAAAATTGGGAATATTATAGCTTTCTGAAAACTGTTGGGGGCTTTTCCGGTTTGCAATATATTGTTGTATGCTTCTGCTAACCTTTGTAAAAATTATGGTGAGGCAAATTTTATAAACTCAGCGGGTATGCGATCAGGACCAGGAGCTTTGTTATTCTTTATTTTAGCGACAATGCCAGAAACTTCTTGGGCTGTTATAGTTCCATCTAGTGCTTCATTTACAATGTATGGTAGGGCATACTCCAAGGGTAGCTTCGAGCTAAATTAAAATAGATTACCAAAAAAGTTTGCCAACTGGGCGGCGTCCACTTCAATGCCTTTTACAAAAGAGATTCCATTTAATATTCTGATGGTGCTCTTCTAGATATCTTCTAGAGATGCGGCTAGCTTTACATAGAACTGTATTTTGGCTTCTTGACATATGTGCTTGTATGTTTTGTTTGCTTGCTGATATCGAATCATAGATTCTTCCGAGTTTTCACTCTTGGCGATTCTAAGCAGTTTAAACGATTTGTCCCGCGCTAATTTACATCTTTTGTTGTACCACTCCTGTTTGTAGGATAATCCAACACTTTTACTCTGGGGTATCATCGTCACATCATATCATCACATCGTCACAACTTGATACTTATTACTCTACACACAGTACTTGATGTTGAGTACTTATTACTCGGAGTATTGAGTAACTCAGTACGCAGTAAACTCATAACCCACTTGCTGATACAGCAAACGGCAAAAGCGGCTGACTTTTGCAAAAACACAGGCGTACCTTAAAGAATCTGTTGACAAGACAACAATTTTGAGCAAGTTACGTTATGTGGTTTGAAGTTAGACAACCTCGTGAATTTCGGTGAAAATGGAAAAGGTGCTCACAAAAATATTCGAGATAAGTACAATTTCAACAAAGGGATACAAAAACTGAAAAAAGTCCGCTGCATTGAATGCATTGTGCTGGCCTCGTACTTATCAGACGACCCAATGTAAAGCAAATTTGTAATCCACTTTTCTTTTTTGAATACCAATTCATATTAAATTTTACACAATTCATATCAAGTATACGCCCTGAAAGCCGAGAAGAAATATGAAATGTGCCAACTACAGCTGCTGCAGCCAACCTCCACCCATTGCTGTCGGCTAATCAAGGAATGGCAACGAAATTTTTGCTCATCCTTTATCATATTTATATATGTAAATGTATTAAACAACACAAACGGCGAATTTCAATTAAAATGCAATGCAGCCAAGATTTAATAAAGCTTCAGCGAGAGAGAGAGGCGGCAGTGAAATTGGAAGCGGCAAAGGCGTGTCGCCCGGCGACAAGCAAAATAACTTTAAATTAATTAAAAACGCGCCATGCAAAAATGTTTTAAGCTGGCGCTGACAACAAACCGCCAAGCGGTGGAGAAGGAGGAGCAGCTGTAACACATACTTTGCAGCAGCTACTGCTGACGAAGACGACGACGACGTCGACGACGACAACGACTCTGACGACATGGCGCTTCAATGTCGCGGAAATTAATTGAAATGAAGGAAAGGAATCTTCCAAGGGCTTCCCCCGCCTTGCAGCAAAAAGCATAGAACACAATAATGAAGATGCGTTTTGCAGCCATGGAAACCAAATGTAAATGTGATAAATTAGTTATTAATTAGGAATTTTGCAATTTGATACTTCCAAATCCCCCACCCTCTGATTTATCCACTTGGTTCGCCTAATTTATGATTCTTGTTGCCATTGGCCACCACTGACCAGTCAAAAGATTTGGTACCAAGAGAGCTTAAGCCAAACATTACCACAAATCCCCACCCCCACCTCACCCCCTTGCCAGCACACTACTAAAAGTTTTCAGCCAACAAATGAAATTAAGCAAATAAATTTGAGGCGGATTAGTTGGGAAAAACTGGAGAAGAATAAAACCTAAAATAAAAAAAAGAAGTAGGGGAAAAAAACAAAAAATAGAAAAACACCAACGGACTGCGGAACGTTTTGCGGCTTAGCAAG
Organism: Lordiphosa magnipectinata; assembly: GCA_037044535.1. Taxonomy (NCBI): domain Eukaryota; kingdom Metazoa; phylum Arthropoda; class Insecta; order Diptera; family Drosophilidae; genus Lordiphosa; species Lordiphosa magnipectinata. Next base: position 210,194 of record JBAMBO010000551.1, read on the forward strand.
TTATCTCTGGCAAGTCGTTTAGCCTTATGTGTTTGTGTGGGCGTCTACTACTGTCCAAAACCCCCCGCCTTCGCCCCCGCCTTAAATACGAGCCAAAGAAAATTGCACACAAAATTGGAGTTTTCGAGTTGAAAGTCGCTGCGAAGCAATTAAAATGTGCAAGAGCCAGTACGTTGGGGTCGGATGGCAGGTTCATATGCAGTCGACAAAGCCGCAGACGAAAACAAATCCTGGCTAGCTTAGCACTAACCTTTACCACACACTCACACACACACACACACAGAATTCTAGAAAAATATTTAACATAAAGAAACCAAATTTATAAACTAGTTGATACCGAGTAAAAAAAGTCCAAAAACTCGTGGCATAAGCAAAATGCAAGATGACAAAATTTTATTCTAGATGTTGTAGGTGGAGAAAGATGCATTAAGATTCGCTTTTTAAATGCAAATTCCTAAAATAAAACATTAAATGTATGCTATAAATATCATTTTTACGATATTTTTAAAATCCAGTCCAAATGAAAGAACATACACAGAGAAAACAAGAAAGAATGTCGGTCAAGCCCGACTATAAGATACTCTGTACCCTTACTACCCTCGCATTTGCTCACGAATCAAGAGTTGCATCTCTTAGTGAGAGAGTGAGATAGAAACTTAAAGAGCGCACCGCGTTGTGCGTGTCTCTCTCACTAAGATTGCCTCTCTTGAACGGAATGTTGTGGTTATGGGTGGGGGGGGTGGCCTTTTTTGCTCATAACTTGAGTATGGTTCATCCGATCTTCATCATTCCTTCAGCAAACCGATAATTAATTTTGATTACTAGATATCTCTAGAAAGTACGAACCATCTATCATGAAAACTGTGGGACATATGACGTTTTTTCCAAATTGCGGAAGCGGGAGTGGGCGTGGCAACAATTGAAAATAAATTTGATCTGCCTGCAAGTATACGAAATATATGCCCCATACATGTCAAGCCTCTATCTCTTACCATCTCTGAGATCTGTGCGTTCATACAGACGGACAGACGGACATGGCTATATCGACTCGGCTGTTGATGCTGATCAAGAATATATAAGGTTGTCAAAAAAGTCTTGCGGTATTTCCGCAAGCTTGTCTTTGCAAGCGCGTAGTTCTAGTTGTATTCGTCGCATCGGTTTACGTTAGAGCTTTTTGGAAAGCTCTTTTCACGCGCTAACACGTGTTTGATTTATTGTTGTTTGTTTTTAGTCGTTCGTGAGTTATAGCGTCGCAAACATGGAGCAAAATAAAGAAAAAATACGGCATATTTTACAGTACTACTACGATAAAGGCAAAAATGCATCTCATGCTGCCAATAAAATTTGTGCAGTTTATGGACCCGATACAGCTTCCATTTCCACCGCACAACGATGGTTTCAACGTTTTCGTTCTGGTGCAGATGTGATCGAAGATGCGCCACGGTCCGGAAGGCCTGTCGTCGAAAATTGCGATAAAATCGCTGAATTGATCGAAAGAGACCGGCATAGTAGCAGCCGTAGCATCGGCCAAGAGCTGGGCATGAGTCATCAAACCGTTATAAACCTATTGAAGAAGCTTGGATTCAAAAAGAAGCTCGATGTATGGGTGCCACACGACTTGACGCAAAAAAACATTTTTGCCCGTATGGATGCATGCGAATCGCTTCTGAATCGCAACAAAATCGACCCGTTTTTGAAGCGGATGGTGACTGGCGATGAAAAGTGGGTCACTTACGACAACGTGAAGCGCAAACGGTCGTGGTCGAAAAGCGGTGAAGCTGCCCAGACGGTGGCCAAGCCTGGATTGACGGCCAGGAAGGTTCTTCTGTGTGTTTGGTGGGATTGGCAGGGAATCATCCACAATGAGCTGCTCTCCTATGGCCAAACGCTCAATTCGGACCTGTACTGCCAACAACTGGACCGCTTGAATGCAGCACTCATGCAGAAGAGGCCATCTTTGATCAACAGAGGCCGAATTGTCTTCCATCAGGACAACGCCAGGCCACACACATCTTTGGTGACGCGCCAGAAGCTCCGGGAGCTCGGATGGGAGGTTCTTTTGCATCCACCGTATAGTCCGGATCTCGCACCAAGTGATTACCACCTATTTCTGTCCATGGCGAACGAGCTTGGTAGTCGGAAGTTGGCCACAAGAGAGTCCTGTGAAAAATGGCTCTCCGAGTTTTTTGCCAATAGGGAAGCGAGCTTCTATAAGAGGGGCATTTTGAAGTTGGCATCTCGTTGGGAACTCGTCATCGAACAAAACGGCGCATATTTGACTTAAATCGCATTATTATAACCAATTTTATGAACAATTGAAAATTCAATAAAAATACCGCAAGACTTTTTTGACAACCTTATATATACTTTATAGTGTCGGAAGCGATTCCTTCTCCCTGTTACATACTTTTGCACAAAGTTTCGGTACAGATTATAAATATAGATCAATTTTATGTTGATATGACCCTTATTAAAATGAACTTTTTAAAATTATCAATTTTTTCATATCATTTTGGCAATAAAATAAAATCATTCTGATCCAAAATAATACCGTTTACTTAAATTGATATTGAATAGTTTCAGAATGATATTAAAAAAAATCGATTTGAAATTTTGAACATATCAATTTGATATATTTTCATATCGGAGTAAAGTTGATATGAAAAATATTAATTCTTTTCTCAGTGTATATTGTGTTGTTGGATATTAATATAGATGGCTTCATTATACCCTTGCAGAGGGTATATTAAAATTGTCCACATGTTTGTAACGCATAAAAGGAACCATATCCGGTCACATAAAGTATATATTCTTGATCAGCATGAGAAGCTGAGTTGCTATAGCCATGACCGTCTGTCCGTTCTTCTGTTCGTCAGTTTCAAAGCAATCTTAACCAAACTTTGCACGAAGTCTTTTGGTACAAATTTGCTGCACATTTGTTGGAACCGGCCGGATTGGGCCACTATAGCATATAGCTGCCATAGAAACGATCGGCCGAAAAAGAAGTATTAGTAAGAAAAACTTTTTTGTCTTCAGCGCAAACGTCCCCAAGCCTCGTATTTATAAGTTTTCTATGCTTTCACATAATTCCACCAACTTTTATGAAAATCTGCCAACTATATAGTATAGCTGCCGTACAAAAGTTGGGTCTGAAAAAAAGTCTTAGTAAGACAAACTTTTTTTGTTTTCAATGCTATTGCTCCCAAACTTGTAACTGGTCATTATTACACATAATTCTGTCAAGTGTGATCCAAATCGATTGACTATAGCATATGGCTGCCATAGGAACGATTGGTCGAAAAAGTAGTTCTAGTAGTTTTCAATGGCAGCGTTTTTATACATTCCAGTTATGAATATTATCAGTTTCCACACAATTTTGGGGAGTTTGGTCAAAATCGGATGAGTATATCGTATAGCTGCCGCATAGGAAACAGTCAAGCAAATGGTGTGGCAGCTCTGGCCACACTAATCATCGTTATCACGAAGCAGCGACGTTGTGCAGCTTGCACCATCGCTAACGCGCGGTCAGTTTCTGGCTTGGCTCCCGTCGCGGCTGGCGGCTGTATTGTTAATTGTTAGTAAATATGTTATATTCAATAAAGTTAGTTGCACCCATCGGAACACTTCAACAGAAGTGCTGAAATCGTCTAAGTGAAAGTGCAGTGTGTTAAACAACCGTTCAACAGTTCAACACTCTAATGCCTCCCGGCTTCAGATACACGCAATCGAGGTATTTTTTTCCTCATGGCGACAAAACTGGTGGTCCATGGGACAGTGTAATGATTGACCGCACCTGCACTTCTCTCGACTCCAACTCAATCTCAGCCAGTCAGATTCTCAACCAAAACCAGCGATTCAACTTTCTTTTTGGAAAAGTGAGCCGGCACACACTCGCACGCCATCATCTACAGCATACACTTGTGTTCACACACACACAAAATGCTCATGGAAAGACAGAATCATGGTTCCATTCCATCACACAGCTTGCGATCATCGAGGAAGCTTCGTCCAACCAGGACTTGAGCATTCGCATTCTGCAACAGCAGCCAAGATGTTGTTTTGAACAATGGAATTTCTTCTACGAATTGTGAACTAGCAACGCATTTTGGAGCATTCGCACACACACACACACATACGCTCAGTGAGTGAGTGTAGTGAACCGATGTGCGCGGCGCGGCGCCTGGGAATCGCGGAACCTGCAAGGAAAAATTATTCTTTCGCAGCATATACCCTCATCAGGTGAGCTTGACGGGCGCTGGTGCTGGTGTCCGTTGATTTCCTTTGATCGCTGCTGGGTGGAGCGTGTAGGCATGGCTTGGTGGGGGTGGGGGTGGGGGTGGACACCCACTTTCTCCCTCTCTGTGAGAGGGAGGCAGCCCTAAATATGTCTGCGACCACTGATTGATCTGTTATGTTTGTTTACATTTTCGTATGCATGATCGGCAGTGTTGAAAAGCGCGCCAACATGCGAAGCCCTCTGCATCAAGCCCTTTGCACCAAGTCGCGCTAGTCCCTGCTTTTGGGAACAGTGACTGACGCGATACATATGATGGAAGAAATCCACAAAAAAAAAAAAATTTTATTGGGAATCCTACTGCGGTGTATAAGGAACCATAGGGAATCCTCTCTTATTCCCGCTATGCTTAATGGGGACAAATGGTACATAAGGGCATGGATCTGACCAAGCCAAACCCAACCGCCACCGCGGCGTACCTAAAAGAAGGGGCTCTGGTGGCCGAATAGGAGCGGCATAACTCCCACCGGTCAAACCTTTGTCCACCGCTGGACACCCCACTCAGGCTGTGCAGCGGCAAGCGTCTGACTCACAGTGAGTGGTTTGCTGGGCTGCGTCTGAGTCATATCAACCGGCAGCTACAACCATCTTACCAAGCCTTGGTAAAAAAAAAACGATCCATGAAGCGTCTGACTCACATTGAGCGGCTACACGGTCTACGTCTGAATATGGAACCTCATTGCATCTTTCATCATCGTTTTATCATCATTTCATGATGCCAGCCTGAGTCGTCTACCTACATGTTCTCGATCTCAAGCAAAGTCCACAACAAGTGGCAAACGAAAGTCCACAACGCGTTAATCTGTCAACAGTATCATCTGTAATAAATTCAACGAACACAACGAAATAACGTATCTGTAAGCAGGAGCCACGCTTGGACCGATGCTTCTAGGACAAAGCACGGCGAAAATTGGCAGCTAAATATAACTTTTAACAATCTATATTGTTTGAATAATATTATACAAAATGTACGACTGGAGGAATCAGGAGGTATCACAACTAAAAGCTTACCTGAAAATTGAAGGGGCTGACAAAGCAAAAATTTTTACAAAATAAACAAACAAACAAAAAATTATTTAACACTAAAATAAATTAAGTTATTACCTTTATTTAAAAACAGCTATGGTCCCTAATGCTCCGCTTAGTAATAGTTTGTTTGCTTATTATTATTATTATCTTAGTGCTACAAGTACATGGAGACTTATGTTTATGGCACTAATCACAGGTTGACATCGATTTGAAAACAATACAAAAATATACTAACTTAAACTAAGGATAAATTGAATAAACAATCAATAATTACATTAGAAAATTAAAAAGAGGAATGGTTATATTTGTGCTATTGTTTGAGATGGTGTTCTAAACTTTTCTTAAATAGTGGTGAGCTTTTTATCGATTTAATATTGTTTGGTAAATAATTCCAAAGGCGAATAGCAAATGAGAAATAATGGAAGTCTGAGGTAGCGAGTTCATTTTTAGGGCAGATTAGATTTTTAGTTCGTTGAGACGCAGCAAAATTTAGTATCTCATAAAGATATGAAGGCTCTGAAGTGTTAATTATTTTGTGCAGGAGAATGAGAGCACTCAAGCAAATCCACGAGTTTAACGGAATGTCAAAAATTGTCTCTGCAAATTCGGATAGGTGATCCGATCGTTTTTTGTTGTAGACATACCTAGGTATGTTGTTGAAAGCAACATTAAGTTTAGATTTAGACTTTGCACTACAACTACCGAACACTTCCACACCGTATAAAAGCGAAGGTACTACATATGTATGTTTTTGCAACCAGATGTTTAATATGTGTTGGTATGAAACTTTTCGTTATATTTAACTGCCGGATTAAGGAGTATCTTTTGCCAATTGCTTTGTTTATGTGATCATCCCATGATAAAATATTGTTAAATGTAAAACCTAAATTTACTGCTCGCTCAACGTAGTCTAAACTGATACCATCAATCTTTAGATTTGGTAAGCAACCTGTATCAAATCTCTTTTATACACAACAATGCACTTGGACTTTGTTGGGTTGATTTTTAGACCATTTTTCTTTGCCCAGCTCCGTATCAGCTCAAGTTCACTATTACAAACATAAACACATTCAGAAATTTTGTTTAACGGACGACTGACATACATCTGGACATCATCTGCATACATTTGAACGTCACATTTAGACAGAACATTTGGCAAGTCGTTAATATATATCGAAAAATGTAATGGCCCAAGAACTGATCCTTGTGGGACGCCACGACTTAGTGACAGAAGGATGATCTTCTATTTACAGTAGCTACTGCTTGCAGTCGGTCATGCAGGTACGAGCTTATCAATTTTAATGCTGTACTGGAGAAATTATATAATCTACTAAGCTTTGTGTAGAGAATCTCGTGATTGACTAAATCGAACGCTTTGCTATAATCTAGCAAAGTCAAAAATGTTACGTTGCTCTTGTCCATATTTCGTCGTATTTCTTGGCTGATTTTAGTTACGGTAATAGTGCAACTTCGATGTTTTCTGAATCCTGATTGTCTGTCATTCAGCAGAGAGTTTTCCTGGATGAACTTAGATATTTGACACGACACGACTTGCTCAAATGCTTAAGAAAGGAACGGGAATATGGAGATTGGCTATAGCGATGTTCATTATTGTTTTTTGGAATTGGCAGTATTTTTGCTATTTTCCAGGCATGAGGAAAGTGGAAGTCAATAATGCTGTGTTGTATAAATGCGTAATATGGGATAGAATAATCAGCGCCTAATTAGTTTACAACTCAACATTTTCAAAGCTAATGGGTATGGCTTTCTTTTGCAACATCACTTAATCTCTCTGGAATCCATTTGAAGAATTAAAAATTAAATGACATTTTCTGCAAAGGTACAAAACAAAAACAAAAAAAATACGGATTTAAAAACCCCAACAGACTGAAGGGGAGAAATGGAATTTACCTCTCTATTTTTTCATGTTTGAAATGAAAACGCGTAGTTCCAGTTATTAAATGCATTTTTATTTGATTAAGTGGCACGCTTTGGGTAAGCGTTTTGCCTTTGATAGGATTTTTTGCAGATGTTTTGAATTAAATTATGTGAAATAGCATTAAGCAAATTGGTCAAAAGGGTTTGAAAAGCAAGGAAAAAAAGGGTAATACATTTCAAATTTCATGGAAAATTAAATAAAGAGCACTCAACAGTTGAGTTTAGGAAATATTTGACAAAATTTAATTTAAAAATATATATTTTACAATAATCAAGCCTACAAGAAAGTATGCATCGATAACTGAAAGAAAGGGTATGATGGTAGTACAAAAACCTTCGCTGGGTTTGGCCTGGTTAGCTGCCGTTTTCTTTTGATTACATTTTGAAGTTTTCAGCTTCTGATTGGGATTCGCCACTCCATATTCCGAAAACTATTTGGAATTTCGATTTGACGTCTTAGAGGAAGTTGTTGCTCTTGGCTAAGATTACAAAACATTCTTAAGTAGCATGTCAAAAAAGTCACATCTTTATACTCAAAATTACAAAAATGTCTTAAAATCCTCATGTTTTCCCCTCATTTTGTACTATTTTTCAACTTTGTCTTGAAAACTGTAATGAATTTGACTAAGCAATGCAGAACAAAAACGTAGCTTGGACTTAAATAAACAAACGATTGGAACATATCAACTTCATTCGATTGGTCCTTCGTTTAGTTACGGGCAAAACTCGAAAAATGGCCATTTTTGGTACCAATTTGGCTGACACAGTCAAAGACTTCGATTGTTTTGTATTAAATCAAGAAAATAGTAAAAAACGATTACTTAAAAACTGTAATTTTTTTGTTTTTTTTTTTAGTATTTATTGAATCTTCTCTTAATGAGACTAACAATAATTTTTCAAATCTTAATCTAGAAACTATTGTACAACCATCTCCTATTGGAGCTAGTTTATGTTCTGCGGCCCTTTAATTCAGTCGCTGGGTTGGTAGAACTTTTCTTCGGAGGCGAGAATGCGTTGCTTGCAGGGTGAGAGATTGTGCAAGTTCATTAGGGTGGGCTATAAGTTTTTCAGAATATTTGCGCTTTAGTTGCTGTATTTCAGTTTCGACCAATGGGATCCTCAGGTCGTTGTGGACTCACTCGTTGCGAATGTACCATGGCGCTCCAGTGAGTGTTCTAAGAATTCTTGATTGTGATCTTTGAAGGATGTCCACACTACTCGCACAAGCACTTCCCCATAGCTGTGAGCCATAAGTCCAGACAGGCTTTATGATGCTTTTGTACAGTAAGACTTTATATTCCAGTTTTAGAGGGGAACGGGAGTTAATTAGCCAGTGAAGGCTATTGGCCTTTAGCCTTATTTGAAGTTTTTTCGACTCTATGTGTTTGCGCCAAGTGAGCCTTCTGTCGATGTGGACACCGAGGTAAACAACATCGTTTGATTGTGGTATCATAGTCGCGTTTAGGGATATCTGGGGACAGGTGCTTCTGTTGAGTGAGTTAATTTTTATACGCCAGTTGGCCAGCCACTCCTCCACGTGTGCTAGGTGGCTTGCCAAAAGTCTTAATGCGGTATTTGGACATCGTGATCTGCTTAGAATTGCCGTATCTTCCGCAAAAGTGGATATTGTTAGTCGGGGGTCTGTTGGGATGTCGGCAGTGTACAATACATACAGAAAAGGACCGAGAACGCTACCCTGTGGCACTCCGGCTCCAATGATGAACTCTTCCGTTGTGTACTCATTTTGACGAACAGAAAAAACTCTGTTGCTGACATAACATTCTAAGAGTTTGTGTGTATTTGGAGGAAGCAGTGTCCTAATTTTTTAATATAAGCCCATCCAACCAAACGCGGTCAAACGCTTGGGCAACATCTAGGAAAATGGCAGAACAGTATTCGTGGTGCTCATACCCAGTCCGAATGCTCAATGGTCCCGTGTTTTGCTCGGAACCCAAATTGATGTGAAGGAATTATATTTTGTGCATGGGTATCAATTTTGCGAAGTAAGATCTTCTCAAATACTTTTGATAAGCAAGGTAGCAGGCTAATGGGTCTATATGATGACGCTTGTGTTTTATCCTTTCCTGGTTTCTGAATCATCCAGTATCCACATCGCAGTACGGCATTGAAGATTCTCGAGATGTATGTAATGGCAGGATTTGGAAGTTCCATAATCATTTTAGGCGTAATAAGATTATGTCCTGGTGCTTTTTTGGGACTGAGTTCTGTTATAACTTTTTTTATTTCAAGTGAATGAACTTTGATTGGGTAAGTCTGAGCGGCAGTGGGAATCAGTGGCAGTGCATATGCATTGGTTGGTGGATTCGGCTGGAAAACATTTCTTAAGTGAAGGGCAAAGACATTTGCCTTTTCTTCGTCGCTGCGGGCCCATTTTCCTCTCTGATCCCTCAAAGGCGTATCTACCTTTGCAGGTGGCTTTATGCTTGCGTGTGCTCTCCATAGGGGGAATTTGGTGCTTGAAGGCGATAGTTTTACGATGTAACGGCTATGGGCTAGCTTCTCCTCAGCTTTGAGTGCTTTGTGAAGTACGCGTTCTGCATGTCTCAGGCGAGTCCTTGCAGCAGGCGACCGTTTGCTCTGCCATTCTCTTCTTGCACGCCGCTTTTCAGTGACCAGAGGGTCTATAAAGCTGTTCGTTAATCTACGATCTTGCTTAGGTGTTGTTGTTGTTGATGATAATGATAATGATTGAGCTCAGGGCTTGGACTGAATTTTCAATGTCTTCTTCGCTTTTCATGGTTGGGCTCAGTTCAATGTGACTGCTTATATATTTTTTGTATTTGAGCCAGTTTGTCCTATGTGATGTCAGTCTCCGAGGATACTCCAGAAGGGTAAAAATAATTGGAGAATGGTCTGACTACAAATCTGCGAGTGCTTCTGCAGTTACCAAATTTTGTGGAACTTTTCTTGTTATGGCAAAGTCTATAAGGTCGGGTATTTTCTTGGGATCTGCTGGCCAATATGTAGGCCTACCCGAAGATACATAGTCGAGTTTGTTTGATGCGCGCATAAGTACGCTATACAGTTGCTTTCCTTTTGGATTAGTCAGTCTAGAGCCCCAGTGCGAATGTTTCGAGTTATAGTCACCGCGGACTATTTTCAGTTGGAAATATCCATCTCAAAAATAAGAAACAGCAAGGACTTGTGGGAAATAGCACAAAAACTAAACGGCGGCAAATTAAATAAAGGAATTAAAGCGGAACCAAAAGCTCTGGCACACTAAAGCTTCTCTATATAAGTCAGCCAGAAATACAGCTTTCCTATGCTTAACCCATGATTGAGAACAGCAATCTCGTTGTAGCGATTTCAGCGGCGGAAGTTAATATAGCGATCGCAAAATGCAAATGCAAAAAAACCAGGTGTTGATCGCATCCCAATACAACAATATTATGCTTAACTCAAAGGCATCTGTTACCTTCCGACTGAATATTATATATTCCATATACAAGAAACGTGACCCAGCGCAAGCTGAGAATTATAGAGAAATCTCATTTCAAAACGCAATGGCAAAGGTGTTCTCCTCTGTTATTTTGGCTCGTCTAATTGCTTGGGTGTACGAAAAGAACCTGCTCAGCGATCCGGATTCCGAAAAGGCTACTCAACTGTTGATAGCATTTTTGTTCTCACCACCATCGCACAGCATTACTTGGAACAGAAAAAGAAGCTTTACATGTTTCTTGTGGATTAACATTAACAGGAATGTCCTCTTTTACAAACTGAGCAATTTAGGATTATCGTCGAAAATGCTTTCAATTGTCAAAAGCCTATACGTGGACAATAAGACGACAGTTTGGGACGGAGACTGGATTGAGATAAACAGAGGAGTCAAACAAGAATGCCTATTGAGCCCGTTGCTGTTCGCACTGTTCATCGAAGACCCACATGACTACCTAAGCGGAGATGCAAGACTCGGAGCAGTCACTTGTAAGATACTTATGTACGCCGATGATATGGTACTACTGGCCGAAAGTGCGGTAGAGATGCAGTATACAATTGAAAAGTCCAAAATCATGCTGGTTCGAGATGGCAGAGGGCGCCTTTGCAAGAGCGGAGAAGTGGTACCTCGACGGGGCAGAACTGGATGCTGTGAAGGAGTACAAATATCTAGGTGTCACACTGACACAGAATATGCGGTTTGAGAGGATTGCAAGGATTGCAATCAATAGCACATGGCAAAGTGTTATGTCAAGAAAAGACATAAAACTAAGTGCGAAGTATAAGCTTTTTGAAGCCATTATGCTATATGCAGCAGAGGTGTGGGGTTATGCGGAATACGACAGTGTGGAAAAACTAGCACGTAATTTTGTTAAGAAGCTTTTTAAATTGCCAATTAACACACCATCATATGCCATACACCTAGAGACTGGTCTATATACCCTCTATCACAATACGCTGGACAGACATTTTACATATAAGGTTGTCAAAAAAGTCTTGCGGTATTTTTTATTGAATTTTCAATTGTTCATAAAATTGGTTATAATAATGCGATTTAAGTCAAATATGCGCCGTTTTGTTCGATGACGAGTTCCCAACGAGATGCCAACTTCATAATGCCCCTCTTATAGAAGCTCGCTTCCCTATTGGCAAAAAACTCGGAGAGCCAATTTTCACAGGACTCTCTTGTGGCCAACTTCCGACTACCAAGCTCGTTCGCCATGGACAGAAATAGATGGTAATCACTTGGTGCGAGATCCGGACTATACGGTGGATGCAAAAGAACCTCCCATCCGAGCTCCCGGAGCTTCTGGCGCGTCACCAAAGATGTGTGTGGCCTGGCGTTGTCCTGATGGAAGACAATTCGGCCTCTGTTGATCAAAGATGGCCTCTTCTGCATGAGTGCTGCATTCAAGCGGTCCAGTTGTTGGCAGTACAGGTCCGAATTGAGCGTTTGGCCATAGGGGAGCAGCTCATAGTGGATGATTCCCTGCCAATCCCACCAAACACACAGAAGAACCTTCCTGGCCGTCAATCCAGGCTTGGCCACCGTCTGGGCAGCTTCACCGCTTTTCGACCACGACCGTTTGCGCTTCACGTTGTCGTAAGTGACCCACTTTTCATCGCCAGTCACCATCCGCTTCAAAAACGGGTCGATTTTGTTGCGATTCAGAAGCGATTCGCATGCATCCATACGGGCAAAAAGGTTTTTTTTTGCGTCAAGTCGTGTGGCACCGATACATCGAGCTTCTTTTTGAATCCAAGCTTCTTCAAATGGTTTATAACGGTTTGATGACTCATGCCCAGCTCTTGGCCGATGCTACGGCTGCTACTATGCCGGTCTCTTTCGATCAATTCAGCGATTTTATCGCAATTTTCGACGACAGGCCTTCCGGACCGTGGCGCATCTTCGATCACCTCTGCACCAGAACGAAAACGTTGAAACCATCGTTGTGCGGTGGAAATGGAAACTGTATCGGGTCCATAAACTGCACAAATTTTATTGGCAGCATGAGATGCATTTTTGCCTTTATCGTAGTAGTACTGTAAAATATGCCGTATTTTCTCTTTATTTTGCTCCATGTTTGCGACGCTATAACTCACGAACGACTAAAAACAAACAACAATAAATCAAAAGAGCTTTCCAAAAAGCTCTAGCGTGAACCGATGCGACGAATACAACTAGAACTACGCGCTTGCAAAGACAAGCTTGCGGAAATGCCGCAAGACTTTTTTGACAACCTTATATATTAGGAAAATCATGGACCTACCTCAGAACAGACTTCCTAAGTTAGTCGCTGCAAGGATTTGCAGTGCTTTGCAGAATGGCACAAACTTTTCCAGGCTAAAAGTATTATTTGTGATATAGAAGACATAGCTGGATGGAGAACAGGAAAGAATGGATGAAGCCCAGCGGAAATCCTTTGAGGTCACTGCTCGAAGGAGCGAAACTCGGCTTTTGTATAAAGGCCTAAACTTCAACCTGCATCAAAATAATTACTTTAGAGATGATTTTTCGGTGAATGCCATTAAAGTAATATTTCAAGCGAGTTCCGAGCAGGGAGGATACCTTCCATTTCCTCTCAGAGTGCCCAATCCTAGGAGAACTACGATACAAATATTTCGGAAAAAGGTTCTTCACAATGGAAAAAACTAGAGATCGACTCAACGGAGAAAATTGAATTACGCTTGTTGCTTATCTCTCTGCTGCTGCTCTTAAATATAGGCTCAAAATTGTCACAGATGATTTTTAACAAAATTTATAATTATTTAAACTCCTTACTCCTTATACTAAGCTATTAATAATATTATATAAGTGTGCAAACGGCTTATGCTTAGAGGTCTTATTGGGTAAAGGCTTTCAAGCATAATTTCTAAATACTATTAAGAATTTGTGTTCCAAATATTCACTTAGTTCAGCTCCAGCAACTTGAATTCCATTTGAAGCTAAACCAATTCTTATATATTTTCTTCTTTTTTTTTCATTGCAGGTGAGTGCGCATAGTAGAGACAACACAAAAAGTGTGTGTAAGAAGCTGAAGAAATCCCAGGAACTTTGTCAGTTGTTTTTCCAACTATATAAGTAAGTAAGACAGACAAGAGAGGAAGGCAGCAAATATGTCAATGATAAATGGCATCATCTTTTTTGCTCAAAAACCCAAAAGATTTCTGGCTTCTTCTTTTTTAATGCACAAAAATTATGCTAATAGCTTAATGCCATCGCACTTAAGCAGCAGCAGCATCAGCAGCGGTGGCCCAGACAGCGCTTAAGATTATGCTTTAGTTTTTCTTTTAGCGTTTTTCCGCAGCTTCCTACATTGTGCTTGTTGTGTTGTGTTGACCCAACTCGGACTCTTGGCAGCTGCGGCCATAACAAAAAGTGCAGTGGGCGCAAGTGTTTTGCTTTTAACTTGGCCAAGATGGAATACTCGAAATAGCAAACGACTTTTGCCCTAATGTGTCAGAGAGAGAGAGAGAGAGACACTAAACAGCATCGGCAGAAGTCTGAAAGTTATGACTGTAAAACTTTTTCCAAATGTCATTTTGGTAGCGGGTTTGGGGCGGGCGGAAATTTGTTATTTGGAACAGATGTGTCAAAAGAAAGGGATATAAAATAAGAGATATAGGCAAATATTAAGAGAGAGAGAGAAGGTAGACAAGCAATCACATTATAATTTTTGAAAACGGTTCTAAAGTGATTCTGAGCCATATCTCAGCATTTATTATACTCTGTACCAAATGTACATAGAGTATATTAAGTTTGTGCAAAAGTATATATATTCTTAATCAGCATCAACAGCCGAGTCGATATAGCCATGTTCGTCTGTCTGTCTGTCCGTCCGTCCGTATGAACGCACAGATCTCAGAGATGGTAAGAGATATAGGTTTGACATGTATGGAACATATATTTCTAATACTTGCAGGCAGATCAAGTTTATTTTCATTTTTTGCCACGCCCTCTCCCGCCCCCGCAATTCGGAAAAAAAGTCATATTTCCTACAGTTTTTATGATAGATTGTTCGTACCTTCTAGAGATATCTAGTAAACAAAATTTGTTATCGAGTTGCTAAAGGAATGATAAAGATAGGATGAACGATACTCAAGTTATGAGCAAAAAACGGCCAGTTAACACCCCTCACCACCACCCATAACCACAGCATTTCGTTCAACAGAGGAAATCTTAGTGAGAGAGAGAGAAAGAAACTTAGAGATGAGCGCGTATAACTCATGAGCAAATGCGAGCTGCGACATTAAGGGTACAGAGTATGTTATAGTCGGGCTTGACCGACTTTTTTTTCTTGTTTAAACTATAAATTTGAAATTCAGTCTGTATGTTGGTAGAGTTGGATAATTAACTGGTTCAGGACCAGTTTTAAACCAGTTTAGAAGTGGTTCTCAGCCACATCACAGATAATAAATTTAAAATTTGGCTTGTTACTGGTTCAAGACTGGTTCCGAACCAATTGGAATCGCTACTTAATTAGTGCACAGCCATATATCACAAATTATTTAAGGATGTAGATGTTAGCTGGCTCTAGGTCGAGAGGAAAAACTCAGTGTTTTTGGTTTGTTTCCGATATATTTCGGCATCCGTCTTCAGAGACACTACAAAAACAATTTACCAATTATCACATTACTTCAAAAAACATTTTTTACATTCAATTTGTAACACGTCTGTACCGCTTGACGTGGAGTTCAGTACTAAATTATTGCCTATTGAGTAGATGTCTGTATTTGTGGGCGCAGTTTTCAGTGTCAGTTTTGTAGTTTAGTCTCTTGTCTGTTGGCGTGTCAATTATATGTAGCATTTCAAGAGTAAAGCGCTTCCTGTAATTGCTCTCTTGTTGTAAAATTGTTGTTCCTTCAAAATTCGGTGAATGTCCGCTATCCATACAGTGGGTTGCTAGTGCTGTTTTTTGATTTGTCGTTTGGTGTCGGAGCTTGTAATCCGATTTATGTTGTGAAATCCTTGTTTTAAGTTTAGACTTTGCTGTTCCAATGTAAAGTTTATTGCACCTGTTCTCTAAATCTCCATTGCATAGTATTTGATATATAACATTGCTTTTGTCGGCTTTTTCTATTTTGGATTTCGTCTTGTTGTAAAAATTTTTCATTGTGTTTGTGGGCTATTTGTATGTTGTGTCTGTTGAAACATTCCGATTTTGCGAAGCGCTCTGAGAGTTTCGGAACGTATGTGAGGCACATATATGATTTTGGTTGTTTGTCGTCTTTTGGTTTTATTGTCTTGTTATTAATATATTAATTGTTATTAATTGGTAGAATTAATGATTTTATAATCTTCATGGGAAAGTCATTATTCGTCAGTATTAGCTTAATTTCGGAAATGATGTCCTTATGGTAAATCTCGTCGCTTATGTTCAGCATTCTTTGAATACAGCTAGCAGCTGTATTTACTATCATATTTTTTGGGTGTTTGGAGTAGAAGTTTATTATTCTTCCTGATGCTGTGAGTTTCTTGTACCATTTAATTTTAAGTTTGTTTCCATGTCTGTTGATAGTGGAATCTAAATATGGAAGTTTTCCATCTATTTCGGTGGTGAATTTTAAATTTCTATGGAAAGAGTTTAGTGCTTCTAATGTCTCATGAGCCTCGGTTTCCTTGATAATGGCAAACAGATCGTCAACATATTTGCTTAGCAGTCTTGGTGGGTGCCTAACTTTCTTCATTGTGTGGTCCAGAAGCTCTTCCATCACAATGTCTGCTATTACCGGGGATGCTGGGGAACCCATTGGCAGTCCTTTCAATTGGGTATATAGTTGGTTCTCGAACTTAAAATACCTATTTTCCATTATGCAAAATTTAACCATTTCCATAAACAATGGCTTCGGTATTTTGGTGTATTCTTCTATTGCAGTCCATTTTTTCCTAATGATTTTTAATGCCAAGTCTATGGGGATGCTCGGGAATAGAGATACTACGTCAAATGAGACTAATTTCTCTTCTTCCGAAATCTGAACGTCATTGGTCCGTTGTTTAAATTCAATTGAATTTTTAACATTGTAAATGGAGTCTTTAATGGAGTTCTTTAATATTTTAGCTATGTATCTACATAGTCCACTGGAAGGTGCACCTAATGATGAGCAAATTGGTCGAAGTGGATTGCCTTCTTTGTGAATTTTTGGAAGACCGTAAATTCTAGGAGGTAGCGCCGTACTTGTCGTTAACTTGTTTTTCTCTGTCTTAGAGATGATGTCTAGCTTAAACAGTTGGTCTACGAAACTGTTGTTTTTATTTTGCAATCTTGTTGTTGGATCCTGCCTTAATTTCCTATATGTGCACATGTCCCCTAATATGTCCATCATTTTATTCCTATAGTCATCCTTTTCCATTGCCACCGTTTTGTTCCCTTTGTCTGCATTTAAAATTAAAATATTGTTCTTCTTCTTTAGAAATTTACGTGTTTGTTCCACTGTGTCAAGTATTGCACGATCTCTTGTGCTCTCTCTGTTTTTTGATTTGGCGTCTTTCACTAGTAATGAGAAACTTGTCCGCGCTGTTTCTTGTTGTTCCTTATTATACCCGTTACTCGTAGAGTAAAAGGGTATACTAAAGTCGTGCAAATGTATGTAACAGGCAGAAGGAATCATTTCCGACCATATAAAGTATATATATTCTTGATCAGTATCAACAGCCGATTCGATATAGCCATGTCCGTCTGTCCGTCTGTCCGTCTGTCCGTCCGTCCGTCCGTCTGTATGAACACCTAGATCTCAGAGACTAGAAGAGCTAGAGCAACCAAATTTGAAATGTAGACTCCTATTGTCTGCACGCAGATCAAGTTTATTTTCAATTTTTGCCACGCCCCCTCACGCCCCCGCAATTTGGAAAAAACGTCATATCTCCTACAGTTTTGATGATAGATGGTTCGTACTTTCTAGAGATATCTAGTTCTTAAAATTATTTATCGATTTGCTGAAGGAATGATAAAGATCAGATGAACGATACTCAAGTTATGAGCAAAAAACGATCAGTTAACACCCACCACCCACCCCACTCATAACCTAAGCATTGCGTTCAGCAGCAATCTTAGTGAGAGAGAGAAAGAGAGAGAGAGACTTAGAGAGCGCACTGCGTTGTGCGTTGTGTGTTAACTGGCCGCCTGACTCGTGACCAAATTCGAGCTGCGACATTAAGGGTGCAGAGTATGTAATAGTCGGGCTTGACCGACTGTCTTATTAGGAAAGGTGATACGTTTTCAAAAGTTTTGTTGTCTGATCTGTTTATCGTGATGAATTTGGAGTCATTTATGTTGGATTTAGTAATTGCCAAATGTCTATTAATATCTGGCGGATAATAAATAGCCGAGTTAAAAAATGTTGCATACTTTTCGGCTGACCCACCTCAGGTGGACAGGACCCCAGGAAGGCTATTAAAAATTTGTTTCCATGAGTAACGGGTATATCGAAGTCGGTTAGAGCCGACTTTAACTTACGCTCTCGTTTTCTATAGTTTGTATAAGTAACTCAAAACGAGAAAGAAATATTTTTAAATTTTATGAGGACAAATGGTTCAACTCGAACCAAATATGAAAGATAATCCATTCGTGATTTTGATTTGTAATGGTGGGTTGTGTTTGTTTTTGTTATAAACATTATCAAAGATAATTATTAATCCGCTGATACTGGGACTGGGACTCAGTACCTCGGGGGACTGAACACACGGCATGGTCTCCTAGCTCGCGTTTGCCATTGGGCATAACTTGTGGCAGTATAAGAACTCAGCTGGCAAAAATCTCGACTCTTATACAGCGACAAAAAGGTGACGCCCGTTAGCAAGGCGAGTTAAGAGACCATGCCAAATGCTTTAAACGACAAGGTCGTGGTTCGAGGCCCAGGAAGTGTGGATTGCATTGCAACCGACAAAATAAATCTATATATTTATATATCATAAAATTTTTCAACGGAAGCTTTACAGAAATCTGTAGGATGGTTGATAAGTTGCGAGATGACTAAGCTCATTACAAGGTTTTTCAATCTTGTTTTTATACAATTGCAAGATTCTCGAAAAAGAGATTTTCAATCTAGATTATAGATTGACTTTTGTTCTCAGTGTATTCTATCTTAATTCTAAACATTGATTATGGTTTTGTTTATCTGTTTATTACATAAGTTTAAGCGACAAAAAATTATTGTTCGGACATTAAAAGATGTATTCTAGGACGTATAAGGTTGTGTGTTCCTTTTGAGGCTGCAAAATTTAACAATTCAAAGAGCTAAGTCGGTTGTCGAGTAGTCATTATTTTGTGTAGAAAAACAAGAATTCTAAGGCTTATCCACGATCTTAAATTATGTGCATTAAGTGGGTTTTGTGGTCATAAATATAACTGGCAATGGATTTGAAAGCCACTAGTAATTTGTGCATGCTGCTTGCATCAAAGCTACCAAAAACTCCAAACTTCGACTCCATAGAACAGTGTCGTTTTTGCAACAGTCAGTTTGTGGTTTTGTGGCAGACAGTCTCGTTTCAAAGACAGTTTCCATCTCATCTATGTAAGATTCGCTTTGTGGGCTTTACTGGGAACACAAATTAACAAGGCTATACAATTGGTGACGCAGCGAAGCGCGACGGGTTATATGCTAGTTTACATATATATTAGTGGTACATTTATTTGAACGAATTTGTGGTAACACACAATGTTCTTGGATTTATCCCTCTGTAAGGTTAATTAACCGTAATCCAACAAATTATTTCAACTATGAACTTTAAAATTGATGTTTGGGGTTTTGAGATATTTTTGCACACTAAAACCAGATCCGAAATTGTTGCTTTTATACTAAATATTTCCTCCCTTACGTTCGTCTGAAGGGTAGTTTTCCACACAATGCATGTCAGTGAGTTCAGACCGGATGACCTCTTCAAGTGATCCTTGTCACGGTCGCCATTAAATTTTAATGTTACAAAGAGTGAAATGTTTATGGCTAGGTTGTGTCATCTAAGTATGATAATTGTTGCTATGCTTGAATCGTGGTCGAGTTTGTAAAATGGCATTAAAGATTTTCCCAAAATCAGTTTCAAATCTGTTTTCGAAGGAAACATTTCAAACTAGTTCCCCGGTAAATAAATAAATAAATCGACCAATCAAGCGTATATAAAACCGTCAACAAGAGGCAAGAAAAAAACTTTTGAAAAATTTTAAACAATAACCAACTCCCAACAGAAAGCCAGACCCTAAAGAAAATGTACATTAAAAGAGCAACCAAAAAAAAAGGGGGGGAAAAAAATGAAAACTGTTGTTGAAACAAGAGAAGGAAAACCCATTTAAGCGCTGCGTCAGCGTAAGAAATGATTTTTTAAGTACGGCCGGAGTGTTTTTTTTTCGGGGGGACGGGCAAACAATAACGACCAAAAATCCATCAAGCTAAAAAGAGAGAGCGAGAGAAAGAGGCTGACAAAAAAATGCATTAGTCCAAGCTTTGCTTGAAATGCATGAAAATTTTTGGCGACCCCTAAAGAGTTGAGTTGTGGAAAGTAAATGATTTTGAAAATCGCTGGTAAAAGTGCAAAATCAGCAAAAGAAGCTGCCACAAACGAAATATTAAATGATTTGCAGCAGATTTAACACAAACACATATGCATAAAGTTGGTTTTGTATGTGTGTGTGTGTGCCTTAGGGACTTCATAAGAGGGTGAAGCAAGAATCCAGAGCCACAGCAGCAGTCAAAGTGAAAAGTGCAGCGCCAGTCAAGAAGAAAACATAAAAAGAAATTTGTTTTTAAACATCAAGTCGATGCATTTATACACTTGAAATTAAGTGAAATTTCCAACATTTTATTTTATCAGACAGTGTTTTGATAGGCTAAACTAAAGCCACTTTACAAGTCAGGGAAAGCCTTAAAATATATAGTAATAAGTTGTTGCACACTTTAAGGGTGCAACCAGCTACGGATTTTGTTATTTTCTTGGGCTAATTTGTGGCCCTTAGCTTATAGTTTCCTCACGGTTGAAACTTTCCGTTCGTTTCCTTTTGCGCTTTCGTTTTTTTTTCCTCCATTGTTGATTTATGATGTCAAAATAATAAGCTGCACAAATTTATGTCTCGGGCATCAGCTGTTCATTCAATCCACTCACTGCCATCGATACCTCAACTATCGATAGGTCAATTGTGTATATTTATTTAGCGTGTCTCAGTAGAAACCAAATGAGCAACTAAGCTAAAACTTTGTTTTTAACTTGTCTTACGGCTGGAGTATTAATAGGGATTTAATTATAATTTGTTTTTGAGTCAACTTTTAAGGTTCAAGCTGTTTACTTAACTATTGAGACTGCTCGAAGTACTTGAAAATGAATAAAATCCATTTACCTCTCCAAAAAACCCAACAACTTTCCTCCATAAGTTCAAAGACTCGAACTCTCTCAAAGGTCAGACGCAGTGAAATGTGTACCAGTGCAGTTTATTGAGCAGCAGCAGCAGCTGCAGTGTGTTGGGGCTGGCATTCAAGGCAGGCTTTTGCCGAGAGTTCATTTCATTGGCATTATGATTGGAAGCTGTCGTCGCTTGCCATGTGGATGCATTCGGGCGGGGGGATATCCGAAATTTCACAAACGGAAATGACCAAAGAAAGGAAAAAAATAGAAGAAAAATATTGGAGGGAAAAAAGACAGACCGGTTCGTGCAGACCCATCCAAATGCTGACCACAGTTGAGCTACACTCACATACACATGAGTGAGCTCGCGCCTCACACACACAGACACATTTGCCACATCAGCAAATGATGTGAAAATGTCATTTCCAGAGCCGAAACTGCCAAAGGTAATGGACACACAGGGGGGGCCAAAAGAGGGTTAACTGTAATGATGTGGCAGAGGCGCACCCTGGCACTAAATTTGCGGCCAAGCGAGCGCAAAAAAGGTCCACAAACTGCGAAACTAATGAGGGGTAAAGGGATGTACGATTGCGAGCTTATCAAATGGCGCATACATGGCACACAGCTTCATCAGCTTCATCAGCTCTGCTCAACTGAAAGCAAATCAAATGTAATTGCGAAAACAACAAAAACTGTTGCCTACTTATGTGGGCCGAGAAATTATGCATGCCTTCACTTGGTGCTGCAGTCCATTGACCTGCCACTTGCCCAGCATTTGTTCTCTTTCTCTCATTTCTCTGCTTGTTGTGTTTTGGCCATTTGATAGCACAATTAATTTGGTGATTTACTTAATTTCTGTTTTGCTTTTGCTAAGATTTCGTCTTCTTCTTTTTGCACATTTATGCTGGCAATTAAGCTCAAGCCGGGAAGCAGGAGATGGAGCGCAGATTTTCCTTCTTTGTTTTTTTTTTTTTTTTTTGCTTTTCGTGTGCTTCAATTTGTTTTGCTCTTCGCTTAGTACACTTTGATCGATGTTTCGATTGTTTTGTAAGTTCTTTCTCGCAAAGACGTGAGTGGAATTCGAGTGAAATTCGTTTGGTTCAATTCAAGGAAAAAGAGCTGACAAAGCCAGAGACAAAGAGAGAGAACAAATCAAATTCAACTGTATTTTGGGTATTTATTTAGATTTAATGAATCAATGTGAAAGGATTTTTACTAGAACCATGGGTCCCCCTTACACGTATTGTTGAACGATGATGCGATACTAGAAATCAACCGAAACTTTGTATATCGTAACGTGAAGTTATTTGAGGATACTGATGGAAGAAAAGACCGCGCCAAATCCGGGCGTCCGAGCACGAGTGCGAACGCCACAAGCCATCAAAGCCGTGAACAATCGAGTTCATTGAAGTACACTGCGCAATCATGTCTCGTGAGATGAATATCAGCAAGGAGAGCATGTCGCGCATCAAAAAACGAGACTTTGGACTCAGCATACAAGAGACACACCGGCCACATTAAAACAAAAACGCAAGACAAAATCGAAAGCACTGCATCGCCAGTGCGCGAACAATGAAAAAAATTTTCACCACAGAGGCATCCCTCAACAAACAGAACGATTGAGTGTATGCTGTGTCATCAAAACAAGCGTCCGAACTCATTTCGAGACTTCAGAGAGGCTTCACCATCCGGCTTAGGTGATGGTTTGGTGGTTAGTCGCCTATGATGGGGTCACCAAGCTCCATTTTTGTGAAAACAGAGGTAAAACTTCGACGAAAGTGTATCAATCCGAAGGTTGTGAAGCCTCTCCACATGACATTATTTACAAACAAGCCGTGGACCTTTCAACCAGACTCCGCTCCAGCTCACAAGCCAACAACGACTCAAACATGTCTAAAAAACCATGTACCGAACTTCATTTCTACGGATGATAGGCCTGCTGGTTGGCCAGACCTGTATCCATTGAACTACAAACTGTGATCCGACCTCGAGGCTATTACTTGCTCTTGAAACGCGCCTTTGGCCGAACAGTGGACAATTTCTCAATGCATGAGGTGCGCATTGCTATCGATGAGTGGCCAGAGAGACTTTGGCGTTGCTGGAAGGCACATGGCGGCCATTTTGAATCAGTTGTTCTACGATTTGTAGCAATTGAGTGACCGAATAAAAATCAGAAAAAATCTTTGAAAAATATTCATTCATTTTGCTTGTATGACCCAGAGACTGTGCACTAGGCAGATAGTTATAGCCCTGAACAAGGCAGAGGAAAACAAAGTCCCTGGAGAGGAACGAATCCCCTACGAATTTTTCATCAACGCTCCGGTCAAATTCTTGTAGTCATTGGTAGGAATTTTTTATAGCACGATTAACAAAGAAGTCACCGAAAAATGCTGCCAACATTGTTTTACCAATTTTTAAAAAAGGCGACCCCAACTTACCGTCAAATTATCGAGGAATCTCGCTTCTGAACTGTATTGCGAAGATTCTAATGGGCATCTTAAACCATACGCTTACAAGATGGGTAAGCCACATAGCTCGCAAATGACATTTTATCGTTTTTTCTAATATGCTCTGCTTCGTAACATAACCGAAAAGATTGTGCAGACACGATCTCTCTCTGAGCGGCTCTCTTTTTTTTGTTTCGAAGCGGTTTTCGCTCAAGCGCTTTGCGTTGACTAATTCGTGTGACGCTCTCAAATGAGTGTCGCGTGAAGAGTAATACGATTTTCGCTCACACAAAGACTCTCACCAAAAGACAGTTTGACTAAAAAACTCAACAGAAATGATCTTTGCCTTCGTGTGCATGTAAATACATACATATAAATGTACATGAGCATGAAAATAATAAAAAAGACAATGCAATCGGCTGTTAAAAAAAAATGTCAAAAAAAATATTTTGTTTTTTAAGGAACAATGTTTATTTTTATTTTGTTTTCAATAATATATATATATTTTTTTTAAATGGAGTTTCGTTTAACAACTAATAACGCGTTAAGATTTTCTGCAGATATTGAGCTTCGTCTTTCACTTATAATAAAATGAAGGGCAGAAAAAGCTCGCTCTACAGATACCTGAGTTGCCGGTGTTGCTAGAACAACCTGCGCGAGTGCACTCAAATGTGGCAACTTAAGTCTGAGATCATTAAAGAACTCCAAAATATTGGCGTTTATTGGTAAACGACCATATATTGCGTCAAAACTTTCAATGTCAGCATAAATTTTTATAAGTTTTGCAGATACATTATCTTCTTTGATTTCTGTCACTGTCTGGACATCATCCAAATATGCCGACAAGAGCGTCTTCTCTTCAGCCGAGGATGCAATCGAAAAAGTTGAAGATAATGATAAGTCCATATCTTCAGAAGCAGTAGCTTCAAGCGCTGGAACATTTTGTGCTGCCTGTAATATTAGAGCGATAATAATTTTAACATCTTTCTTTGATTTTAGTTTTGTATTAGTTTTTCACAAAGACAATTTTAACTGTTAATATAAGTAACTACTAACATGAAACATAAATGACACAGGACAACAATTTTAACCATTTTGCAACTTACATTCTTTAACTCGAATAACCTATATGCAATTTTTTTTAAATTTAGCTTTGCCAGCCGTTTTTGATCATTACTCAATATGCAATTAACTCTTGGGTCCATGAAAATCGCAGCTAACAATGCTTCATTTTCTAAAAGTTTTATCTCTCTTATCTTAATCTGGGCCAATAGTTTCTTTTTTATGAAATTTTGACTATTATCGCATGCCAATTTAAGTTCCATCCAAATAATGAAAAACTCACTAAAAACTAGATTTTTATCTTGTAAAGGCGTCCTTAAAGGCGTCAATATGAGACTCCATCCAGTCCCAATCAGCATCAACATAAAAATAAGACTGGGTAGTCAGAAACTCCTTTAAATCAACCAATTTTGTCATCATCAAATAAATTGAATTCCATCTTGTTATGACGTCAAGCGATGGTATGTTTTTTTTGTTTTCGATTAATAAACGTCTGTACAGATAACATATATACAAAGATGTATTTATATATATTTATGAAACAACTAAACATTACTTACCTATTAGTTTCTGTGCGCAGCATTTTGCATAATGTGCGACAAGAACAAATTTTATCGTTAATCTCGTTCACCTTATGTACATCAATTACACACAATTGCAACGTGTGTGCTGCACATCTCACTAGGTGAATATTGGCCAAATCAATGGTGTCTAGTTCATCCATAACAGTTTCACCATGCGTATCATCGTTAAAAAGAGATTCCTCTGTAGCATCGTTTAAAGGCCTGTTCTGAGAAGCGCGGAAAATTTAGCTCGCTAAATTGCACATAATAAATTTAGCATCCACATAAATTATTAGTGAGCCCATATATAAGTCAAAGAGACCAAATACAGAAACGGCCACACTGGGGATCAGCTGTTTTGTTTTGTTTAAGGCTTGTATCCAGCACTGCGGAAAATTCCTGCCAGGAATTTGCAATTTATTTCTTGTGTGTGTGGAACATAACTAAAGCAGGGTGACCATGCACCTAAAAGGTGCAAGGTCACTCTGATTAATCAGCTGTTAAGCACTGTTAATTATTTGAATTTTAATAAATGTAAAGAGATTAAGAATTATATTTTCCTGGGGAAGCATGCATCGCGGAGTAGGTGCTACTTTATGCTATACTAGAGGATGATAGGCCGATGGCTGAGCATGACAATCTTTAATGCAGTATGTTGTTATCTGCACAACTTTAAAATGCTATAATCTCCAAAGTAGTATGACTTCTCGGTTGGTCGCCAATCAAATACATACATACTTTAAATCCAATCACATTAATATTAATGATTTTGTCATCTCAGTGGGCAGATCAGTACCTTGGCTTAGGTCGATGGGCGAACCGCTGGAACATACCCGTTAGTCGATCAAAAAGTCAACACGATCGCTATGAGACCCGCAAAAGTTGCTCGAGTGCGACTCCTAGGATAAAGATTCCCATATGCGAATACCGCAGTTAAATACCTTGGCTTGTCTCTGGACCGCCGCTTGACCAGTCCATGTGTCTCGGGCAGTAGCTACGGGTTGCAGCTATGACATTGAAGCTCAATTGTCTTCTCAAGCTTCGTAGTGGTGGATCTGGGGGATCCCTTTATGGGGTACAGCGTGCTCCACTACCCTCAAGAACCTAGAATCTTCTATGTGTGGTCCCTGGTATGAGAGGCATACGATTTGAGAGGCGATTTGGACGCTTTGCCATTATGCTCCCCAAATTAATATGCACACCGGCAGTTTTGTTTGTTAGTTTGGTTATTATTATGTATCATGACCGACTGGTGGCCCACTCCCATAGACTTGCCTCTGATCTGACGACAAACAGGCTCAGAAGTCGTCTCAACCTACGACATCTTATCGACCTTTGTGTCCCTGGAGGGCATCTCTCGGGCCGCCTCAGCAATTTGGCATAAGTGTCCCCTTGGCACCATCCCCTACCAATCTTTGCACACTGCTGGTTCCCTAGCAAGATGACAGCTCATAACAAAAACATAAAAGCATTCCCCCCAAATTTTTGCTCATCACGTCCAAAATAATTGTAACCAATATATTCCTGAAGCTGTGTATCAGCTGTTCTCTCGATCCACACGCGCCATCGATAGGCCAACTATCGATAAGAAACTGTGGGTTTCGTTCATGTTGCTGGATACTCAAGCAACGAAAAGGTAAACTAAAAATTCCTGGCACAGTTTTTTTTATATGAAGTTTGCCAGGAATTTTTAGTTTCCGCGGTGCTGGATACCCGGCTTAACAAACAAAAGTTAAAAGTGTTTTTTTTTCAAAAATAGTTTAATTAAGCTTGGCAACAGGAACACAGATATGTATGTTGATGGAGGTAGCGGCATCAAATTCCGGCTCAAGGCGTTGGGCGAGGATCAAATTATTGCCCGTTTGAGACCCACTTGGAGTAGGTGCAGATCGAGGAGGAGGCCTACAAGTCTATTTTACGGATATTGGGAGATGATATGCGTCCTGCCATCGTCTTAATGGGGTCGAGCATGTCGGCAACAAGTCTGATCTGTTTGAGATGTCGGGCATAATCCCGGACTTCTACTTGAAGGATTATTTGGAAGTCTGCCGTTCGGGCAACTGTAATCGTTTGGAGAAGTTTGTACAAGAGATTGGGTCATCCGCCTACAGTGAGGGTCAGCTGAAGCAGTTTGTGGAGTACATAGTGCTTCATGCGGCCCTGACGAATGCCCAGATATGCGACAATATGGGGGGGTAGCACTTTTGATGCTTGATTCAAAGTTGTTTGAATATGCATTTCTTTGTAGGAATGCTGCTATCGTCTCCAGGACGGCGGCTCGGAGTATCTGGAAATCATGGATTTGAGCTGTGCCATCATTTTGGCTCTCAAGTGATGCTAAAGATTGGAAAATATATTTTTAGTTTTCATACAAAATTATTGTTTTATTTGCTGTAAATTCAAAATCCTGCTCCTGGCGTTCACGTTTGACAGCCACGCCCACACCGCTGGAGCTGGCAATGCTGCCCACAGCAGTCGTATCGCTATCCAACTCTATTTTTAGCTGGTCCGCGGTGGTGGTAAACTGGATGACCGGGTTTGGATGTCACCACCTGTTTGTTTGGCATCCACCGAGTGCGGACGCTGCGTCCGTTGGCATAGAAGACGATTTTAGGGGTATGGCACTCCAGTGCTGATTTCGTAACTTTCTTGGGCTGATTTGTGGCCCTTAGCTAATAGTTTCCTCACGATTAAATCTCTCGGTGCGTTTTCTTTTGGGTTCATGTTTCCCTTGCATTGTCGATTTTGACGTCAAAAAAATGAGCTGCTTATATTTCCGCCATGGCATCAGCTGTTCATTCAATCCACTCACGACCCACACCGCTAACGATACGTCAACTATCGATAGGCCAGTTGTCTATTTATTTAGCGCGTCTCAGAATACAGAAACGAAATTCCGCCGCGGAAAGTTTCCGTCACTGTTTTTTTTATATGGAGTGCGTCATAAAAATTTATTTTCCGCGCTTCTCAGAACAGGCCTTAAAAGTTGAACTGCTTTTATCATATTTCTTCCGTTGTCAGATGTTATGCTGTATGCATAAATGTAATATTATTTTAAAACATACATATATTTTCTGTAATTCAAATTTTACCTAAAAATTTGTTCCACTTTTATTTCATAATCCTTTAAAATTTCTAAAATTTTCTGCTTAATGTATACAACTGTGTGGGAATCCGCGAGTTGGATCATGCCCAACGTTTTTACAACGATCTCAGTTGTATAAAGGCTTGCATCGATTAATTGCAAATTTACACCTAAAATGGATTTATCCATTCTAGTGGCAACATCGATTTTGAGCGACACCAGTTTTTCGTTAGCTAAAGCCTTTATGTTTTCTTTAATTGACTGCTCTTTGACTTTTACAAAATTTATTACATTGCGCGAGGTTATTGGGTTCATGCCTAGTGAACTATAAATTGGATCCATTATATCCTTAAAGCCTTCACTGTCCAGAAAAAGAAATGGTTCTCCATCCGTAGTCACTATTTTAATAATTGAAAAAACAATGGATT
Organism: Lordiphosa magnipectinata; assembly: GCA_037044535.1. Lineage (NCBI taxonomy): Eukaryota > Metazoa > Arthropoda > Insecta > Diptera > Drosophilidae > Lordiphosa > Lordiphosa magnipectinata. The sequence continues at coordinate 238,823 of JBAMBO010000551.1, forward strand.
CTTCACTCGTGTGGTATGATATTTTCCTTTTTTTTACACTTTCTTGTACTTGGGAGTCCCCGCTCTTGCTCCACTCATTAAAAATGTCAGCATGTTTTAATGTCAAATGCCGTCTTAAATTTGTTAAATATGTCCCAGACATTTTAAAACCGCAAACATTACATATAGATTTATTTTCTTCGACAACAAATCTAAAAAAATGATGAACTTTTTTAATTTCGTCTTTTCCCATTTCGCAAAAAATATAATGCTCCGCACACGCTGAATTTAAAACGCAACTAATATGTATAATGCAAACAAAAAGAACGCAACAATCCAATACATACTCAAAAGACAATTTGCTTCATTTAACTCAAGCAAACGATCAGTGTTTGTCTTGAGCGAAAAGAAAACAGAAATAACTGTCTTGCTCAGAGCGCGAGCGAGCTAAGTCAGACGCGACAAAATCAGTTTCTGTCTGAGTCTTTTTTATTGTGTGAGTGAAAGACACTTATTTGCAGACAACGAAAAAGTGTCAACAGTTACTTGCGAGCTATGGTAAGCCATTACATTATGAAGGAATGTCAAGCAGGCATTTACAATCTGTCAGCCATAATCAACTTGAAGCTGCAAGAATCGAAACAGGCTTATGGCTTTTTGGTGGATTTTAAAGCAGCCTTTGATAAAGTGCCAAGAAATCTTCTGTCCGAATCCGAAGAGATTATCACTCTGGCAAACCGATGCAACTTCGGGGTCAGTAGGCAGTTAAAGAGTAGAGTCCTCTCTCGAAAAACAAAAATAGCGCTATTTAAGTTGCTTATCATCCCAGTCCTGCAAAACGGCGCAGAAGCTTGGACATTAACAGCAGCGGATTGGCGTTTTCGAGCGACAGATTCTTGGGAGGATTTATGGACCTTAAAAAGTTGGCGACGAATTTCGCATCCGAAAGAACTGCGATCTGTATAAGCTCTATGGAGACAAGCGGCTGCGCTGGATAGGACATGTTACCCGTATGGATGAACAAGCTTTCAAGAAGAAAGACCTTGGGAGAAGACACTGAGATGGGAAGACCAGGTGCGGAAAGACATTGCCAAGCTTGGTCTGAACAACTGGAACCAGCTCGCAAGAAACAGAGGCAACTGGCGGGCATTGGTAGCGGCGGCCGAAACTGTTGAGCGGTTGTGATATAAATATAGGGTCATAGAAGAAGAAGTAATCTTCTTTGGTATAAACTGCACAAGATCCGGGTGTAAGTGAACGTTGCGTCAACATTACCTCGGTATGCGATGAAACACCCGACTGTCCGAATGATGCAGATGAGGGACAGGGTTGTGATCTGGCCGAATGTTTACATCAGACGGGACAGTGTTCGAGTTTCTGTGAAAAGACACCGAATGGGGCTTTGTGTGTTTGTCCACAGGGATCGGATATAGGAGAAGATGGCTAGACTCTTCGAAATTTGTAAACTTCCTGGAAAGAGTATACTGTCAAACGGAAGCGGCAGTTTAGATAGGGGATCTGCTGTCGAGCTACTTTGAGACTGAGTCGGAGTAAGACAAGTTGTAGTTTTGAAGACGTGCATGATAGTCAGCAAGGAGGCCTGTGTTTGGGTGGAGTAAATATTCGCCTGCTTCTTTAAGGGGATGACATCGTCATCTCAGCCGATAAGGTGGAAATGCTGCAGAAAATTATAGACAATTTGGAAAAGTATTGCGACCAATGGGGAACGGAAGTCTACCTAGTTAAATCTGAGGTAATGGTCTGGGGGGGGAGTTGGGGCGGAAGTGGTGGGGAAGTGGGGGTGGGAAGAGACGCTGCCATGAGGTAAAGTTGTGAATTCTGAGCGATAAATTATGTTCGTTTGACAGTGTCTTAACAGTGATTTGACTTGACAGTGACTTGACAATGACTTGACAGTGACTTGACAGTGACTTGACAGTGACTTGACAGTGACTTGACAGTGACTTGACAGTGACTTGACAGTGACTTGACAGTGTCTTGACAATGACTTGACAGTGACTTGACAGTGGCTTGACAGTGACTTGACTGTGAGTTGACAGTGTCTTGACAATGACTTGACAGTGACTTGACAGTGACTTGACAAGTGAAAGAGGTAAGGGGAGAGGGGGGGAAGAAAGGATGGGGAAAAAGAGGGGGAAATTGACCTCAAGGCAGCCACTCTTCAATCCATATTTCTGTCATCTCTAATAAAGCTATGGGTGTTCTTGGGTTTATCAAAAGATGGTCCAAGGAATTTAACGATCCGTATCTCACTGAACATTTATACGACTCACTTGTTCGACCAATACTTGAATATGAGTCGTGTGTTTGGTGTTTGGTGGTTGGGCTGCAAACCGGTTTCGAACCGAACCGGATCGAACCCGAAATTCCGGTTTTTTTTGTACTGTGAACCAAACCCTGAACCGAAACACGAGGACGAAAAAAGATGAACCCGAGCCCGTTCCGAACCCAAGCTTCGATTTGTTATTTTCTTCTTTTCGCACTCCCAATTTTTATTAACATACATATGTACATATTGGCATTTCCACAGCTACGAACGTGACAATCGTACGAATTTTTTAGCCTGTGATATAAAGAATAACTAAGAAAAATTTTACGATAAATCTCCGCATATTGGTGATTGGATAGCACTTTGGCAGCACTATATTTAATGTAAAAGCTGAGAGTTCTAGACAGTAAGGTCCCAAGATACAGGCAGACAAAAAGGCATACGCAACGTGACATTATACGGAAGTGCGTTTTGTCTGCTTTCACAAAAGAGCAAAACTCTGTGGAATGCGTTCGAGTTTATTGATGCAACTAGCTTTAATATGATCTGCAATGATGTAGCTATTTATTTATAGCTGATTCGCTCAAAAATAAATGTTCCTATTTTTTATATTTGACTTATTATGAGACGCAACGTGACATACGTTACGTGACAAGCCTTTCTCTAACGCCGTACTTCTGATGCTTTTCATAAATTTATATATGTATGCTTTTGCGTAAACATAAATAACATACAAATGTTGATTCAGTAACTTATATTGATATACACAGGATAAGTTTGCTGCATTTAAAGAATAGATGTTTTCGGTTTTTGGTTGACCTTTCTGTGGAAATGCCCATATGTAAAACAATTTAAATACGTGGAGAATCAGAGCGTGCTATTATATGTATTACTTCTTTGCCTACCTATGTACATATGTATACAATCATACGTATGCTAATTTATGTTACATACACATAGACAATACTTCCAGTCAGAGATATTAGTTTGTAATATACTACAATTTCAATGCAATCACCTATGTGCACTGAACAATGTATTGAACGTTTTATTTTTTATCTTGCACATATACATATGCGCCAATCTAACCAACCCGGTGCATGCTACTGCAGAAACATTTCATCCGAATGTGCCACACGTGCAGCGTTGCCAATTTAGCTATTTTTCACACCGGATATAGCTATTTTGTAAGCTCGAAAGTCGAAATCTGTTCAGTTTTGGCGGAGCCTGTAATTTTAGCGAACTATTTGACATTGTTTAGCTATTTTAAATTAATCTCTGTTAAGTGTTAACATTTTTAACAGTCGATATTTGGTGGGAAAATTGGCAACACTAGCCACGCCCAATAAACAATAAAAACGCGCATTTCATTTTTTTGTTTGAGAAGTTTTGACTGCGAAGGTATGAAGCAATGACGACATATTTATTATTTACGAAAGTTACATACAATGTTAGCACTGATATATCAGAATGTCACGAATGCAAACTAAATACGGCACCAAATCATTGCGAAAAATGTTCCAAGTGTGGCGAATAAACACCAATCGATGCTCAATTTTATGAGAGACAGACAGATTAAAGTGCATACGAGAAAACATAATCAATCGGACAGAAGATTTATACACTAGCAATGAAGGAAGTCCATATCCAGCAAACGAGCGCCAATCTTATGTCAATTATAATCTACGTCTTACAGTCTTACAATATATTTATGCGTCAGGTGTATACCTATTGTATTGTAATTTTTATATATAATATGTTTTCGCGTGTTTTTTTCGAAATTCTTAAAACGGTTTTGGTTCAGTTCACTGGTTCACACTTCATACCGATTGTTTAATCGTAGTTGGAAGCACTTTTGATATTCACAATAGTTATAAAAAAAACTAAACCATAAAAACTTCTTGAATTGAGGGGGTAAGTAAAGTAGGCCTCAAAAAAGGTAGGCCAACTACAAAACCTATCTCTGCTGCAAACTTCATAATACTATTCAACAACACATTCCATAAAATTCTCCAACTCAACGAGACTACATTCTATTTAAGCAAAAATTCAAGTATAATTTTTTTCTTATTAACAAACATGAGCAAATCAACACAGAAACCATTTGACCTTACTATGAGCGTTCTGCTGAAATTCAGACGTCCTGTACATGAACAGGAACTAGTCTGTGAATTGGGTAATCTTCGTGGCTTGACAAATGAGGAAGTGTTGAGCTCGGCGGAGAGTGTAACCAATGGCTTACGAGACTTAGTGAAGCACGGCTTTCTTCAACAATCCAGCCCAGGCTGGTATGTACTACTGCCACTCCCTAAGAAGTTCAATCCTCTGGGTGAAAAGGGTTCAGCGAACAAACATTTAAGTATGTGCGAGGCTAGTATGCAGGTCAGCAATGATATTGAAAGCATGTGGATACCACCTATGCCATCTAGTTCATTGATGCTGCCGGCGAATATATCCAAAATCAAGCGAACACGTGAACGCAAACCTAACTATAAGTTACCGCAGGCAGCAAAAGTGCGCCAACTGAAAAAGAATTTCAAAAAGAAACAAATAGCAGGTTTAGCGAAAGCAGCGAGGAAGCAAGCCCCCGACCATAAGGAAGTGAATTAAGGAAGCCATTCATCAAAATTTAAGAATTATTTCAAAATTATGCTGCTAAATCAATTTAAAATAATCAAATGAAACGCTTCAGAAATAAAATAAAAAATGTTTCTTTAATAAAAAAAACCTCAAGGAAAAAAGGTGCAATTAACTGAGCCGCATATCGGTTTTTGAAATAGCCACTGTACACTAACTAAACGAGGCAACTGCCACATAGCAGCATTCGTGTCCGTGTTCAATGGGAAAGTGCGGCCTATTTCCCGAATAAGTAAAGTAGGGCAGCGTCTAAGAAGGGATGTCACATCTCTGTACTAAGCTAACTAAATGAGGCAGCAGCAACTCAGCAGCATTCCTATCGATTTAGATGCACAGTGCAGCATTTTGTAAGGCGTCGATGTTGTTGTATGTCCGTAAGCTTCTTGCTGCATTTTGCTTCAAATGAAAGCGGAAAAGTAAACTTTCCCGCACATTGTGATTTTGTAGGCACAAAAGTTCACATATTGGGAGCACACAAAAACTATAATAGACGATATGCGATATTACAATATGTGACGATATAGTCTTTAATCGCAACTTTGTGTAACCGTTTCACCCGACTTGACATATATGTTTGATATGGTATCGATCGGTTCTAGTATTTTATATACTTTTTATACTCTTAACCAAAGGTACACAGAATATATTAAGTTTTTGCAAAAGTATGTAACAGCCAGAAGGAATCATCTCGGACCCTATAAAGTATATATATTCTTGATCAGCATCAACAGCCGAGCCGATATAGCCATGTCCGTCTGTCCGTCCGTCCATAGGAACGAAGAGATGGTAAGAGATAGAGGTTTGACTTGTATGGGACATATATTTCTTATACTTGCAGACAGATCAAGTTTATTTTTTTTTTGCCACGCCCGCTCCCGCTCCCGCAATTTGGAAAAAATGTCATACCTCCCACTGTTTTCATGATAGATTGTTATCTAGTACTCAAAACTATTTATCGATTTGCTGAAGGAATGATAAAGATCGGATGAACGATACTCAAGTTATGAGCAAAAAACGATCAGTTAACACCCCCCACCCACCCCACCCATAACCTAGGCATTGCGTTCAGCAGAAGCAATCTTAGTGAGACAAAGAGAGAGAGAGAGACTTAGAGAGCTCACTGCGTTGTGCGTTGTGTGTTAACTGGCCGTTTGACTCGTGACCAAATGCGAGCTGCGACATTAAGGGTGCAGAGTATGTTATAGTCGGGCTTGACCGACTTTCTTGTTTTTGGTTTGCAGCCCTGGCTTGGTCACCGCATTACCAAAAACATCAGGACCAACTTGAATCGGTTCAAAAACAGTTTTTAATTTTTGCCCTCCGTGGCCTCAACTGGGATCCCACCATCCATCTTCCATCTTACGAGCATCGACTACTCTTAATCGATCTTCCATCTCTTAAGAACCGCTGGACGTGCCATTGTGTGCTTTTCATTCACCAACTATTATCAGGTGATATTGACTCTTGCGCTCTGTTAAGCCAAATAAATCTTGCTGTTCTTTTGCGTCTTACCAGAAATTTTTGTCTGATCTATCTACAGCCTTGCCTAACAAATTATGCTAACTATGAACCTTTCTGATATTTGTGTAATTATATTTGTGTTAATTATAAAATGTATTACCATCTGTTCTCTGCTCACTCTTATGTATTAGATGTAAGAAATAATTTACAGTCATATTTTAAACAACCTCTGCAATGTTGACAACAAAAGATGGTCCAACAACTAATGTCGTCTTTCACCATGTATTTATTTACATACACCACCAACTCTTCGGGGATTTCCGGACTTTATTTACACAATTGCTATTCCCATTATCAATAAGGTCTCTATCCATTTATATACACACGTCCGTCTCGGTCAGTGTCCATCTCCTTCTATGCTCGCATCATCCATCCAGTGTGACCATCCTCTCAACCATTCTAGTGCTAATGGTTGAGAGGATTGTTATTTGAGTGCTTCAGACTAGTTCCAGAGGCCCAAAGTTAGTTTATTACATTAATATGTTTACATACAGTCAAAAATATATTTCAAAAATCTTAGTCTAAAATTTGTTGAAAATTAGCTTAGTTTTTTGGCTTTTTCAAGATTGAGTTTATTTAAACGAATCCAAAATGTGTCGTTTTGCCAGTACTTAAATTTACAATCGGATTTATCCTCGTAAAGAGCTTCGCTCGTACCCACTTTTTTTTTTTTTATATTTTTGCTTAGGGTTGTCACCCCATTTTAATATATTTTCTTAATTATACAAGTTTATGAAATACTAAATATAAATTATCACGGTTGAGCTTTTATGCCAAACATTTAATCCCTTAAATCTAACTAGGCTGACGTTGTGCTGTCTCACATCTCCAGAGCTTTCTCGTGTGGTGTCCAATGCCTCCTGGACACTCTGCAACGTTGAGGCTTAATTAGTTTAAGGTTACCAAACTGTTGCCATAGAAGCAAATACAAGATGTAGAACTAACTAAGCGCTCGTATGTCAAATGTTTCCCCACAAATTTGTGTATGTTGTTGTTGCCAAAGTTTTGGGGTTTCAAATTTTGTTAATGGGACTAAATGCAAACTGAAACTATTTCTACCATCAGAATAAGTTTTTGTTTAATGTTTAAGCATTCTTATGGGGAGCACTAACCAAATTCGGAATTCGTTTGATATTCTTAATTTGAATAAAAATAGGTTTGAGCTGAATCTCTTCATTTCCTATCCTTTGTCTCAATAGTATATCATTTTGGAAACTTCACTTTTGCATTGGCAATTTCACTTTATCCAAATTTCAACTTCGAGTTGCGTTTTCATTAAGCCAGCACTCGAACAATGAAAAAATTGAAACTAGAAGGGACAAACTGTCTGGATGTGCCCGCCCATTTTGCCTTGGAGGCCATTTCATTTGCATTCTTCACTGGTTCCCATTCAGTTTTCTGTTTTCTGTTTTTTTTTTTTTCTGCTGCTGTCTGGACTTTTGTGTTCAAGCAACAATATCAAATGATGCGTAAGAAATGCTTTAATGAACTGGCACCAATGCCGGAAATTCCACATTGTTTTTTTTTTGTTTTGCTTGGTCTTAAACTTTCGGTGTGTTCCAAGGGGCAGGCCTAATAAATATTTAAAAATGCAACAAAGCAACGGCAACAGAATATGTTTGCTGCAGTTGGAAACAAACGAGCGAGCAAACGAGTTGAGTAAATCAAGCCGCACACTTCCGCCTCTCTTGTAATATTTTGCTGCTGCAACACAAAATGAAGCACCCGATGCACAGTGGGCCCTGCCCCCTGCCCCCGCACACTTCCCCTTGGCCTTTGCTGGGCTTGTTCGTTTTGGTGTCTGCTGTCTGCTTTCTAACTGAATGAAAGCCTTGGCGCGTTGACTGATTTCGAATGGATTTTCATGTTTTGCATTGGTCTGTGTGTGTGTGTGTGTGTGTGTGAGAGATACAAAGTCCCGTAGGTGCAAAATAGCGCACTCCAGGCAACGAAGCATGTGCACATTTGTGTTTTTCCTCATTTTTTTCTAGCCACTATACTGCAGAGAATAGGAGAGGAGTAAGTTGGGGTATATAGGCTGAAACATCAATACATAGCTAAGCGAATTTACAAATTTAATTTTAGAATTGAAACCATAGACCACATATCCATCCATCCATCAATCAATTATCAAAGTGTTACTGCAAATATTTCCGCATTCCAAACTACACTGGCAAAAGAGTTAAACATTTTTCTGAATTATGTCTAAAATATATTTCAGACTTAAAGGACCATGTCACTGTCGGCATGTAAAATAGTTGAAACGTCTTGACATGCTAATTATATGCTTGTCGCTTTGTTATGTTTAGTTTGATGTTTCAAACTGTCATGAACATATTAACTGTCACTGTTCCGTCCGCCAAATAACCACACACACCAACCTCACTTTAATTATATTTATGTCACAAGAATGATCAGAGACTCTACTCTGCTGCTGGTCAACTACGACTGACTTATGTCTTTAGATGAAAATGTGTTATGAAGGTACGTAAATATGTGCGCTGACAATATGCACAAAGAGTTTGTCTACTCAGCGGCTTGACATGTGCTGTTTATGTGATAAACAAGAGATCTCAGATTTCACATGAGAACTGATATCTTGCGTGGTTGAATTGAAATGTATTTAATGGAATAATAAAATGCGACAAAGTGTCACATACTTGTGTTTGTTTATATTTAGTAAGTCCTTAGGCTTTCCTTTTGAGTATGTGTATATATTCGCTAAAGTGTAAACAACATAGTTTTTGTATGTCAACAAATCAGAATTTGCGGGAAAGTTTACTTTTCTGCTTTCATTTGAAAAAAAAAATGCAGCTGAAGACCATCGAATGCTGCAAGAAGCTTACCAGGAGCATGCTCCAAGCGCAAAAAATCATATGGGCAGCCCGGCCAGTCTCCAAAATCGACGCCAAAGCCGTATATTCACTGTGGGTAGATCATGCTCTGTATTTGTTGAAACCAATTGGGCGTGGTGTACTATGAGCTGCTACAACCGGGTGAAGCCATCACAGGGCAACTCTTCCGAACTCAGTTGATGCGTGGGAGCCGAGCATTGAAGTAAAAACATGCAGAATACGAGCACAGGCACGACAAGGTGTTTTTGCAACATGTCAACGCTCGGCCACATGATGCGCAGCCGGACAAAACATACCTTAAAACTCTAAAATGCAAAGTCCTATAGTCCAGACATTGCCCATTCCGTCTACCATTTGATTTCGTCGATAACACATGTCCTTGAGGATCAGCACTTTCGCTCATTTGAAGAACTCCAAACTTGCTTCGATTCGATTTGATGAATTCCAAAATTGAATCGATTCGCGAATCAGAGGATTGAGCACAGAGGAAGGAGGATAGTGGAAGGAAGGTAGAAGAAGAAGGATGGAGAAAGGAGGGAAGAGGAAAGAGAAAGGGGAAAGGAAGGAAGGAAGAAGGAAAAAGGAAGAAGGAAGGAAGGAAGGAGGAAGGAAGAAAGAAGGAAGGAAGGATGGAGGAAGGAGGAAGGAAGGTAGAAGGAAGTAAAAACGAAGGAATAAGGATGAAGGAAAAAGGGAAAAGGAAAAAGGAAAAGGAAGGAAGGAGGAAGGAAGAAAGAAGGAAGGAAGGATGGAGGAAGGAGGAAGGAAGGTAGAAGGAAGTAAAAACGAAGGAATAAGGATGAAGGAAAAAGGGAAAAGGAAAAGGAAAAAGGGAAAGGAAAAAGGAAGATGAAAGAGAGAAGGAAGGAAGAAGGAGAAGCGAGAAAGAATGAAGAAAGTAGGAAGGGGAATGGGAGAGGGAAAATAGAGTATTCAAGAAAGAAAACATGAGAAAGGAACTCCCCCTGCAGTGACCAAGTGGAAACAAATGATTTGAATAATTTTGAGTATGTATGGGCTGGATGTCCGGGAGTCAGCATCTACAAGATTTGTACCAGTCCCAATGTGGAGGAAACCTTGTGAATAATACTCGCTGTAATGTTTGTTTCGTTGTTGGGTCAACGAACTGTTTCCGTTGAGTGTAGAAAGTGATAAATCCGTAGTACTGAGCATGTGCAACAAGCACAGATTTGAGTAGTTGCGTCGATGGTTACCTGGGTTGAGGTTGTTGCTTCAATTGGGGGTCGATAAGCAAGTTGTTCGAGCAGGGTTGACGTTGACTCACGTCGAGGACTTTCGTTTGCCACTCGTTGTGGACTTCTTTTGACTCGCGTCAAGGATTTTCGTTTGCCACGCGTTGTGGTTGATGAATCCGTAGTACGGAGCATGTGCACCGAGTACAGACCTACGTAATTGAGTCGATGGTTACCTTGGTTGTGGACGTTTCTTCGATTGGGGGTCGATAAGCAAGTTTTTCGAGCAGGTTGCCTAGCGTCGAGGACTTTTGTTTGGCACTAGTTGTGGACTTTGTGTGCTACGCATTGTGGACATCGTTTGCCTCTCGTCGAGAACTTTCCTTTGCCTCGCGTTGTGGTTGATGAACCCGTAGTACTGAGCATGTGCTCTGAGTACAAATTGCATAGTTGCGGGCGTCGATATAAGAGAACTTGTAGAAAGGCCCAGGCTGGCATTAATTTCCAAACAAAGTGTGTCTCGAGTTCGGAAATGAAGGTTCCATTTGTATAAACATCGGCGACGCTAAAAGACCCACGTAAAGATGCTACAAAAATTCATATTCAGCTGATCGAAGTACTTTCATAAGTAGGAAAGATCGTTTGGCAGGCTGCGTACAATGGAAATCGGCGGAATTGTTGAATGTTCAACCAACGTGTGATCGGGTAAATGTAATGCAGGGTCTAAGATCTGAAAAATTGGTCGGATGCTTACCGGATACATGGACCGGATACATGCCAGTGGACAGCAGGCGTGGGCAGCGGCTTAGTGTACAGCATGCGGACAGACTAGTGGCCAAATATTCCACTGCTACAATGACAACTTCCAGATGAAGGGCAACTAGGTCGTCGTCATGCAAGTGAAATGAGCGCTTTAGCTAATGTTTAGGTATGGAGATTGATGTTGTAAAGCACTTAAGACATTGGCAACAGTCAATCTTAATGCACATATTTGCGGTTGTTTGACAAATTTAACTTTTTACTGAAATTTTAAACGTGTTTTTAAGAATTTTTGATTGGTTCTTTGTTTTTTTTATGCAACAGCAAATTTGAGGGGCTTAATTCGTCTGCTGCAGTACAAACAATACACAAGAGTTGGGGTTTGACTTTGTATTACAGGTCCTCCATACGGTCGAGTTAACTTTGACTTTTGACTTTGCTCCCCTTACTCCTTTTCCCATGCAGCCTCAACTGAGGTTTATTTTTCCTTTACATTTTGAAAGAAGAACAAAAATAAAAAAAACACAAAAAAAATTGTGCGGCAAAATAAAACAAACACATGGGCGCACACTTCTGGTCTGGGAGTCGGTTGGGGCCTTCTTTTCCCTGAACTTAACGATGTGCTTAAGCGGAAAACAACATTTTGTTGTTGTTGTTATTGTTGCCATTGTTTGGCGATTTTAAAAAAATGTTTGCCTTGTGTTTTGTTTCGGACAAACCTCAAGTTGCAGTCGGCACAATATGCAATCCACATGGCTGCCATCGATGTACCGAAATCCTTAGACTTATTGAGGTGTTAAGCCAAACATTTCAAGCTGGGTGGGGTGGGGGGGGGTCTCTGGGGAGCAAAGGAGCAGATTTATGTTGGGAAAGCGGGGGTCATGACGTGATTATCATACGAATGGCAGAGAAACATCTGATGTGTTCTAAAATTAAACATTTTCAAATTGCAGTCAAGTGAGTCTGGATTCGGTTGCTGGCCATATATCAACGCACTTGACAAACACGGAAGCCAAGTTCATTCATCCTCTGTGTGTTTGTGCATGTCCTGTGTTGATTTCCTGTCTCTTGCCATCTGTGCTTTGTTCCCTAATATCCTCCCTCTCTCTCTCTCTCTCTCTCTGTGCTGCACTCTATTTAGGCTTTTCTCTCAGTGTACCACATCTGGCTGCCTAGGGTTTTTTGTCATTTACTTCGCTCAGCAAATTAGCATGCAGCCAACACATGTTGTTGAGTCCCTTCTCCCACCCGAGTTAAGTATGTCACATTAAATGATACGCAACACTTGACACCAAAATGAGGCAAAAACGAAAACTAAAATCCCAAACTCTTGACGGAAACTAAGTAGTTTTCCCCATTCCCTTCTTCTAGCAAAAATTTCCACTTTATTAATGAGACTCTAGACTCGCTTTCTCTGTCTCTTTCTTGCTCTGGAAATGTTGGGAAAATCAATAAAATTGTAGATGACTCCATAAAGTATGCAATGAAATTGTTGAAACGAATTAAGGAGGGGAAATGCACACACACACACAGACACTCACACATGCATACAAATCAAAGAACAACCCCCACAAAAGCAACCAGCACTAACTAATAAAAAGTTAAGCATAAAGTAATCGCCTGAGAAACCATTAAGTGTGTGTGTGTGTGTGTGGGGGGGGGGGGAATTGAGAAATAGAAAATTGAATGGTTGAACAAACATTCAGTTCTTTCTATTGAATAAAAAAACTCATTATGCTTAGAGTAAACGTAAAGAGTACACCAATACCTTGCTACGTTCCGATACGTTCAGCTATTCTTTTCATACAAAACCCATACAACTTCAGTAAGATCAGTTCCAATGAATCAAAAATCAGAAAATTAACACATTCCTTTGTTAAAAAGAGAAAAACAAAATAGATCTTACTCACATATGAGCTGGAAGCTTTCTTAATCTGATTGCCGGTGTCAATTTCTGTTGTTTTTGACTGACTTTATTTGAAAAATTGGTCAACATTTGGACTTCTGCTTCTTTTTGCAAGGTTTTGTAACAGCTAAAGGCTGAGTTTATTTCTCATTTTGAAGAAAAATGTTCATTCCCTTCTCGAAATAAGTTAGCGCATTTGTTAAGGTTTTTGCTGATAGTTGCCTAGTAATAACATACTTTGGCTCCTCATCAAGTGTTTGTGCGGTTTCTAACTGGATTAGCTTCTCGTTTGAAAGACGTTCAAGTCCATGAAACCACCTCACTCTTGGAAATTTTACCATGTATTGGGCATAAAGATTGTGACTCTATTCAGCTGCTCATGGGATACGTGTAATTTTCTAAACCCGAACTGAAAAGGAGGTATTCTGCCACTCACCCCATCGATTGCCATGATTCGGGCTAGTAGACACTTTTCGAAAATTTTTGCTACTGTGGATAGGAGGCTGATCGGACGGTATGAATCGACCTCAGACGGGCTTTTCGCAGCCTTACAATCTGAGCCTTTTTCCACGCCTTCGGAAAGTGACTCAGTCACAATGCCGTGTTTAAAACTAAGACCCGGAAGAGCACCATTTCTACTGGGTGGGAACCTGTAGACAGATTGTGACCTTCACCCAAAGCACTTATGTATGTTTAAAGCATAGCGGCTTTGCTTTGCTGCCAATAAAATTTTTCTTTTGTTACGAGTTGAAGACGACAGCCACTCCCATCTTTAGCCTTTTCGCCAGGTCCAACATCAAAAATTTATTTCTATTTTGTTTCGCCAAATCATATGGCGCCCGAGCAGGGACTTTGGCGCATACAGTAGGTATGGGATTTGCATAATTTGTCTATTTTGTTTCGGAAAATCATATGGCGCCCGAGCAGGGACTTTGGCGCATACAGTTTGCATGGGATTTTAATCAAAATTTGTTGGAGCTTGATATTGATATTGAATTTGGTGAGATTTATAATCCAAGATATGCACATGCCAGCGGGTGGATGGTTTCGCTGATGCGTCTAGTCAAGCTTATGGCTGCTTTCTCTATGTTCGAGCCGAACACGAGGACAATGTGTATTGCCATTTGTTTATTGCTTAGACAAAGGTTGCTCCGCTTAAGACAAAGTCTATACCCAGGCTCGAATTAGGCGCAGAGCACTTGCTGACTCTCTGCTCTCATTGGTAAGTACTTACAGTATGAAAACTTTGGGCATGTGGTCTGACCATGATTTCTCCTCTACTCTAAAGTCGTATACAAATTTTATTAAGTCTTGGCTTACCGCTCATGTATATGTAAAGTCTTCCTGACTGTCGGACGTTGTAAGTCCATTACTATTGCAGAACTGTATGAAGTCCTTTCCATTCTTGTTTGATACTTTGTCTTTAGATTTTCTTTCTGTAGTATTAATTTTCATTTGAGTCCCTATATTTTCTTCCACATTTGTTTTTACTGTAAGACCAACTGATGCTACCGAGGAACGAGAAGAAGGTCTTCGAGGACTTTGAACTTGAGCTTCCAGTGTCAGAGCAACTGAAACAACCGATGACTGAAAAGATCGTCGTGCTGGTAATAGAAAAAGGAATAATTTAGTTTCAGAGGCATTTAACTATAACAAAGACGTTGAGTATTTTGTTAACCCGAACGTAATAATTGGAGTTTTTTTTTGTTTTAATGCTTAAATTAATGCTGGTTCCTAGTTCTTTATCTGAAGTATTTGTTATCCAGATTATGATGTAGAAGCTTATGACTTTAAGCAATTGCACCATGAATTTAGGTTTGGCGACTTTTTGAGACTCATTTCTTTCTTTCGTGTCAAACAGAAATTTAACTTTTTGGAGAAAATACAGGTTATTAATATTATTGATCAGAAATGAAATTAACAACTGTAAAATCAAAAGAGCAAAGCTCTAATGCCACTTTAAAGTTCTCCAAAAAGTATGCTTTGAACTCTGTTTTACATCTGCATGCATAATTTAAATCAACTAAACCCCAAAAATGTTGTACCAAAGCCAACGCAGGCTTAAATAGCTAAAACGACAGCAGCAACAAAACTAAACAAAATTATATATGAAAAATAAAACCCCATGTACTAGTGCCAAACCACAAGCCGAAATGCAATTATTTTGCCTGACCATAACTTATTTGCATATTGTCAACATAATTAAACATGCTTTTGACTTGTGGTTGCACACACTTGCACGGTTTATGTATACACACACACACACTCATCCATTCAGCAAGCACTTGGAGTGCCCTTGACTGAGGTAGCAGAAAATGTAAAATTGTTTTTGGCAAAGTGCACAATGCACTTGACGACTGTCAAAACGGACAAGGGACAGAGACCGAGTCAGAGACAGAGACAGAGACAGGGACAAGGATTGCTGCTAGCTGTGTAGCTGCCTAGCTGCTTGTTGTTATCGTTATTGCCTGTCCTTGTTATTTATGTAAAATGTTGCACAACATTTATTGGTGGCGGGTGACGCGGAGAGGGGGGGGGGAGGGAGGGGGCGGCGCAATAAAATTGTCCTTAACTGAAAGAAAATGAGGACGATTGCAACAACTTTTCCGGCAATTTTTGTATTGAAACAATGCCATTTTGTTGTTGGGTCAGCAGCAATAAAAATTTGTCCTGCGGTAAATGAAATGGATAGCAATTGCGATTGCGATAACTAGCGACCGACCGACCCCAATGGTCAAAGTGGAGGCGGCCGTGTGGGAAAAATCACGTTAAAAAAAGAGCAAAAAAAAAAAATAAAAAAATCAACAACAATGTTATAGTCAGGTCGAGGTCAGTGTTTGGCTCAGTGTCCTCGTTATTTGTATCGCTTCTAAAGGATACTCAAGGGTTTATTAAGCTGTGATGAAAACTCAAGAAAAATTGGTGGGCAAATTTCTGCCCGTTGACTGTGATTTGGTAGTTGTTTGAATTTTATTTCTTATTATTTCTCGATCTACAAAAATGCATATTGGATTTTCCAATTAATTTCCCCTTAGATGTTTAATATTTATCAAAATTTTGTTTTATTAAGAATATATATCCCAATCACTTTACAAAGTATTGTAAGCGAGCATTTTTTTTGCCGGTTTTCTGTTTTGTATTTATACACTATTTACACGGTTTTCTATTTACGATGTCTTTATACGGTTTGCCTCTACACGGTTTCTATCTGTCTAGTCCATTTTACTTACAGTGTCTATGGTGTGACCACCATTCGATGTCTTAATAATACCTTAACACTAAAATAGGACGGTAATTTTCAAACAATTCCAAATACTACGGTATGAAGAAAGAGATTGAGAGAAGCTCAGCTTATGGCCCTCTTCTGAGAGCTGTGTATAGCCAATTTAACATTTTACTGTATGAAGAAAAGTTAAGTGAGGTTGCTAATTCTGTTACTATCCAAACATCTGATGAATCGCTTCCAAATAACTTCTGGAAAGTATAGCAAATGGACAGACAACTCATTAAACTATACCTATTAGTGTATAAGAGCTTATAACTAAATTATTCTACCAACATTCACGAGCGCAACTCTTTCTCTTTTTTACAGAATCGATTTTGAGGTAAGCTTACTGCAACCGGCCAGTTTATTGACAAGGGAAATTCTCCCTAAAGTCTTTCGAAGAGATAACATGGTTAAGTCAAAGCAGGTAAATCATCATGCTCTACAATCATTAAGTATCCATCTATCAAACAAAAATTGATGAACATCTGCTCAAAGCTTTTGATGGAATTTGCAGATAAAAATAAAGGTGTGAGTGTCGTTTACACTCACGAGGCTTTGATGTGAAACATGATGCTAAATTTAAGGGCTTAATTTCAAAATCACAATCTCTCTCAATGGTATATAAATCAGCAATGGCAATCTTTCAAAAGAAGAAAACTTACAGGGAGTAGAAACACCAACAACAAGATCACTTGCTGCTGTGGCCTTTCTTTTTTTCTGTAACTCTTATTTATTTTGCTGATCCATAGATGAATGAAAACAACAACTGTGGCAAAGGACGAAATAATAATCTCCATCTTGAAATAGCTTCCCACACTGTTCCTACACTGTTTCCACACTCTTCCCACACTCTTCACATACTCTTCCCACACTCTTTCCACTCTGCTGCCACTCTCTTCCCACACTCTTCCCACACTGCTGCCACTCTCTTCCCACACTCTGTTTCCACAATCTTCCCACACTTTTCCCACACTCTTACTACACTTTTCCCACATTCTTTCCACTCTGTTCCCACACTGTTCCCACATTGTTCCGACACTGTTCCCACACTCCTCCCATATTCTTCCCACTCTCTTACCACACTGTTCCCCACACTGCTGCTACTCTCTTCCCACACTGTTCCCATACACTCCCCACCCACAGCTTCTTTCTTCCTCTCCCAACCATCTTGTGTGTTTGTGTGTGACACTTCATAAAACAATATATGAATGACGTCAGCGTCACGTGACGCTGAGATCAAATTTTACTCCTACTAAAATCTTCCGTACCGAAATTAAAGTTAATTAAATTCAATAAGAAACTAATATTAAATAAAATTTCTATTAATTAAGGTTTTAAATGATTTTCGTAGAACATTCTTAAAGTGCGTTTCTACTACAGCTGCGACCACGTTCGCATCCACTTATCGGCAAACGCGCGTTGAACTCCATGTAAAAAAAGTTCAGTTGATGGCCGAGAGGGGGTGGTGAGTGGTTCTGCCAACTTGTTTGTTAACATTTATACAATGAATATCGATAAGAAGCGATATCGATAAGACGTTTTGATAACCAGCTGGCACAACACTTGGCGGAATGTTAATTTGATTAAATATGATTGATTTGTACAAAAAGTACTGGTAGAGATGCAAATATATGCAAATGGATTATTGCTTGAGAATGTCATTCATATTTGTTTCAAAAAGGAGCATGTAAAGGGTGGGCCATCCAATAGAGCGCCCGCCATCTGAATTTGGATAATCCAAATAGCCTTCCGATTGATCACTATTCTGCTGATGAACCAAGTGTAAAAAGAGCGACGGACAAGCGGTCCAGTGGGGTTAGACACCGAAAAGTCCCAGACAGCAGCTCCACTTAAATCTGGAATGTTTGTCATCCACAAGAAAGATTTCCTTGAAAATCCTATGTCTTTCAAAAGGAACCGACTAGAAATAATAAAGAAATTAAAACTGGAATTCTAATGTAATTGTTTCTAGCTTACAAATGCCAAATGCTACTCCTCGTAAACAACGCTCGTCACAGCACACTTGCAAAACCCTTTTTTATACTCTGTACCAAAGCTAAGTATGTAACAGGTAGAAGGATTCATATCCGACTCTATAAAGTATATATATTCTTGATCAGCATCCACAGCCGAGTCCATATAGCCATGTACGTCTGTCCGTCCGTCCGTATGAACGAAGAGATCTCAGAGATGGTAAGAGATAGAGATTTGACATAAATAATTGCAGGCGGATCAAGTTTTTATATAGATAGATAGTAGTAGATATTTATTAATATAAATTTTTGGCTTGATTTTTAACCGTCAGCCATAGCATTTAAGTTTTTGTACATTGTTAACGATATAAACAAACAAAAATTTTAAACAAAGAAACATAGTTTTCGATTTAAGAATTGACCAAGACGAAAAAAACTAGGTAGAAAAGATACATAATTTAATTTACAGAAAAAGTTACACATATTCATTTATAATAGCGGTTCTATATTTTAGCGCCTAGTGTAGAAAGGAGGATAATGTTGTCCAGTTCTTGCCATTTAGCCAATTTATGACGTCTGCTTCTGAAAGGAAACGGCTTCCCAGATGGGCGCTTCTTATCTCAGCTAAAATTGGGCATACCCCAAGCATATGCGTGACGTCTTCAGTTGCGTGCAAATTACAGAGGCTACAATCTGTGTTAACAGAGCTCCAGTGCGGCCTGTAGTTGAGACTAAGCATCTCACAGCGTGCCCGACATATAAGTGAGATTGCTTGAGTGTCATAACGGTCATGAAAATAGTTAAGCGATTCCAGATTCAGCTCTAGTTTTTTGTAAGTGTTTCGGACCACACTTTGCCTGGCTTGACTTAGAAAAGAGTCTCTTTCTCTGACAACAGCTTTCTCCAACAGCAATTGGTGAGATCTTACCCATGATCCAACGCTTTGAAGGTCTATGGATACCTCATGATCCTGAAATAAGGACAGCCAATTGTCAAAAATTTGTGATTTGTGACTGTTTTGGCTAGTCTACAATTCGGCATATCCATAACTTTCCGTATGTATATGAAGTGGTTTTGCAGACCGTACAAGAATAATGAAGGCAGGCCGGTTTCTAAGTGGAGCGCATAGTTTGGAGTAGTGCGGGGTAGTTTAAATATCCGTTTAATAAACTCCACCTTCTCATATCGGCAGTATCCCCCCCAGACTTGAGATGCATAGCACATTACTGATCGAACAGTGGCTTCAAACATTCTGAATTTAGTGCTCGGCAAAATATGTCGTGCTATTAATTGCTTTCTTAGAGTCTTGCAGTTTTTCTTGTAAGTGCGGTTTGAAGCTTAAATTTCCAGTGATAGCCACGCCAAGATATTTAAAAGTTTTTACCGTTTCCAGCTCAATGCCATTTAAAAACCATCTGTCTACCCTTGCACTACGGCCTCTTCTTATATATATATATATCTCCCACAGTTTTGATGATACGAACAATCTATCCCTTTTAAAGACATCTAGTAATCAAAATTATCGATTTGCTGAACGAATGATAAATATCGGATGAACGTTACTCAAGTTATGAGCAAAATACGGCCAGTTAACAGTTCTCACCTCCCAAAATAGGCATTCTATGCTACTTTATTCCCAAATTACCGAAAATCTAGAAGGGATGGACCATTTTCGAAAACAGATTAGTGTTCAACACACGAAAATCATCTAGAATCACCACCAACCCTTCAATATACTGGAAATTGTTGCATAGTGTAATTCTCAATAGCTGTTTTACACACTCTTATAGATATAATTTGGAACTTAGACACAATATATGGATAGCAAGTGTATAAGAAAATCCACCATTTTATAAGTAGAGAAAGGTGGGGCTGGTTCGGCAAATTGTTGCAAAACACGAATTTGATTCAGTTTCAAATATAATACTTTACAAGGAGCTGAGTATGAGTATAGAGCCACCTTATGTCTGGTCTGTAAAATACATAGAAATATAGAGAAGTAACCGATCTTAGAGAGAATCGATTGACTGTTTAGTGTTTATAATGTAATGAAATCTGTGTGTGTTTTCCGAATTTTTAGAAAGCAATTATAACCTTTAAGGGCCGATTTCACATCTTTTACAAAGCACTAACTGTCACATAAACTATCAAGTAACAGAGTAATTTCTAAGTTTATCTGGCAAATAGCAGTAGATGAGAAATCGGCCCTTAACGATATGTTAATAAAGTGCTTGTTCGTAAAGTGGAAGTTTTTAACAGATAGGAAGTGTTATTTCTTTAAATATACTCGAATAAGTCATTTTGATAAGATCAAGTTGTTATTTTAGTATTTTGACATAGAGATCAATACTTATTCAGAGTTCTCAAGACTTATGTTGTTTTGTTGGGTCTGTTTTTAATAAAAATGACTCTTTTTTAAATTTTTTTGGTGTAATTTAATATTTTCAAGTGCTCACAGCGCACAAGACGTATGACTCCTGAGCAAATGCGAGGGTAAGGGTACAGAGTTTGTTATACCGACTTTCTTGACCGACTTTCTTTCTTGTTTTTCTATTGGAAAGATGAGATATAGCGGCCACTAGCAATGGACATTAACAGTCTTATGGTGAAGACGTTCTTTAATAACTGTTAAGGTACACAATCTTTTAATTTGAGTAAATAGTTCTCAGCAAGCGAGCTAAATGTTCGTCGTCTTCATTTAACTACCTATATATTTATCAGAGTGACCGTTTTGTGGTATCTTTGAAATCTCAAAAATAAACTTTACTTAGAGTTAATATCAATAGAGGTTACTTCATTGTAACTCACAATTCAAATGGGAATACATCAAAACTATATATAATATAGGTACTAATTTTAGATTTGACATAACAATAACTGTACAGTTTCTTGAAGGTTTAGAAAATTATCAAACCTTCAAGTTTTTGGCGTCTCTATGTTTGCACATAACTTTAAACAGGCACACGCAAGTCGCTGTTAAGTCGCTTTGGAAATCCCAAGCGGTTATAACAGCGCTGGCGTAAGGAGCCAGCTGCTGGCTGGCAGTAGTCAGGCAAAGATCACTGAAGATTGAACAAAGATATTCATTTGGGCGCCCCCTTAACGTATTCCTTTTTTTTCAAATTCAAATTTTTTAAATTTCAAACAAAAAAACGAGAAAGGAAACCTAACTTCGTTTGTGCCGAAGTTTTTATACACTTGAAAAAGCTCGCTCAAAAGTTTACAGACTTCGACCAAACTTCGCAGATCAGTTTGAAAACATATAATTTTAATAATGAACGAGTTTAAGAACGCTAACATTGAAAACAAACAAGATTTTCTCACAAAAACCCATTATTCAAACGATCGTTTCTATGGCAGCTACAAAAAGTAGTCACAGAATATATGTATATACTTAATGTGGTCAGAGATGATTCCTTCTATGCACTGCAAACTCCTGGGCAACAAAGTTTGAACTAAAAATTACCCATACGCCTTAGCTACATGAAAATTTCAACAACGAAATCTGTGCTACACATGCGTAGGGACGTCACTTTTTAAAATTGGTCAAATTGGTCAAAAATGGAAAATTGATCGAAAACTTTGAAGCCTATTCGCGCCCCTTAAAAGATAGCTTTTTCAAATTTTTTTTTGGTTTTCACGTTAAATATGCACCATAAACTTACGAATCTAGGGGCGCCCATATAACCTTACATTTTTCATACAGAAACAAGGCAGTCTAATGTTCATAGAACAGCTGTCCTTTATGATAGTGTGTGACCTCGAACCGGCAAAAACTTAAAGGTTTGATTACCATAAAGGTCGCAAAAACATTCACATATTTAGAAAATTACAATATATCGGTTGTGTTTTGGACGCAATATATCAAATATCGATATTGAAAATATGATTTTTTAATATTATTGATTTCGATATTGATATTTTCAAATGTTATATACTGTGACACTTCACGCGCTCACCTATAGTTATTAAATAATGTTTTATCGTTGACTCGTGTGTCCATAATGTTTGGTAGCTAATTTGAAATGAAATCAAAGCTAGCCCCATGAAGCAAACTTAACTTTGTAAACACGGTCTAAGAGTTACATTCTGACTAAGATATTTCGATTTTAAAGGTAATTTTTTGTGAATCTTTAATATTATTTGATTACATCAAGCTGCAAAGTTGCCCTTTAATCACTGACTGAATAGAACGCTAGCTCCTTTTCTAGAAACTGAATGGTTTTAATCATGACATTTTTTGGTTTAACCCCAAGCAACGCTCTTACATGGTATGGGTACATGGTACCATGGCAGGTACCTGGACTCACAATGCACTGTTCAAATATCTTTGACTCCTTTTAGTTGTAAACTTTTTTGGTATTTTCGACAGATTTTTTCTTAATTTTTGGTATTTAAAATATTCTTCAAACTTTGAAATGGATTTTGTTTGACATTTTTCAACACAAGAGACCAAAATTCAATCAATTGAGAATAACTTCGAGTTTGACCCTTTGTAGGGTATGCCCCAGTTGAGTCCATTCAGTTTCAATAGTCAATAGTTGTCTTTTATTTGGAACAATTTTGGTTTCAGTTCGCAACTTGTTGGCATTGCTGTTTCGATTTTGCACTTGTGAGCTGCTGTTGCTGTTCGCGTTTCGTTTGCTTGTTTTTTTTTTATATTTTTAATATTGCACTTTTGTTTTGGGAGAAAGTTGATCTGGCTTGGGTTTTTCTGGGTCAATTGGGTTGCTTGGCCTATGGATTGCCTAATTAACAAAAAGTATTGAAAAGGGAAAGTTTTGTGCTGAACTTTGACCCGTACGTTGGCATCGTTTTTCTGCGTAAACTATGGCAAAAGTGTGTCAGGTAATTTGCGTTCAATAAGCAGGTCGACACACACACACACACACACACACACACACATGTGAGCCACCTTAAGTGTCACTTGTGCGTTGCCTGCATAATTGGCATATCAATTGGTTGGCCAGCTGGCCCAGACATTTCATATAATTCCAAGCTTTAGCCTCCTTTGCCACCCTCCACCCCCCCCGGGTGTATGCATGCATAATTGAGTCTATTGCACACTTTTGAGCGCAAAAACCAAGACAATATCCTTTTCCCGTCTGTTCAATTTTCGGTCATTTGGGGTAAAGCGACGTCCACACACAAACACACACAGAAGACAAATTTAGAGCAGTGAATGCTTAATTTATGCAAAATTCGAAATGAAATCGTGCGAAAACCAAATTTGCACACCGCATAGTTTAAATGCGCCTGAGAGCACAAACTGTAAAGAGGAGAAAGAGAGAGAAAAGGGCAAACGCCACAGACTGGAAAAGTCGACAAGCTGAGGAAAATACTGTTTAAAGCACAGAGTATCGAAACGGTGACTAATTGAGACACTAGTTTCATCTGAATTGAGTGAGTACACAAATTCTTAATTCATTTGTAATTCTTACTTAATTGTGGTTTAATGTTGAATGCATTTTGGGGTAAGGTGAAACTGACTCAAGAAATGTAAATCTTATGTGAAGAGTTTTTTTTTGCTTTTTTCAAAGTGCAATAACTGTGTACAAGTGGAAGAAACGAGTTTTAACGGATTTTTTAACTAACTTCATTTTGAAGTCTCAACCTTTGGGTTTTCGCTAAAGTGTAAACAACATAGTTTTTGTGTTCCAGCAAACATTTTTTATCGCAGAAGATAAGAAAAAGCGCCTTCTAAGGGATAACAAAACGTTTCATCCTGATGATAAGAAATCGTTTCTTTTTGAAGATATAAAAAAGTCTCTTAGGTTTGATAAGAATGCGCTTCTTCATGGGGATAAGAAAATGTTCTTTCTGCTGCTTAAAAAAAAGTCGTATCAGGGATACAAAAGCATTATTACGGAATATTGCTTATTTTTTTAAATTTGGGGCTTCTTTATTTATTTTAAAATTAAGTTTTTTATGTACACTCAGAGAAAAAATAGGAATTTCACTCTTGAATCAAGACCATTCGTTCTCAAAAGTACGGTAAGACTGAAAATTCATGATTCAAGAGGGAAATTCTTGATCCAAGAGTGCATTTTTGATCCTGACATTATTGATTCGAAAAATTCAGTACTTGATCCAAGTACGAATAATTCTCAAAATAAAAGACTTAAATAGAATATTTGGGGTGGTGGTGTGAGAGACACGACGGACCCGATCCGACCGACGTTGTTGCTTTTTTGAGATGGTATCCGAAAATTGCCAGAAAGATGGGAAAAAGTAGTGACTAGCCATGTACATTACTTTGAGAAATGAATTTGTAACAAATTGTTCACAATAAAGCGTCCAACTTGAAAAAAATCCCTCAATGCTTTTTTATATTTGGTCTCTGTTTTGTTAACAGCTGGAGTATCTTAAGTGTAATCTGGAAAGTTTTTCAAATTATATTTGGGTTAAGCCGTTGGTTCTGTGCATGGCCGAATCAGTCAATCAGTTCAAGATTCTCTCCATATAATTTGTTAAATATTCAATAAAATCCTTCAATTTGTTTAATTTGCCTGCAGCCTTATGCTGTCATCCATATGTCCATATGCATAATCTCTCTCATGTTAAGCCTTCTGGAGACCACCGTTTCGCGTGGCACGTAATCCAATTCATAATGATTTTCCAAGCGTGTTTAGTCCTCTCCACTGTCTCTCTGTGTCTGTCTCTGGCTGCTGATTCCAATTGTTTCACAGACAATGAATGTCATGTGGTGATTAGCATTTGGAACTGCACTTGCCAACTAAATGGTTATGATGTGGGAGGGGGGGGGGGGGGGGTTGCGTAATGGTAGGCAGGGAGGGAAGGGGTGGAGTTTGTCGCTGACAATTTGCTGGTTTAGTTTGTCGTAATTTGAATGCCAACTTGAGCACACTCGGGTCGCTTTTGGTCTTGACTTTATTGTTGTCATTTCAAATGTGCTCAGTGAAATTTATGCTGACAGCACGCCCCCTTTCTCTCTCTCTCACTCTCGATGTGTGGGCGTGCCACTTAATTTGATAACATAATATTTAACTAATTTATTTGATATACTTGATAAATGGCACATGGCCAGCGTTTGTGCATTTAAATGCAAATTCTGCATTGCCAAAATTTGCAATTTATGTCACAAAGCCATTTTTGACATGACAAACTAACAGAGAAGACGTGTGCGTATGCGTATGCGTGTGCGTATGTGTGTGCGTATGTGTGTGTGTGTGTGTGTGTGTGTGTCATTGCCTAATAAAATTATCACGAAATTCAATGAATTTCAAATTGGACAAATTGTAAATTTTACTTGAAGCTTATGTAGTTATTTAAGCGGATTTGTTGTAGAAGCAATTAGAGTATTTGCCCAGATGCAGATCAACTCGTTAAAGAAGCAACCAAAATTGCAATTAAAGTGCAAGTTAATAAAATGTAACGAAAGGAATAACAATTTCTATTTATTTTTAATTAAAATTATATCTTGAATCAGCAATTATTTCAATAGTTCGAGATGTGTCAAAAGGGTTGCCTTAAGGTCGAGCAAATGTAAGTCAAAGTGAAGCTAGAAATTTTGATATTTCTGTATAGCTATACGGCACTTGCTGAAATAATGAAGAGTGGCAGCTTGTAGCGTCGGCAATTTAATACTCGTTAAATGATCGCCTCTCTCTTCGCTGTGAAAGAAAAAAGTACAGTGGCTAGAGTGAGAATAATCGTGTTAGTATTTAAATTTTGCTACTCGTTACCGTAAACCAGCGTGTAAGTCGTTAATGGTTACATGACTATTGTCACTTACTGAAAGTTTTTAGGTATTGAGTTATTTATTGATTTAAGTTTGACATAAGTTCTGTCAACATATGCATGGGGACGCTTACAAAACTGCACACGTCAATTATTTCTTACATCTAACATAGAAGAAAGAGCAGAGAAAAGATGCGTAATATATATTATAGTTAAGACACAAGTTTCGGAAAGGTTCATAGTTTGTAAAATTTATTAGGCAAGGCTGTAGATAGATCGGCCGCGAAATTTCTGGTAAGACGCAAAGCGAAGAGCAAGATTTATTTGGCTTAACAGAGCGCAAGAGTCAATATCACCTGATAAGAGTTTGTGAATGAAAAGCACACAATGGCACGTCCAGCGGTTCTTAAGAGATGGCAGCTCGATTAGTCGATGCTCGTAAGATGGAAGATGGTTGGTGGGATCCCAGTTGAGGCCACGGAGGGCAAGAATTAAAAACTGTTTTTGAACCGATTCAAGTTGGTCCTGATAGTTTGTGGTAATGCGGTTACCAAACACACGACCCATATTCAAGTATTGGTCGAACTAGAGAGACGTATAAATGTTTAGTGAGATACGGATGGTTAAATTCCTTGGACCATTTTTTGATAAACCCAAGAACACCCATAGCTTCATCAGAGATGACAGAGATATGTCTGTCTTAACTTGGGGACAAAGCGGACGCCTAAATCATCAACCTCGTAAATGCGTTCAAGTGGATTGTCATCAATCGAAAAGTCGTATAAATACGGCTGTGCTCGATGAAAAGTCATACATTTACACTTTTCAGCGTTTAGTGGGAGGGAATTAACCGAAGACCATGTATGTAGAGAGTTTAAGTCCAATTGAAGAAAGAGAGGTGACTACGGGTCCTTACAGGACAAGCAGAGTTTTAGGTCATCAACGTATATCAAAGCATCCGAATGAAGCAGGACGTGAGGGATGTCGTTAATGAACAGATGAAACCTCTGAAAACCAAGCAGATACAATTTGTGAAGGAGGAGAAGGAGGAGAGGTACCAAAACTAGTCGATGAAGCGGAATAGCAACGCTGAAAACATGCTGTAAATAAATTGGCGATGTCAGCATCATTACTAGCAGTCACGTTATCGAGCGAAAGCGATGGAGGAAACTGAGAAGATTTGCGTTTGGAGTTAACGAAGTTATAGAACTTTTTGGGGTTTTGCTGAAAGCTTATCTTGCAGCTAAGCAGATAATTATTGTAGCATTCTGAATTATGCAGTTAAAACTTTGAACGGGCCACTGAATATCTTAAGTTAAGGAACTAAATGGACTAAGAACCAAAATCGGGTGTTTTTATTGATCCTACTTGTGATAGAATGCTTCTAATAACTAATCTGAATATTTCAAAGTTTCTTTATATATATATGTTTTATTCTTCTCCAATTCGCATTACGCTTGATACTTTTGATAAATGACTAATTCTACCCTGATTTTTTCATAGTATAGTTATTTGAAAAAGATATTAATAAAATATTATAAAACTATTTTCCCACATGTAAATATGTTCTTTGCTTGATTTATAAAAATTTGTAGATCTATTTAAGGTATTTTGATTACAATGCAGAACTGTTTCCTACCTTCTTGTATCTCGGAATGTAACATTTGTTACTTATTACATTTATTGAGCTTGTTTTTTATATATTTGGGGTTTATCGACTTATCAGGACAATATGTTTTTGCAAAATCATTGATCTACATGAAGCATTTTGAATATGGACAGGATTAGCTTTGTCTGTTTTAAACCTTTTTTAATATTTTTTCTTCTTGTATCTTACCATTCGGTACCTGTTAGTATTAGTATACTTATTTTATCAAAAATGTTAGAGGCATTGTGACCATAGGAGAGAAAAGTCTGCTTTTATTACATACTTGTAGCTCGCCACTTGCCACTAGTTACTAGTTTGCATTTTGAGCAACCAATAGAAAATTTTTATTTGCTTTTTACACACCATTCACTTGCACCTTACCACTCTTTACTCGTTACTATTGGTATGCTTGCTTCATTAAAATTTTTAGAGGCATTGTAACCAAATAGAGAAAAGCTGGCTTTATTTACATACTTGTAATTCGCCACTTTCCATGCGTATCTTACCACTCGTTACTCGTTGCTATTAGTATGCTTACTTTATCATTGTGACCATAAGAAAGAAAAGTGTGCTTATTTTAAATACCTGTAACTCGCCACTTTCCATGCCTATCTTACCACTCGTTACTCGTTGCTATTAGTATGCTTACTTTATCAAAATTCTTAAAGGCATTGTGACCATAAGAGAGAAAAGTCAGCTTTTTTACAAACTTGTAACTCGCCACTTTCCACTCGTTACTCGTTACATTTATTCAGCTTGTTTCCTGCCTAATTCGGGCATTTTGACCAACCAATAGAATATTTTTTTGCTTTTTACGCACCACCCACTTGCATCTTACCACTCGCTACTCGTTATTTTTATATTGCTTGCTTTATGTAGATGTTTTAGGATCTACTTGAGGCATTTGTAATATTAAAAAGATAAGCTTGGCTTTTTTTTTTAATAATTTCTACTTGCATCTTACTACTCGTTACTCGTTGACCCACTAGACTTAGTTTTATCAAAATGTATAGTGATATTGTAACCAAGAAGAGTCTGCTTCTTTTATATACTTGTAGGTCGCAACTTACCACTCGTTGCTTATAACATTTCTTAAGCTAACAAGAGACTAGTTTTCTTTTACTCACTACCCACTTCTGTCAAACAACTCGCTACTTTTATTATGCTAGCTTAACGAAAATTTATAGAAAATCTTGGAACATGTCGACGCTAGGAGAGAAGAATTTTTTTTTTTAAACTAACTTCCAACTAACCTCTCGTTACTCGTTACATTTCTAATGTTTTTTTTTTTCAATACATTAGACTGTTAATCGAATAAAATTTGAAATTACATTACAGTACTAGCCACCTGGGCCTACATTTGAAATTAAAAATAAGGAAAACTACATACAATATGGCCACGAACCGATGGAGATCAATTCACACCTGTGAAGTCTCTAGGCTAACTTGGTCCACTCTCATCTTTAAAAGAATTTTAACGCTTTTGCGTCTAGGCAGGCAGATTGCTTTCCTACTCGTAGGAATACTCACAGGATACTGTCTCATCGGCAGGCATGCCGCGAGACTTGGTATCAACCACAATGACTATTGTAAAAGCTGTTGCTTAGATGATGAAGAAGAAAGCGTTCAGCATCTTCTTTGAAACTGTCCAGCGCTCAGTAGGAGACGATTCGGAATCCTAGGTCAGCCTTTACTACCTTACATGCCACTCAAGTTGGTGCTACTTTCCAAGTGGTTCAAAAGGAAAGACACATACTTTACTGTCTGAAAGTAAAAATTTAGGGGTTTATGGTATCACAACGGGCCTAAGTGACGAAGCTTTACCGCTTCTACCATTGCAATCTAACCAAATCTAACCTAGCCTAACCTTCCTGCATATTTGGGGCATTTTAAATTACCAAAACAATATTTAGCTTATTTTATAACAATTAAAAGATTTACTTGAAGCTTTTGACAAGTGAAAAGACTAGTTGGCCTTTAAGTTTTTTACTTCCCTTCCCACTAGTATCATACCACTCGTTACTGTTATATTAGAGAGAAAAGTCTACTTTCCTTACATACTTGTTACACGCCACTTTTGCACTCGTTACATTTAGTAAGCCAATTTCCTACACATTTGGGGAGCTTTGACCAAACAAGGGATTCGTTTTTGTTTCTTGCTCGTTACTTGTTACCTCATGTTGCTTGCTTTATAAAAATTCTGAGATTTACTCGAGTTATTTTGACAATTGGAAATATTGGCTTGCCCTTTTTATACACGCTCATGTCTTATGTCTTATTTGTTACATTCACTCGTTACTTTTTACATGTTACATGTTTCAAACAAATTACCAAAAAAATGACATTGCCTACTCGTTACTTTCTGCTTCTGTTGGTTCTTATATGAGAAACCGACGTGCCCGCTGCTTCTGCGCCTTACACATGCTCTGAAACTCGTTGGTCGATATAAAATCGATAATGGGCAAACGATTTGTTAACGGCACTTCCACATTTTTGTACAAAAGACTCGACGCTTGACGCTGGGAAGGCGATTCTGGCTGAACAATACGACGACCCAAGTTATAGAAGAAATCCATACCGCCACGTGGACGTATCGCTTCTGTTGGACTTCGCTCTGTAAAGAGCGATTGCAGTACTTGCTGGTTGCGCTTGCGCAGCTGCGGCCGCTGTTGCTGCTTCTGTTGCTGTTGCTGCTGCTGCTGTTGCTGCTTGGGGGCATCCTTCAAAAGAAAAAGCACCGGTGTACCAGGTGCAATCTTCGGTTTGGTACTACTCCCCTGTACCAGATTGCGTTTCCTTTGCGTTGGCATTGATTGAACGGCCCAAGATTTGCACTTCTTGAGGCAACGTCGCCATGGAGGCAATTTCGTCTTCGAACAGTTCTGCTGGAGTGGCTGGTTTGCCTTCTTCAGAAGGTTTTTCTCCTGCTTTTTCGGCTTGGTCAGGGTCCGGGTCAACATTTTTATCTTCGCTTGCAGTTGACACTTCTTGGACTTGGTCTTGGTCTTGGTCAATGGTGGCAGGAATTTTGTCAATTTGGGTTTGGCCATTTTTGTGTAGTTGAATTTGTTGTTTTTGTTTTTACAGGAAATTTTGTGCCGTCTACGGAATGCGTTTCGTTTTGTTTGTTTGTGAGAGCAATACTCGGGCAACTGTCGTCGGAGTTCGGCTAACAGTTGACTTCTCGGACTAATGCCTACTGCGTTGCGGGGGAAACTTGAGCACGTTTTGGTACTTTTGCTTCCTGCGTCCCGTGTGCTGCTTCCTGTCACCAACTCTTGACTTGCCGCCTGTCGAGGTTACAAGTTCAAAAAGGGTTACAGCCTCTGACTTGGCTGATGTGCAAATCATGGAAAATTGTGTGTGTGTGTGTGTGATATGTTACCTGACTCAAATTTGGTGAGACAGAAAAGTTGGAAATTAGATTTGGACAAACTATTTAGTAATGAGAGGCTTCTTAATAAATATTTAAATAAATAGAAGGTAGTGCAACGTTTACCACGCAGTTTATTTTTGATGTTTTGTGAATAAAATGAAATCATTCGGTGCGCAAGCAGGGCTGTACGGCGAAGGACCCATCAATTCTACGTTTTGGGCAGGTCAAAAAGTCGCTAGTGTGACGTGATGTGTGAGAGCTGGCATTGTCATGATAGAGAATGATTCGTCTTCGTCGGTTGATTTTGCGAATTTCTCCGAAGACTTTTGTCTAACAAATGGTCAGAATTTATCGACCTACGTTGCTCAAGCGGAACAGTGGCCACATGACCCATTCGGAAGAAGAAACAGGCCACCATTTGCTTCGCTTCGTGCGCGAACAACTTTTTTGGGATTTGGCTCGTCTTGGAACACCCACACGGTCGATAGCTGTTTTGTTGCGGAATCCAAAGCGAACAAACCTTTTTAAACGGCAAAATCTTACATATGCTGGTGGAACTAATGTTTAGGGATGCCTCAATCTCACAGTATGCCACATGACGATCTTGCATTATCAGTTTACGCACCGCATCAATGTTTTTTTTCACAACAATCGATTTTGGACAACCTTCACGGAATTTGTCGCTGAGCGAACTATGACCACGATTACATTCACTCTACCAGCGATATACAGTGTTTCTTGATGATGCTTTATCGCCATACAAAGAACTGAGTTCAGCGACACACTCTTGTTGAGATAATCCTCGTCGAAAGTTGTGAAAAATAATGCAGCGAAAACCTTCTCTGGAATTTTTAATTTTAAAGCCAAATTGATTCTTTCAATTCACTGTAAACAACACAAACCAACAATTGTCAAACTTTACTTTGGTGCTACTTGTTTTCAAAAACCAGTAGACAGCCACTACTGTGATCATGTGTGGCGATTTAGGCCACTTTGTCAATGTAATGTAAAACACAGATTAGATTTAGGTTGGTTTTTTGCAGTGCGGCTCAGAGAATGAGTTTAACAGAATGCTAAAAGTTGAATGTGAGTGAGTTAGAGCTGGTTCTTAACGATTATCGATAGATGTTAATGCTGAGTGAACTAGTAAGGTGGACTGGATCTATGATTGAAGCTGAATGAACTGTAACCACCGCTTTCATTTGGTCATAACTTGTGTATACTTCATCTGATCTTTATAATTTCTTCGGCAAATCGATAAATAGTCTTGATTACTAAATATTTCTAAAAGGTACAAGCCATTTAGCTACAAAACTGGGAGGGAGATGTAAAGTTTTTTCCAAATTTCGGGGGCGGAAGGGGGCGTGGCAAGAATTGAAAATAAACTTGATCTGCCTGCAAGTATAAGAAGTGGATGTCCTATACATGTGGAACCTCTATCTCTTACCACCTCTGAGATCTCTTCGTTTATACGGATGGACAGACGGACGTGGCTATATTGTACCTCTTTTCCCCACCACCCCTTCCCCCGCTCACTCCACTCTTCCGCCCTCATCCACTGTTAACCCACTGTTAAGTCACATGTTTAGTGACTGCTAAGTCAGTGTTAATTCACTGCTAAGTCACTATTAAGTAATTTTTAACCCACTGTTCCCCCCTTACATTCGCTCACACCATCCCACTCCACACACCCACAAACACACAATCCACCTGCTGCTACTGTAAATGGTAAAAGCGGCTGACGGTTATTCAAAGACTAAACCGTAGCCAAAGAAATCTGTCGCAAAGACAAAGCATTTTTCTAGTTTTAGTCAACCAGTCGAACGTCCGTAAAAGAGCTTCGCTCCCCAGCAAACAATATGTGCGTTTTCTGACACTTTTTTAGGTGCATTCACCGTCATAATGTGCACAAAAAAGAGTCCGGAATGAGCGTTTTTTTTCTATAAAAGCGGTTGCGCTTAATGTGGAAGTTTTCTGAGTCCAATCTGACTCTTTTCTGACACAGATATAAGTGCTTTCACCCTCCCAATGAAGCATAGAAAAACCTCATAAAATACGCAAAAACGTTACTTTTCTAGGCACTTGAAGGAGTACTGAAAGGCTTAGACATAAGTGCTTTTTATGAGCCCGTCCTTAGATAGCACTGAATATGCTCCAAAAACGCTCTTAAGCTCGGCTCTTTTCAGACACATAATTTGGAGCGCTCCAAACTTGGTTTGCTGGGTACTTGCAGAGCACGTATGTTGATCATGCGAGTATGAGAGCAGAAGTAAGAACAATTCATAGCGCAACTGTTATTCTTTTGCGACTGTTACTGTTACAGCGAAAATACAGAGAGAACTAAGCAGCTAGTGTATATTGTTGTTAGTGTTTGTACTCTCCGTTAGTTTACTTCTTCTGACATATTCCCATTGCTCATTTCTGTACCACTTACAAACTTTTTTTTTTTGTCATTTTCACCCACTTCGCGGTAAAATTTTCCAAATTTTCTTTCATAGTGCATAACTAAACGAAGGTCTCTGCCAAATCTTAGATCTCTAGGATAAGCGGTATTGGCTGTGGGTTGATAATCAGTCAGTCAGTCATTCAGTCGGGCGTTGAGATTTATAGATAGGGTCGAAAATGATTCCTTCTCCCTGTTACATACTTTTGCACAAATTTAATATACTCTGTGTACCTTTGGTACAGAGTAGAAAAACTGGTTTAAGCGATTCTATTAGAGCTTTTGGTTTCAATTCCACTTGACTTTCTGGTATTACAAAACTTTTGGCTTATGCTCATGACTTTTCGCCATTTTATCCAACTAGAGCCTCAGGGTCTTCAAGGGGTGTTATATTAGAGGAATTTCTTCCGTCTCACTGCACTACACTTTGGTATGAAAGGCTTTGGTGAGGTTTTTATACTCTGTACCGAAGGTACATAGAGTATATTAAGTTTGTGCAAAAGTATGTAACAGGGAGAAGGAATCGTTTCCGACCCTATAAAGTATATATATTCTTGATCAGCATCAACAGCCGAGTCGATATAGCCATGTCCGTCTGTCCGTCTGTCTGTCCGTATGAACGAAGAGATCTCAGAGATGGTAAGAGATAGAGGTTTGACATGTATGGGACATATATTTCTTATGCTTGCAGGCAGATCAAGTTTATTTTCAATTTTTTCCACGCCCCCTCCCGCCCCCGTAATTTGGAAAAAAGTTCATATCTCCTACAGTTTTGGAGATAGATCGTTCGTTCCTTCTAGAGATACCTTGTAATAAAAATTATTTATCGATTTGCTGAAGGAATGATAAAGATCGGATGAACGATACTCAAGTTATGGGCAAAAAACGGCCAGTTAACACCACCCACCCCCCCCCACCAACAGCCACAGCAACATACCCTCACCGTTCAACACAGGCAATCTTAGTGCGAGAGAGAAAGAGAGAGAGAGAGAGAGAAACTTAGAGAGCGCACCGCGTTGTGCGCGGGGTGTTAACTGGGCGTTTGACTCCTGAGCAAATGCGAGTGTAAGGGTACAGAGTATGTTATAGTCGGGCTTGACCGACTTTCTTTCTTGTTTACTTTGATTGGGTGGCAGTAGACCAGAGGTGTCCAAGCCTATTCCGCAAGCCATGTACTCGTTGTTGTTTTGCGCAAAGGAATAACTCGCGCGTATACAGTCCACTCGCGCCATAAGCCTACCTAAACCCATAACAATTTCATATGCGTATTTTCCTCTCTTTCTTTCCGAGCTAACAACAACATCAAAAGTGACTCTCTTCTCTCTCTTCTAAGTCTCTGGCATATGAAAAAGCAACTACAATGTTGCTTATGCATAGTTAGCGCTCGCCGCACTCGTAGTGGCCGAACGCTCTTCGCTATTCACGGCGGCACACACACACACAAACAAAAATCGGGTTTCAATTTCTTTCTGTTGTTATTGCTTGAAATATACACTTGATCCACTGGCTCCTGGATTATGAGCTTGAGCTCTGGAACTAGCAGCCGGGTACTTATGGCCAGACCTTTAGTTTAAGATAAAAAGGTTAGGGTGATTGCTGGCGGCAAATATAGGTAAATGTGTGCCAATGGAGGCGGCAACTGGAGTGGCTCAGCCACAAGATTAAGTTTGTTGCCACTTTGGCTCTTCAGCCTCTACGAGATCGGTTTGAAGAGTTACACATAAGTGGTTTAGCTTGATCAACATCGACCGTACCTCTCCAACTCCGATGTAGTTTAGTTTTCTGCTAAAAGTAAAAAGGCTGACGTATCTTTAGCTGCATACTTTTATGTTCCAGCTTTAAAGTGCCTGCTTTTAGGCTTATGCTACAACCTTTCATTTGAAAATTACAGAACATTTTGGTTTAGAAGTTCTTGAGTGAACTAAACCTTGGCTTAATGTAAACTCACTCTATTTATGCTGATTTAAGTGACAATTTTGATATTGATATCCACTTCCTTTTCAAAACGCAAAACAAAACTCAATTATGTCTCAAGAAAGTCGCCTGGACTTTGCTTGAAAAATTTTCATAAACCATTTCCAGAGCTAATTACTTTGGCTGCAACTTTTGCCCCCCCCCCCCCAAAACACACACAAACATTAACAAATTCGTTTCAGAGGGAATTGACCGGGGGAAATGTCTCAAAATTTTTCAAATATCACCTTCGGCCATGGGTCCCAGCTCTGGCTCGCTCCACTCAAACCAATCAAGTGCACTGGACCACGCCTCCTGCCGGGGGCATAAATATTAGCAGCCAAGGCGTTTGCCATTGATGTTGCTGCAGTCATTTAAATGGTTGTCGTTCGTTGTGGTCGTTCCTGACTCTGATTATGCCATAGCTCTGCTCTCCCCCTGCCCCTGCCCCTGGCCCATTCCCAAGCAGAAGAAAAATGCTGTCAACGATGCTTCGCATACTTCTTAACCCTTGCCCGCCCCCCTGGCCTCCTGCCGCAAAAACTCAACGCAGCGTACAATGAATTAAATGAATCTCAATTTCCGTTTGGTTTGCGGTTAAAAGCCGCAATCGTCGCTCCTTGGGCCAAAATGCAAATTCTCCAGCAGCGAAAATGAAAACAAGCCGAAAAACTCTTCTGGCAAGCAGAGCAATGCCGCATTGCTCCTTAGCCGCTCCGCTTCAATTGCCTTTCCCTTCCTCCTCCTCCCTCCTTCTCGAAAAACATCATTCGTTCGTTTTGAAGTTTTTGGTTGCTAAGAAAAGGCCGTAAATTGCTTGCAAGATGCCCAAACGCGAGCTGCAGCTCTGGCTATGGGCTGGCTGTGGGATTTGGTTGTAAAAGTTTTCTGGTGCGGGGCGCAAAAGTTTAACAACTGCACACGGAATGGAGCATGGAGACGGGAGTTGTGTAGGGTCACCGGGTCGCCGATGTCTGCGAAAGTTTTGCGATTTGTTTGCGCGAAATAAACGCGACGCAGATAATTTGTGCAAAAGTTCACCCCCCGTTCTGCTGATTTGCGTTCTGGTGTTATATTTTTTTTGGGTTTGGCAAACTCGTTATAAATACTCGTTGGTAGTTACTAGCCAGAAAGTGTTTAAAGTTGTGATCTACGAAAAGTAAGTTGTGCCAAGTGTCAGAAGTAATTTGCTTGAAAAATTACTCGCTGCTAAATAACCATGTTTTGGTTATAGTTACGAGCTACTCGTTGGAAGAGTTCATTTTATTATCAATGCTAGAAATCATTGAGAAAGGTCATAGTTTTACACTAAGAAAACGGTAGAGCGAATAATTGGAATTTTCAAGAATTTTACTGTTGAAATCAAGCTAAATTCGTTCTCAATTTACTTTTTTATAGTCAAGGGAAGTGAGGAATAGTATGGGAGCAAACTTTGAGAGAATAGCGTTGAGCACGCTCTCACAGTTTAGTTTTTCATGGGAAAGGGATGTGTGCAGAAAGTACTGAGAGGTGAGCGCAATCGATTATTAAGAGCAGAACACTGTCGTTGTCAGATGTAAGCGGCTGAAAGATGAACTGACGGCTGACCATGATATTTTAGTAAGACATCAAGCCGAATAAAACTAACTAGCTTGATTGATTACGCAAAGCTGAGCTTACAACTGAATTTTAAAGATCAAAGCAGTGCTTTTTGTGCAAAATGATTCTTATTAATTATATAAATTTATTATAATAGTAGTAGTAGTAGTAGTAATCTCTTTATTTAATTTTTCATGTTTTATTCTTTTATATCAACATTTATCAATATTTTAGGAATAAAATATTTAAATCAGGGCTGCAAACCTAAAAAATTTTTCGGAACCTCCGGTTTGCAGGTTCGAACCAAAATTTACCAACGGTTAAGGTTCGGAAATTCGAGGTTTGAGGTTTTCGGGCTTTGGTTTTGGTTCGAACCTTGGTTCGTTGCACGTTTTACCCAAAATATTTAAAATAACAATAAATTTTATTAATATACAAAAAAAGATTCAGTTTTTTATACTCTGTACCGAAGGTACGTAGAGTATATTAAGTTTGTGCAAAAGTATGTAACAGGGAGAAGGAATCGTTTCCGATCCTATAAAGTATATATATTCTTGATCAGCATCAACAGCTGAGTCGATATAGCCATGTCCGTCTGTCCGTCTGTCTGTCCGTATGAACGAAGAGATCTCAGAGATGGTAAGAGATAGAGGTTTGACATGTATGGGACATATATTTCTTATACTTGCAGGCAGATCAAGTTTATTTTCAATTTTTGCCACGCCCCCTCCCGCCCCCGCAAATTGAAAAAAAATTCATATCTCCTACAGTTTTGGAGATAGATCGTTCCTTCTAAAGATACCTTGTAAACAGAATTATTTATCGATTTGCTGAAGGAATGATAAAGATCGGATGAACGATACTCAAGTTATGGGCAAAAAACGGCCAGTTAACACCACCCATCCCCCCACCAATAACCACAGCAACATACCCTAACCGTTCAACACAGGCAATCTTAGTGCGAGAGAGAAAGAGAGAGAGAGAGAGAGAGAGAAACTTAGAGAGCGCACCGCGTTGTGCGCGGGGTGTTAACTGGCCGTTTGACTCCTGAGCAAATGCGAGGGTACAGAGTATGTTATAGTCGGGCTTGACCGACTTTCTTTCTTGTTTATTTTTGTTTACTTAAGTGCAATATTAATCTTTAATTTAAATTTATGAGTAGTATGTCTTCGAGTAGTTGACTGTCTATGCTACTTCTTTGATCAGACAAAATAAATTTTAAGGTGGATAAAGCTCTTTCAACTGAGACTTGAGTGGATGGCACTAATAAGACAGTTAGCGCAACAGCTTTAAGCTGATTACATTGATGAGATGTCCAAAACTTTAAAATGTTGGATTTAGACGGTTCTCTATCAATGCCATCGAAGGCTCTAATGATGTCATTAATCGTTTTATTTTTTGAAACACTTTGCTGTTCGTTAACATTGCGGAGATAACTTCCGAAATAGATAATGACAAAGCCAAATTCGGAACCTCAACACTGTTTAAGCTTTGAAGTCTATGCAAAATATTACCAATGTGTTGTTTGGCTTCTAGCTTTTGCGAATCACTTAATAGACTTTGGAATCGAGGGTCTAGAAACACAGAGGCTAGTATGGGTGGAGATTTTATGACAAATTCGGAACGTCATTCTAGAATTTTTAACAAAATGTCATTAACCCTGCCTGGTGATTTTGAGACTCTGTCGGACAACATCGACCAGATAACAAAAAAGTCGCTAGGCAGGAGATCAGATTTCTGA
The DNA here is from genome assembly GCA_037044535.1 of Lordiphosa magnipectinata. Classification (NCBI taxonomy): domain Eukaryota; kingdom Metazoa; phylum Arthropoda; class Insecta; order Diptera; family Drosophilidae; genus Lordiphosa; species Lordiphosa magnipectinata. Next base: position 277,644 of record JBAMBO010000551.1, read on the forward strand.
ATTTTTAAGGAAGCGTCATACAGTGTTCGACGTAGTTCTGAAAAAACGGCATCTACTTTTTGCCATTCTGCTTGGCTTAAATGTAAAAAAATCAAAAATCTTTGAGATCGAGTAGACGTTTGCACATTTTAAATGTAGAGTTCCATCTTGTTAGACAGTCGAGAATTGGTTTCTTTAAATTGCTTGCAAGCAACAAATTAAGGCTAATTTTGGACATATCAATATGTAATTCTTTAAAGAAATCCAAGGCAACTAACTGCAGAATGTATTGTAGTTATCTGATTATCCTGTAAATCCATATCTACCATACTGTGTGCGTCGCAGCTGCATTCACCCTCAGCATCATCCAGTTCAGCTTTGCAAATGTTTTCCACCATGTTGGCTCCGTTGTCAACTGTATAGGTGTACACCTGACGCATAGATACATTGTAGGACTGTAAGACGTCGACTATAATTGATGTGAGACTGACGCTCGAGTGCTGGTTATGGACTTCCATTGCTAGTGTATAGATCTTCAGTTCGCCCTCTAAATTATCGACCCGTCTAAACGACTAACACAATCGGCTTTGATGGATATCAATCTGAAATAACACAGAAAATATTATGCTATATTGATTGTCAATTCATTTATTGGCTTTCAAATACTACATACATATATATCACGAGTACATCACACGCGCAAAAATATATACATACACATGAATGCATAAACATGTACGTCGATTTTCAGCATATGTACATACATATGTATCAGCAGTGCCAATTTAGATATTTTGCCCACCAGATATCGACTGTTAAATAGCTAAACAATGTCAAATGATTAGCTAGAATTGCAGGATCCAGTTTTCGAGCTTACAAAATAGCTATGTCTGGTGGGAAAAATAGCTAAATTGGCAATTATGGTATGTACATACATATATGCAAGTGAATTCATACATAGAAATTTTTAGCTAGCTATGTACGCATGAATGTAGATATTTACAGACATATTTTTTCTGAACTTACCGATTCTGCAAAACATTGATTATGCTTTCTCGTATGCGTTGAGCTTTTAATGCAATTACATCTCTAATGTTTTGCCTGTTTATAGCAAGTGGCGGCTCAAAGGCATTGCACAAAGGCTCAATGATTTTACGGAAGCCTGAATCCTCTAGCAACTTCAAAGGCCGACCATTCTATGTTATAAGCTCTACACAAGCATCCGATATAGCTTCTTTGAAGATTTTCACTTTGATCAGTCTTTCACTCACTAAATTGAGCATAGATTGGTGTTTGTTTGCTACACTAGGAACTTTTTTTTGCACAATTATTTGTTGAAAAATGCTTTTATGTTTTAGTTCAAGGTGCCGCATCAAATTAGCTGCATGACGGCCGGTCATCTTGAATTTACATTCGTGACATTCTGATTTATCAGTGCTCACATTGTATGTAAATTTCGTATATATTAAATTTGATGTCATTGCTGAGCACCTCCTTAGCCAAACTTCTTAAACAAAATGAAATGCGCGTGCCACTTCTGATTTGTATACACTTGTTTTTATCTCTTTCGTTTTCAATTCTTCTTTGGGCAAATTTTTGGCGCGCGGCACTCGCTTCTGTATGCATGCATGTGTATATTTACCGGTATAGAACCGGTTCGGTTCAAACCCGGTTTGCAGCGCTGATTAAAATACAAAATTCTAGAGAAATTAAAATAGAGTTACAAAAGGCTTCGCTTAAAAGTCGTTTGCCTGGCGTTATCCAGTGTTCTCTGCTCGAGTATTGGGCTATGCTGACCTCTGCCTTAAAGTACTACACACAGCTTCCCCGGTCTTCCCGAAGGTTGATATGAAGATGATCCCACGTGTCTATTGCATTCAAGTTGTGCTCAAGGCCCTGCTTCGTAGCCAGTTGCACCCACTCTGCGAAAAATTGCGTTTTGGATACCAACAGATACGTTGCAACAATTCGAGGCAGTCTTGATTGGCGCATTTTCATCACCTTTACGAGGTAATCAAAGTGTAACTCTAGTGTGTACGTGTAGAGAGTGGGCAGACCTGTCTCAAGATGTATCGCATAGTTTGGCATCTTTAGTGGAAGGAAGAATAATTTTTTCACGAAAAAGTGTAGAAGCTTATCCACCTCCTCGTAACTGGCGTATCCCCACACCTGCGCTGCGTAGCACATTATTGCTCTGGCTGTGGCAAGAAACATTTTGAATTTTACCCTCATACTTATATTTTTCATGCCCATAAGTTGTTTCCACTTACTATTTATCGCAATCTTGGAGTCTTTAAGCTTTTGTTGCAAATGACGTTTAAAGCTCATACTTGGCGTTAGCGTAACCCCTAGATACTGAAATTTACGTATCACTTCAAGCTCTTTTCCATTCAGGAACCACTTCTCATCTCTTGACTTACGACCTCCTCCAATTTTCATTATCAGTATCTTGAACTTATTATTGTTTATTTGGAGACTCCACTTTTGACAGAAGCTGTGTGTGGCGCTTATCGTGCTCTGCAGTTGAGTGGCATCTTCCGTGAAGATTAGTAGATCGTCTGCGTACATAAGGATTTTGACCCGCTCTTCACCAATTCTTACTCCTCCTGGAAGCGATGAGAGGCAACCCTGTTTGACACCCTGATTTGTGATAAAAGGTTCAGCGAGTTGGTTTCCATCCCATACCATGACTTCGTTATTTAAGTTTAGGCTCCGAATGATGTCTAGCATTTTTGTTGACAATCCTATATGGCTCAACTTCTGTCGATCGTATCGAAGGCCGCTTTGAAATCAAAAATGAATGTATACATTTTCCGCTTGCTTTGCATGAAATCATTTGCGATTGCCGATAACACGAAAATACTTTCCTCTGTAGAATACGATTTTCGTAATCCTGTTTGGTACTCGCTGAGCAGTCCGTGATCGTCAATCCAACTGGTCAGGCGGTCCAGAATAATTGAAGTGAATATCTTTGTGAACACACAAAGTTTTGGAAGGAGATCCCCCTATAGTTCGCGGCGTCGCTGGTGTCACCTTTTTTATGGATGGGGTAGATGATACTTTTTCGAAAGCTGACGGACACTTCCCCTCTGTTCCAGATCACATTGTACGCAGCTGTCAGTCGTTTAATAAAGCATTCTGTAGCGTTTTTATAAAACTCAGCAGGAATTCTATCCGTGCCAGGGGCTTTGTTATTTTTACTGCGGTTTATTGCATTAATGACCTCCTCCATGCTGATCTCCTGATCGAGTTCAAAAACTATCGTAAAAGGCAATGCAAAGATATGTTGAGAAGTTAAGGATTCTGCAACAAGCAGTCTTTTAAAGTGCGCAGCTAATTGTTCGGAGTCTGTCGATATTGTTCTATTCCCCTTTTTACCATTTAACTACCTCACCAGCTCCCAGAAAGTTTTGCTGTCCTTTACGGCACTAATCTTTTCCTCCAATTCGTCATAATAATGTTGCCGCTTTTGTTGGCAGAGTTTTTTATAAGAGGCGTTTGCTCGTTGGTAGTTTTCTTTGTATACTACCTGAGATTCTTTTTTAACGATTTTGAGCAGTTTTCTGACATTTCGCATTCTCGGTTAAACCATAGATGTCTATTGCTGAATCTACTTGGCTTTTGCATTCGCTGCGCTGCCAAGACTATGCATTGTGTGAGGTTCTCGATTGTTGCATTTGGTGATAGTTCGAGTTGTTGGTCAAGAATCTGCCTGTAATTTTGCTCATTATGAGACTTCCACCGTAATTTAGGAGGAAGCGTTGGTTTTTCTTTCACTTGTTGGTCATAAAAAGCAATATTGGCAATCAGGGGCATGTGATCTGAAAAAGATTCGGCTCCTACTTCCAGGTCCTTTAAGTATTGGTTCCAGCTCCCACGTATGAGACAGTAGTCAATTATTATAATATTTTACTCCTAAATTCTGGTGGGATGTCTAGGAGAGAATGCTTCAGAAGCACAAAACAAGTACTACAAGTACGTTATAGGATCACTTGCCCGACAGAATAGCAGACTGAACAACATGTCCGATGTTTTTCATAGGGCAATGCATTCTTTCGATCCATTAAAATCAAGTCTGTATTTAAATGGAAGGCAAATGGCATATTCTAAATAGTTCACTGGCCTAACCCAACTTCCATCTATGTCACCATTCAAAATATTTAGTGTTAGTAGATTTGTGAAAATATCTAACCCGAAAAAGGTTTAGTAACGAGCATTCTCCTAGAAAATGGTGAATTGACTCGTCCTTTGTCATGTTGCACAAGTTACAGAGCATTGATGTTGTTTGTTGATTGCATCTCAAGCTTTTAAAATCCATGTTATGATCTATCCTTCAGGGAACAATAGTAACTTATTCGCAACAGGGCAAAAACACAATATGTGAAGAATTAAATCTCCAAAACCTTAATAACTTCTACATTTTAGCGGGTGATCTGAATTGCAAACACTCTCTATGGGGAAACGAAACCGACAACACAAAAGGCAATGCCCTAAAAGGATGGTTAAATGAAAACGAACTTAGATTTAGGTGTAGCCTTTATGCATCCACTTAGAAAAACTAAATAAAATTATCATTAGTTCTATAGAAAAGAATGTTCCAAGAATTAAAATCAAAAACCCTATTCAAAATTTAACCAAAGACGTTGTGATTAAAAATCTTTTAAAAGAAAAATCTAAAATCCTCACTCTGATTAAACAACACAATCGTCTTGAAATATTGCTTCCACCGACCACGGTCAGCTTGCTAAAAGCCAAATTTAAACTAACAAAAAAGGTAGGTAGGTAGCCCAACAACCCCTCAAAATTCAGTTTAGTAAAAAGAAACTTTCTTAAGAAGGGTGAAAACACTTTAGGCCATATTAATATCCCTTGCACATCCTCAAACATAATTACTGAAGCCGGTCTCGATTCTTACCTTTTAGAGAATAATCATAGAACAAACTGCTATATAATAAGAGATAACAAGGATATTATTGAAATAGTAGGATCTTATTTCCAAACAGTACACTCTGCAAAGTCAAATAACCCAAATAATATGGTCCACTGTCAAGTCGAGCAATGCTTCAACCAGTTTTTAGAAATAAAAACTAGGTTCGATACCAAACTAGCCAATGATTTGTCTTACAGACAGCTTGAATATTACTTTGTTACATTATCTGATGTACAACATAGAATAGCTAAGCTCAAAAGTAAGATGTCTTCAGGAATCGATGAAATCCCAAACATAATGCTTAATTCATTACCCATAGAAATGGTTTCAGAGTACTGCTCAATATTTAACAACATGCTCAATTCTTCATATTTCCCGCCGCAGTGGAAAACAGCAAAGCTCATTGTTATACCAAAGAAAGACAATGAAAAAAACAATATAAATAATTTGCGTCCTATAAGCATGTTGCCAAACATAAGCAAAATATATGAAATTATCATCAGTTTCAATATAAGCAGAGCCGCTGAATCCAATAACGTTTAAAGCAAAAAACAGTTTGGATTGGAATTGGGCTTGGAATAAAAAAAAAATGCAACGGGAGCATGCTTTGTAGACCTAGACAAGGCATTTGACACGATCTGGACAAAAGGACTACTGGTTAAACTAATTAGGTACAAGTTTCCACTAAATCTTCTTATATTAATCTATAATATGATAATTGATAGGAAATTTAGAGTCAAAATTAATAATAAAACAAGTAATAGAGTCTTCAATGTAGAAAATGGTCTCCAACAGGGCACGGTCAATGCTCCTACTTTATTTAATTTATTTATAAATGACCTTATAAACAAAGTAGACAACATAATAGCATTTGCAGATGACATAGGTATTTTTCACTCTGACGACTCCATATTCAATACAAGAAAGAAAGTCGGTCAAGCCCGACTATAACATACTCTGTACCCTTAACGTCGCAGCTCGCATTTGCTCACGAGTTATACTCGCTCATCTCTAAGTTTCACTCTCTCTCTCTCTTTCTCTCTCTCTCACTAAGATTGCCGTTCAATAGAATGCTGTGGTGATGGGTGGGGGGTGGTGGGTGTTCACTGGCCGTTTTTTGCTCATAACTTGAGCATCGTTCATCCGATCTTTATCATTCCTTCAGCAAATCGATAAATAATTTTGTTTACAAGGTATCTCTAGAGGGAACGAACGATCTATCTTCAAAACTGTAGGAGATATGAGGTTTTTTCCGAATTGCGGGGGCGGGAGGGGGCGTGGCGAAAATTGAAAATAAACTTGATCTGCCTGCAAGTATAAGACATATATGCCCCATACATGTCAAACCTCTACCAAACCTCTCTTACCATCTCTGAGATCTCTTCGTTCATACGGACGGACGGACAGACGGACGGACATGGCTATATCAACTCAGCTCGTCATGCTGATCAAGAATATATATACTTTGTGTGGTCGGAGATGCTTCCTTTTATGCGTTACAAACATCTGGACAAGGGTATAAAAAAAATTGGAAGCAATTCCAAATAATTAATCGAGAAAACAGATCCATTCCTTTCTCAGGAAAAATCAAATACCTCAGAATATACCTTGATAGATTCCTTTACGTTGACCATCATATCAGCAAGCAACTAGAAAAATCCCAAAGGGCCTTTTTTGCTTACAAATAAATGTTTAGCTCACGATTGGTGAATAGCAGAGTAAACGTAATTATATATCAGTCACTTATTAGACTAATTCTTTCGTATGGTTGTAATGTGTGGTTTAATATATCTCCATCATATATGGAAAGGCTCCGAAAATTCGAAAGGAAAATACTAAGAGCATGCACGTCGATGTATAGGTCGCCAATCAGCAATCACACAAAGTTTATATCAAACAAGAAATTATATAACGTATCAGGCATTATAAGAATAGACAACCACATCATTAACCTATCTAGAAATCATATTTTAAGATCCCTAGATAATGTAGAAAACATTCTTTTAAAAGCTCAGTACTATGAGAGCGACTCATATTTTCGTTTGTGTATCTCGAATGGTTTCACTCCTCCTGAAATTTTTGTATACCTGGATAAAAATGGGTGTATTCAGAACGAAAATGGTATACCTACTATATATCATATATAAAGGAGAGCAAACAACAAAACTATAAGCGAGAAACAGTTAACAAACACAAACCAAAGATTCGACATGTCCCTATCAACGAAAGATATTTCCTTTTCTAAAAACTTAAGAAACAAATTCTGGTGGATCAAAAATCCTAGTTAATGTACCAATTTTACCACCCCATTCCATCTAACTCCCCCCCTGGGAATTCCCGCACCATTTAATAAGAAAGCAAATTAAGAATATATTGCATATATACACATATATGCACTCTCGGTCTTCGGTTGCTGATAACCTGTGTCCCAAGAGTATATAAGCTTGGGTTATACAGCATTGATATATGCCATCAGTTACGGAAATGCAAACAGCTCTGAGTCTACTTTTGCTATGTGGAGCCATTTGCTCTGTTGTGGCTGCAACGGGTAAACATCAGCAGACCAATTTCAAATCAGGCTGGAATTTCTTTGGAGGATCCCATGAAGCTAAGGGTGCAGATATAGAGGAACTGGCGAAAACCAACCATTGGTCAAACGATGAGATACTTCAAAATGTGGCTAAATTTGATAACCATGGCAATGATGAAGCAGACAGATTTGACACTAGATTGGATCATGAAACAGGCAGACGTATTCAAATCTTTCAATACTGAAAAATGTTTTCTAATTTGTTAGATATTTGGAAATAAACATTTTCCTGGGCTAAGCATAACTTTGAAACTTTGAAGGTCCGCCCTATCATAAATACATCAACTACAGTATTTTTAACTTAAATAAATTATGGCCTGCTTAGTCCAAAAAAAGGTTAAATTACAAATCATAGTAGGCCTGGATTTTTACCAGTTTTTAGCTTGCCAAACCCTCAAACATTTTTCTTTCATTCCACTTTAGCTCTCGCTTTCGAGAGGTGGGGCCTTTCTTTCTTTTTAATCTTTTTTTAATTTATTTTATTTTACTTAACAAATATCACACTTTAGGCTTATGAACTAGATCAGGAAAAGGCCACGAAATGAAAAATTGGGAAAATTTTTGAAGTTTGCCAGCGTATAAGCCTGGCCAGCTCATGATACAATTATACAAGGTAGTCCACTCGGCTGCCGAAGTCGTTCGTTTTTTGGTCCCCTATTTTCAGTGCGTGCCTGCCTGTCAAACTGAAAGGTTGTGTGCGGACGGTTTTTTTTCAGAGCTTTAACCCTTAAGTGCCAAGAAGAAAAATGTCTTTTTGCAGTTGTTGTCGCAGGCACGTGCTAGGCGTAAAGTTTCTGCATTTACCAAAATGTACTGTGAAGAGAACTTTGTGGGAGCAGTCTCTGGGCTGTAGCCTTCTTGAGTCCTCCAAAGCTCTGCGTCTTGAGCTTCGATGAGATGAAGGTTGCTGCTGCCTTCGAATATGACAGCTCAGCGGACGTTGTCTTTGAGCCAAGCAACTATGTCCAAGTGGCTATAGTATGTGGCTTGAAGAAATCGTGGAAGCAACCAGTATTCTTCGATTTCAACGCTGCGATGGACGTAGTTACTCTGCACTCCAATTTCTTTAATCTTGTCAACGATTGGTTCGATGTGTTCAACACAAAACTGTCAACAGCAAATTCCATCGAAACGACGCAGCCTTACGGAAAGCAACTAAAAATGCAACAAGGCATTTTGGCTGAAATGTCAAAGATTATGGATAATACGGATATTGTTGGCAATCGTAAGGTGCCCTTCCAAAAAGGCATTTTGGTAAGCAATGTATCCCTTGACGGTTTGCATAGCTACTTGGCGGAAAAGTACGGCTTAGATTATATTTTAACAAGTCGTCTTAACCAAGACATTCTTGAAAACTTTTTTGGGGCCTTGCGGTCGAGAGGTGGACAGTTCGACCATCCGACTCCACTGCAGTTTAAGTATAGACTAAGAAAATATATAACAGGTATAACAAAAACAACCGATTAATATTTCATTAATATTAACAACACTAATTGTCAAATGTTTAGATCTATGTTTCAGCAATGTTTCTATGTTTGTATTGTGCTCCGTATTTTGTGCTGTCTTATTTCTTTAATTATTATCAGTTATTAATAACCTTTAAATCTTATTTAGCTAAAAATACAGAATTGTTGAATGGCAAGCAAGACGATTCTGATGACTGGTTTAATCTTGACTTTTCTCAAGCCGTCCAAAATATTGACAACAAAGAGTACGAGCATGAAGATTGCAATCTCCAATTTGATTTTGATGACAGCATAGCAGCAGACATAGACGAGTTGACGGAGGATGCGATCGATAACTGGCTGGTTACGTCATAAAAAAATTAAATTTGTCTAATGAGTTTGCCAAAGAGTCGACATTCACATACGTAGATGAGGTGTCGCATGGAGGACTCATGAAACCTTCATCGACATTTAAAAACGAAATAAAACAACTAGAATTAATATTTTTACATATTGTTAAAGATACATTTAAAATAACAGAAAATGTAAAACAGACATTGTTAAACGCCGCTGAGCAGGTCGATATCAGTGTAAATATAAAAAAATTTTATTTTAAGATACGTATTTTCTTTAGAATTAAGAGCTTGAACAAAAGAATGGCTGTTCAACAACAAAAACAAAGAATAATGTCAAATTCAAAACTAATAAAAATAAAATTATAAACACTACAACTCTTGTCATAACTAAGGAAACTTTTAGCCCCATGCACCGCGAGCGGGTTAATCGACGCACTGTGTAGCCGTTTCACTCACACTCACTATTCAACGCCCTTTCACTCGCACTTATATCAAGGGACTATGATTTTGCCGAGTGGACTACCTTGTATAATTGTATCATGGGCCAGCTCAGAAAACCACTTTATTATTCAATCTGCGCTCGCTATTGTATTGCCGTTTAATATTAAGACTATTGGAAACGTAACAATCATAGATATTATAATCGTGTTTTAGAAAAAAGTTTAGTATTGTATTATTTTTGTTAGGGTTATACATAGACTGGGACCGGTTCAGCTTCATTTTTTCTGTCTTTGATGTCTGCTGAGCTGAAAGAAAATATGTCGACGATTTTAATTGGTTTCTTACTCAAAGCAAATGCATTATATATGAATTTGGCCTTAGTCTTAACGAGTAGTTGATGTAATTGAAAAACACAGAAACAGACGATTGCATATCCCAACTAAATCTTAACTTATCAAACAACTTTCCTGACACATTCTCCCTTTTCTTTCCGTTTTCCGTTTCGCTACTTCAACCCAATATGGCCAGAACATTGTGAGCGCCAGGGAAATCGCCGCATGACCATTAAGCAGCCCCTTGACTGTGGCAATGTGTCAATTAACAATTTGCGCGCACTGTTTATGAGTTCGGTTATGGTCGTAAGAACATCAGCGTTGGACGGGGGGTTGAGGTGGGTTGGAACTGCTACTACTATTAGCCGTAACCATAAATGTTGATATGTTGGTCCTTGGTGTGAGTGTGGTGGGAGGGGGGGGGCGGGTGCAAATTATGGCAGTTGGGATGGGGACCAACTAAGACCACTCAATTTGTTTGTTTTCATTAACATTTAAGTGACTCAAGTGCCTTGTGTTGCAATTGATGTCATTTGCACCGCTCGGACGCTCATTTTGTTTCCTCTTTGTTTTTTGCTTTTTTTTATTGGCTCAAGTGAAAAATCACAGATAATGTTGGAAATGCTGTAAATGATGATGATGATGATGAGGAGGAGGAGGAGGAGGAGGTGGCACTTGAAGCTGTTGGCCAATTATGAGTACATTCATTTAGGTAATTTTAAAGGGCATTCCATGAATTTCAATGAGCTGACTGATTACCCAGAACAACTGTTTATAGCTACACAGTGAGAAAAAGACTCAAAACACACAAAATATGCTCGAGTCAGGTAGAGAAGCAACTCAAAAGACAAATTAAGACAAAAAATCTATTGGAAAGGCTTATCCACAGTCAGGAAACTGACAAACTTCGTCTGTTTATATATATCAGTATAAATATCAGAGAACAATAGCTTTTCAATCAAAAATTTTTCTAACTAAAACACATTTTCCAACAGATGGTGATCTGGCTTCGACCAAATTTCGCGAATCTCGTTGAAAACATATCAAATTAACAATCGCTTAGTTTAAGAACGATAAAATTTAAAATCAAAAACGTATTTTTCACTAATACTCATTTTTCGACCGATCGGTTCTATGGCAGCTATAAGATATAGTCATCCGATTTTGACCAAAGTTTGCAAATCTGTTTAAAATCATATAATATTAATAATGGCCGAGAGTTTGGGGACGCTAACATTGAAAACAAAAAAGTTTTTCTCACTAAGACCCATTTTTCGACCGATAGTTCCTATGGCAGCTATAAGATATAGTCATCCGATCCGGGCGGTTCCGACATATTAGCAGAGTGCAGTAAAAGGAAGACTGTGCAAAGTTTCAGCTCGATAGCTTTAAAACTGAGGGACTAGTTTTCGTAGAAACAGACAGGCGGACAGACAGACGGATAGACAGACAGATAGACGGACAAAGCTCAATCGATTCAGCTAGTTAACACTCACGAGGATTTGATGTGAAACATGATACTAAATTTAAGGGCTTAATTTCAAAATCCGAAGCTCTCTCAATTTGCCCTTACTGTTAAAACACTTTTAAATCACTGTTTAGTCACGTTTTAGTCACGTTTTAGTCACTGTTTAGTCACTTTTTAGTCAGAAATAATAGTCGTAATCTTGAAATAGCAGGAAATATTAATAATTTAATACCCTCTCTTCCCCTGTGTCCACCCCCTGGGTCTCCACTTTTCCCCCACTGCTAAGTCACTGTTCAGTCACTGTTTAGTCACTGTTTGGTAACTGTTTAGACACTCTTTAGTCACTGTTTAGTCACAGTTTAGTCACCGTTTAGTCACAGTTTAGTCAAAGTTTATTCGCTGTTTAATAACAGTTTAGTCACTGTTTAGTCACTGTTATGTCACTTTTTAGTCACTGCTTGGTGACTCTTTAGTCACTGTTATGTCACTGTTATGTCACTGTTTAGTCACTCTTTAGTCACGTTTTAGACACTGTTTAGTCACTTTTTAGTCATTGTTTAGTCACTGTAAAGTTACTGTTAAGTCACATTAAATAACAAATATTCTTGAATTAAGAAAATCGCAAGCTCCAAAAGGTTTGTAACGGAAAATGCGAAATACTTTGAAACGAATTTGTTCTTAAAATTCCCAACTGGTTAAAACAGCAAAAAACACATGCACATTTTGGAATTGCGTGTGTGCCTGAGTGTAGCCTCTGACACGAAGTTCATTTTGCATAGACTAGAATATTTAGACCAGCAATGGTCACAAGATCTCCCTGGGGGGCGAAGAAATTTCGCTATTTACACGTATACGAGCCGAACGCATTCCGAAGCTGAGGTGAAGAGAACAAAAAGCCTTTCAGTTGTTGGCTAGCCTTTGATGCTGTCAGGTCGAAGCAAATTCACGGCGCTTTTTTTTCAGACACTAATACACTCTCTGTGGTCGGGCGTGGCGTACCAGTTGTATGTGTGGCTGCTGGTGCGGGAGGTTGTGTGGGTTCGATCCCGCCTCGGACCATCTAATAGAAAAAGTTTTTTCTTTCTTTAGAAAAAAGCTTTTACACACCCGATCACCTTCGCCAGCTACTGGCGCCAGCTGTGAAGTATAACTAGCCATGAAAAAGCAAAAATTCTCTAACTATTGCCGTTCGGATTCGGCGTTAAACTGTAGGTCCCTTTCTCTTGTGCGAAACATTACAAGGCACACACGCCAAGAGATTGAGAGAAGCTTGGCCTTGGCCCTCCTGGAGGTGCTGTTTGAGCCAATTTTACTTTTTTAATACACTCACTTTTTGGCCTCGCTCTCGTTGACCAACGCTGATCTAGACTGTTGACACCGCTTCTGTCAGAAATTAGTCAGCTGTTCGCTCTCACTTACGCTCTCTGGATCAGTGCCGGACAAATGGAGAGGACTAAAAAGTGTGCTTGTGTTGGTGAGCAAGAGAGCTCTCTCCAGACTACAGCCGTTTTACTTGCAATTCAGTGTTCACCAATTCACACAATCATGAGTTCGGCTCGCGTTTGTGTAAAAACACGACTGACTTCGGCTCCTGGCAGCTATGGCTGGCCGGCTCTGCTTTGGATACATTTGGGAATATGTCCTATAAAATATCTAAGCAATGTGTATATAAGGGCACTATCACTGAAAGCACTCAAAATTAAGAGGTAACGCAAATTTTATCTCTAATACTCATAGCTACAGGAATTTTGCACTCCGCAGCGACAAGCTTTCACTGTCGGTGTATCGACTGCGCTGCTGCTGAGCACTCTTCTATGCACAGTAGGTAGTGACGCGCCGACCTCTGTTACGGAATGATGGATAGATTTCTGATCTACAGCACTACCAGTTTGTTCTTTGGTTCATTCATGGCCCTTGAATCTGCCCAGCCTTCTTTGTTTCAATACTGAGACCTCATTTCAATAACAGATTGAGAATAGACTTAGAATCATTTGGGTTTAAGCCAAGAACAATTTGTGCTTGTTTTGTTTCGAGAATGAATTGCGGTTGACTTTTCATTTAATTCGAATTTAACAAAGAATATTTTGTACTTATTTTAAGAAACTTCGAAGTGTACTTTTTATATACCGAAACAGTCTTAAGTCAAGTAGCTCTGTATGGAAAAGTAATACTTGAAATACAAATTTTGTACTATTGACACCGTTTGTACTTGGTTCCAATACAAAGTTCTTGATGTTGTTCTGAGTGTAACAATGGGGCACAAACGTAATGCGTATGAACACATCCCTCTCCTTGAATTGGGAAGTTTATTCCCCTAATTATTCCATGCAATTTCTCTGCACCAAAAATTGATTAAAATGTTGTATTTGTTGTTGTGCCTTATGCCTCGCCATGCCTCTCCACCCACCTGAATTGAATTAATCTTGGCCAGCAAATTGCAATTATAATACCAATCAGTAATCGCCTGAAATCCAAATCAAAATCAAATCGCTTTCAACTAATTTTCATTTCGCCACAATTGTACAATTCCAATGTGTGCATTAAACTGAAACCTAATCAAATGCTGCCACGGCTGTTTGTTTAAAGGGGGGAATATCCGAAACACACAAAAACGAGGTGAGCAAATCGCATTACAACAATTAAAAGGCAACCGCATCGAAACGGGTTGTCTAACAAAGACTTAAAGGCTTAAAGCAAGAAATAATCTGCTGCCACTTTGTCCATTTCCCATCTCCCATCTCCCATTCAATCAACGAAAATGAAAACGTGCAGGCGGTGGTGGTGGCGGTGGCAAAGTGGTGGGTGCGGTGGGTGCGGTGTGTGCGCACTTATTCATTCATTTGTATACTAATAGGCGCACAATCAGACAAAATGACAGACAATCAGTCAAACAAACAAACAAACAGACAAACAAAAGCGGGTGGCAATGCCAGCCAACAAACGACATTATCCAAAGTCAACACACACACACACGCACACATGGCTGCGGGCACACATACAGACACACACATTAGGTGCGCCTCTTTATGTTTTATCTCAAAATGTGATGCTTGGCTGCTGATGAGTTGCTGCCTGAGCCTCTCAGGAGATGCCCCAAGATGGAAGCCTGTCAGCCAAAACCCGCACCCCTTCAGTACCAACATTTTCCACCCCTTCCACGCTCGCAAGATGTTAAAGAACTTGTATTACGGCCAGATATATTAACTAAGGCATCACGTTTAAGGCAGATGAAATTTAAGAATATTTGCATTTTATTCATCTAACAATTTGTAAAATTTACACAAAAATTTCATATATACCAAAGTAGCTATCCCTGCCCCCTAAGTATTTTAAACACAAAACGAAAAAGTGAATCTTACATTACATTTGCCATCTATCAAATCTTCAGGATAATTTAAACTCAATTTCAAATTTAGCAAATTTCGCAATTTTGTAGACCTTTCGAACTTCACCATCTATACTTAATAATCTAGACTTATACGGAAAACAAGTAATTTTAGCCATTTTTAAGAACTTTCGATCCTTACCATCCGGCTGTTTACCCGTCTTTATAATGATCAAAATTCATAATAAAATTTTCCAAACTTCGTGTTTTTTTACCGTTTGATTTACACCCGTTTACCCGTATGTTTACCCTTATATTTACCCGTCTTTATGGCAATCTAAACAAATATATGAATTTTGCCAAATTTGAGATTTATTAACATCTTCTACTTACCCGTCTTCATGACAATCTAAACCAGGAGTGGCCAAGCCCATTCCGCAAGCCACGCATTCGTTGTTGTTTTACGCAATGGTATAGTCAGGCACGTATGACCTTGAAGCATGCCTTACGGGCTGCGTAAAGCAACAACACATTCATATGCGTTCTCTTATCTCTTTCTTTACGAGCCAAGGTTTTGCTGTTGGCTCAACAACTTTATAAGTGCCTCTCTTCTCTCTCTCTCTCTCTCCTATATCTCTGGAAAACTCGTACGCAACAACAATGATGCTTATGCGTAGTGAGCTTTGCTTAACGATAGTCCTCGATCGCCTCGCTCGCAGTGGCCGAATGCATTTCGCTATTCAAGCCGACACACACACACACAAACAAAAACCGGGTTTTATATTTCTTGTGATTGTCGTTGCTTCACGCTGCCGTAAGCTCATTCTGAGCTCCCCTGATCTAAATTCTGAATACAATTTTGCAAATTTCTCGATTTTTTTTTACCATTTGATCTACGCCTCCTATTTACCAGTCTGTTTACCCGTCTATTTACCCGTCTGCTTACCCATCTATTTAACTGTCTTTATGACAATCTAAACTTATATATGAATTTTGTAAATTTTGAGATTTTTTCGACCGTTTGATCTACACCTTTTTTATATCCAAATATTTAAGAAGAATCTAAACGCATTATAAAATTTTGCAAATTTTACGCTTTTTTTTTGGCACCGATTGGACTATATTTCCTTTTTACCCGTCGACCGTTACCAACTATTAAATCTTGAGGAAAACCTAAACCTATTATAACATTCACTCCGTCAAGAAAGACTGAACATTTCCCTGTTAGTAGGGGCCCTTACTGGACTTTGCCTAATAGGAAGACACACCGCTACGGCTCTGCATCAAACACAATGTGAATGAGGAGGAGAGTGTACAACACCTCTTCTGTCCTTGTTCAGCTCTTAGCAGAAGGCGACTCACAGTTTCATTTCATTCAGACATTTCTGAAATAGATCATGCTTCTCTGTTCAAATTTGTGCTATGGTTCATGATTGGTCTAAATGGTATAACGGGGAAGACCCTCCGTCTACGATCACAGCATTGAAAGGGTTATATGGTAACACAACGGGCCTTCATTGGTAAAGAAATGGGATTCTCCCATTTCAACTATTGCAACCTAACCGAATCAATAACATTCTGCAAATTTTTGCGAGTTTTTAATTCCCATTTTGCTATTCGGTGCAGAAACAAATCCAACATATCAAAGATCACAATGTGTCTGTTTTAGCGACCTTAAGATTATCAATCATAAAACTTTTTAGCGAAGATCTTAATCTCAAAGATCTTAAAAGTCCGGCCAGCCTTTTTTGAGATATAAGAGGAAAATTGAACAAAAATCTGGAAGGGAAAATGATCGACCTGATCGCAAAGGTCTGTCCATCGCATCAGAGGATTAAATATTGATAACTTCGTAACATATTTTGCTCTTGGAAGTTGTTTCGTTGAGGGGCAAGATTATGGGCAGATTTGACAGTGCTAAGCCCATTCCTGGTATCAAGAAGCAACATTTCTACATTCCCGGATTGGATAATCAATTGCGACTCAAGCGTTATTCTGAAGCAGTTGATGTCAAAGTTTTTCCCAAATAAAAGCAGCGGAAACAACGAAAGCCACGTTCTGTACACTGATTGTGTGCCAGAAGAATGGTGCCACGTCTATTTAACACACAATCATTTCACTCAACACAGCAATTAAACAATTCGTCAATTCAACACAAACATAGATAACATTAAACAATGTCATGTTATATTTGTGTTGTGTTGAATTTGGACGTGTTTAATTTGTTTTGTGTTGAATTGACGTGTGTTGAATTGACGTGCTAAAATTGTTTTGTGTTGAATAGACGTGGAACCCAGAAAAGCTATTAAGGGCATCTGTCGACATCATTACGACATATGCATAATATTTGAAAAACAGTCAAAATCCTGCATATGGCATCTTTTTTAACTTTGACAACCATTTATAATAGAAATACACTGAAATGTTTGGTATGATAATCGGATACACAGTTCAAGAGTTATGTTTTTTTTTTCAATTTCATGTGCTTTCCGAATTATCTTGAGAACTTTTGAAATAAAAAAAGAAATGGGTTGGCCGAGTTGATATGAAATATCACATATATATGCCGTATATTAAATATACATTTTCAGGGTATTCCAACCTTGGCCTGAATTTCATTTTACTGCCACTGCGGATGTTTCTTGTTCAAGTTGTTGGCGGTGGTGGCGGCTGCATAAATCGCTTAGCGGGCGTAATTTAAATCCCCTTTGTTGTTCAAAAACTCGTGGAAAAGCCTTTCAAAATGATTATCATAATGGGCCAATGGCAAATGGTTGATGGTTGGCTGGCAACTGGCTTCTGTTGTTGTTAAATTTATAATAAGGTGGCGCCACTTGGTACGAGAGTCTAGTTTGGTTTGGGAATTAACCATAAGATGATGATGGCTTAATACAAAGTACAAGCAAATTGATGTAAGTTCTGAAAATTCCCATTTTCTTCGCTTTTTTTTGTCGGCTAATCATGTTTTTGTGTGGCGTTGACAAAAACTTGGGGGGAAATTGGGCAACCAATTGAAAGGCAAAACAAATCACAATTAAATGCCATTGCCACTGCCGAGAACTCTCCCCTCCTTGGTAAATGTTGCTGTGTTGTCCTATG
Source organism: Lordiphosa magnipectinata (assembly GCA_037044535.1). Classification (NCBI taxonomy): domain Eukaryota; kingdom Metazoa; phylum Arthropoda; class Insecta; order Diptera; family Drosophilidae; genus Lordiphosa; species Lordiphosa magnipectinata. Next base: position 295,609 of record JBAMBO010000551.1, read on the forward strand.
TAGTTTCTGGCAAAAAGTCTTGCCATGTCTGTGACTTTTTCATTTGGGAGTTGGCGGTGGGCGTGGCCACATTCCTCCCAAGTCTGCACGCGATGTTTAACGTCTGGCAGCGGCTGCTCCAGCTCCAGCTGCAGCTCCCTGGGGGCCAGACGATAGGCAAATGCAAACAAGAAACTTTTTCGGCTATGGCGAAAAACCACTAGACCGACCGACAGAAGGTTCCCTTCTTCATGCCCTCTCAGCCAGCCTCTGTTTCTTCTTGGGCTGCTTCTTTACTGTAGCACCCAAGCACCGCCAATCATTGGCGTAAATTGAGCTCATTGTGGTCTAACACCATTACACCGGCCATGTATGTGAGAGATTGGCAGGAGTGTAAGGAATGGAACGGGTGGATGGGACTGCCAATTCAACTCAGACAACACTGAGAGAAAATAATACTGTTGAAAATACATGGGGGAATTTGGTGCTCACGTATAGAACTTGTTGCTCCGTTTGCTAGTGCGCGCTGACGACGCGGGTGCGAATGTATTTTGTTGTTTCAGCTCACTTCGAAGCGAGGCAATTGCATTTGTTGCGCCGTCTGCTTGCGTAATGAGTGTTTTACATCCGTTCTTGCAATTTTCTACCAAAATTTGAACTTAGGACAGAGTTTTTTGTGATCTTTCATTTGTCTTAAAATTGTACTTGTGCTAATGATCGGGATCGGGAGATTCCTGAAACAGCTGTACAGTTTACCAGCCTCCTTTGTGGCAGCTGCTGACTTGCAGTAGATAGGCAAAGACTGCTGATGATGGGAGGTTCTTGAAATAGCTGCAGTAGATAAGTAAAGACTGATGATGAGGGGTTTGAAAGGTTCCTGAAACAGCTGTACAGTTTAGCAGCCTCCTTTGAGGCAGCTGCTGCTTGCAGTAGATAGGCAAAGACTGTTGATGATGGGCTTTACCAGCCTCCTTTGTGGCAGCTGTTGACTTACAGTACATAGAAAAAGAAGAATGATGGGATCGGGAGATTCCTGAAACAGCTGTACAGTTTACCAGCCTCCTTTGTGGCAGCTGCTGACTTGCAGTAGATAGGCAAAGACTGCTGATGATGGGAGGTTCTTGAAATAGCTGCAGTAGATAGGTAAAGACTGATGATGAAGGATTTGAAAGGTTCCTGAAACAGCTGTACAGTTTACCAGCCTCCATAGGGAGGGAAAGAAGAATGATGGGATCGGGAGGTTCCTGAAACAGCTGTACAGTTTACCAGCCTCCTTTGTGGCAGCTGCTGACTTGCAGTAGTTAGGCAAAGACTGCTAATGATGGGACTGTAAGTTTCCAGCTGCTGTCTTGCAGTAGATAGGCAAAGACTGCTGATGTTGGGATCGGAAGGTTCTTGAAACAGCTGTACAGTTTACCAGCCTGGTGTGGTGTGTTTCTGTTTTTAAAGTTATACCTGCAGAAACTAGCTAGTTTGATTGTTTTGGAAATATTCCATTATTCCACATTCTCCAAGTGTAGCTCGCCCTTTCTCACTCACTCTATGGGGGGGCCACGTCTGGCATGGGCGGCGGTAGCGGCGCCTGTGTGAAGTCGTTAAATGCGGCAAAGTAAAATAAATTGAGCCAAGTCATGTTTCGAGCATGAAATGCATTTTTATTGCCGGTCCCGGCCAAAAGGCAAAAGGGCTGCCCGGTTGTCAGGGCATGTAGCTGGGGTGGTTGGGAGGGGGCGGTAACCGCCAAAATATATGAACTATTGAAATGCACAAGATATTGACTGCCAGTCGACTGCGCGAGTGCCGAGTTGTGGCCATTGGCATTTCCATAAACTTTTCAAATTTACAAGCAAATTGAGCAGCCCAACATTTTAAGCAGACGGCAGAATTTTCCATAATTGGATTACATTGATTATTGCATTTATAAGGAATTAACATATTTAACAGAAAATAAAGTCAAACACTGCTTTCCGTACATTGAGAGAGTTAAAAGCAGTTTATTATATGAAAACTTTTGAGTTACGGATAGACCTGTATGGACTATTAAGCTTAGATTAACTGGTATAACCGAATCAATCTGAAATAAATTTTGGTTTTCAAGAAAATTATAAGAGAAAAAATATTTCTTATATTTGATTATCGTCTGTGAAAGTTACAGAAACTCACACTCTCATCGCTAAGAAAATTGTTCATCAATAGCAAAACACATACAGAAAAACAAAATTATATGATTTGGGGCTCAATATTATACTTTTTTTCATTTCAATAAAAAGACGATATGACAAACTAGAAATATCTAAGTGAAATTTTCATCAATTTCAAAACAATATTTTTGTAAGATCAAACTGATATTTTATAATATCATTATTGCATTAAGAAAAAAATGAATTGAAAATGACAGTTAGATCCAATAATAATCTACTACACTCTTCATTTATTAGTTAAGTACTATTATTTAAAGAATTTTTAATTTCTTGACCCCTCCTTGACTGGGGATCAAACTCGGGACCACTAAACTTCTGCTGTTTTTTATGGCCCCATATTTGTAACACAACCGCTTGTCGAAAGTCAGGACTCAGGACCACTGGCATGTCACAATTTGGCATGGCATCTTACCGTACTGCACCATGGGGCCGTCGTGTAGTCACGACTTTCTTTACGTTGCTTGAAGTTTCGATATGCAACACAATTTGTCTCTTTCCCATTCTGCATTTCCTATACATCCCTTTCCTCTTCGGAGAGTTTCGAAAAATGAATAGATATTTTCTATTATCATTTGACAAATTGATATTACTTACGGTTAAATTGAAACGTTATAATAAAGAAATGATATGCAAAATATTATATTTAACAAAATGTCAAATTAACCAGTTCATATCGCTAAGCAGGCAAAAAAAGGTCTCGCTTTGCTTGTGTAATAATTGGGTATGGTATATATACATAAACACATACCCGCATTTATAGGTGTTTAAAATTGTTATTGCTTCAGTTTAGCCACACACAATGATTTGATTTTAATGACCGTAACCGAAACCGATCCCTGTTTTTAAGTTTTTTCCAAATAGAATTACGTTTTCAACATAAGCAACCAAATGTCACAGTTAACCGTTCCAAGTAGTGTTAAGGTAAAGGTTGTTCATTTCACTGTTCTTTTTTTCTAAGTGAGTCAACTTAATCAAATTGCTCACTTGTTCAGCTGTTCTTGTTCAGTTCCACTGTCCACTATGCTGTGGTGTCCTTAAGCAATCATTTGACCCAATTGACGGTCTATTTGCTGGCTCCTACATGCAGGTGCTGGCTTATGCATGTCGTTGTTGTTGTTATTCTGTCGGACAACTGGTTCCACTACTGCCGGGTGCTTGCTTTGAAGATGACGACTTAGATTGCCTTGTGAGTTACAACTTGAGATAATGCTGCAATATTTACATTTTGCCTTTTTATTATCCAATTCGATGAAATAGTTCCAAATATCGCTGTGCTTTCTGATTAACAACATTCTGAATAAAAATCAGACGTGATTGCCACACACCTAAAGGTTGCTTAATACAGAGTTGCCATATTGACCACATTGGCCACAAACATTAAACTAAGTGAACAGACGAGTCACACTGAACAGTTCACTGAACTATTTATTGAACGAGATACTCAACATATCAGCAAACAGCTGACAGAACAACACACAGAGCAAGAGAGACTGAACAAGACTGAAGAAGAACATGTTCACTTGTTGAGTTTAAAGAACAACTCAATTTTGTTCACTCACTGAACAAGAACAACTGAACAAGAAACACTGAACACGTGAACAACTGAACAAGAATATGAACAATTGAAGTAGAACATGTTCACTTGTTCAGTTTAAAGAACAACTAAATTTCGTATACTCACTCATGAACAACACTACACTACTTTCAAGGAGCATTATCTCCATAGTTTCTTTTAACATTGAAAAGAACTTAAATAAAATTAAACAGAGGGAAGAAACCGAGAGCATTGGACTCAAGATGAGCACAAATGATACCAAGAAGAGTGCATTAACGGAATTTCTCAATTGATATTGTTCCGTTTTTATTAAGAACTTCATTTGAGTTGATGTTGTTTCTGGGTATTGTAACTGGGAAAACAAGTAAGAAAGTCGGTACTCTGTACCTGCAGTAGCAACGCTGCTTCTACGCTGTGGCAGCGAACTTTCTTTTGGTCATAACTTGACCTATAGATGGCGCCACTAATGTGACCATTTGGCAGAGAACTTTCTTTTGGTCATAACTTAGTATAGTTCATCCGATCTTTATCATTCCATCGGAAAATCGATAATTGATTTTGATTACTAAATATCTCTAGAAAGTACGACACGTCTATCTTAACAAGAAAGAAAGTCGGTCAAGCCCGACTATAACATACTCTGTACCCTTACACTCGCATTTGCTCAGTCGTCAAACGGCCAGTTAACACCCCGCGCACAACGCGGTGCGCTCTCTAAGTTTCTCTCTCTCTCTCTCTTTCTCTCTCGCACTAAGATTGCCTGTGTTGAACGGTTAGGGTATGTTGCTGTGGTTGTTGGTGGGGGGGTGGGTGGTGTTAACTGGCCGTTTTTTGCCCATAACTTGAGTATCGTTCATCCGATCTTTATCATTCCTTCAGCAAATCGATAAATAATTTTGTTTACAAGGTATCTCTAGAAGGAACGAACGATCTATCACCAAAACTGTAGGAGATATAAAGTTTTTTCCAAATTGCGGGGGCGGGAGTGGGCGTGGCAAAAATTGAAAATAAACTTGATCTGCCTGCAAGTATAAAAAATATATGTCCCATACTTGTCAAACCTCTATCTCTTACCATCTCTGAGATCTGTGCGTTCATACAGACTGACAGACGGACATGGCTATATCGACTCGGCTGTTGATGCTGATCAAGAATATATATACTTTTTATTTTCTCCCTTTAACATACATTTGCTGTACCTTTGGTACAGAGTATAATTATTTTGGGCTTGACTGGAAGAATTGAACGCGGTACCTTTAACATTTAACACACAACATATGGATTGGCGAGCTAGCTTATTGAGCTATTGCACACTTTTTATCTTCACATCTAGAAGACTACTTACACTTTTACAACTTACAGATTACAAAGAGAGCCAACTCTCTCTTTCTTTCGTCTCGATATAAAGCCAATATTATCCAATTATGAACAACTTTTACTTATTCCAAGAACATTTGGAACATTTGTTGTCGAAAATTGTGACTTCTTGTTCTTATTTCAATTCAAATGCAACTTATTTTCAGAATGGATGTTTTCCCCCCTCTGTGTAGAGTTGAAGAGATGAAAACTTTGGTTTTGTTATTTTTGGTTTCTAAATTAAATTTTATTTCATTTCTGGGCATGTTTCATCTGTTTCATTTAGCATCATCAGTTTGACTTAAATTCTCCCGATATCAATATGTCAATTACACTTAAACTTTGGTGGTAGTGTAGATATCAACTTTGGTGCACTTATGACCGTTTCCGTTTGTTAACCTTCTTAAGGGTTGGTTTCTTCTTCTTCTTCTTGATGTTACGTTTCTTGCCATTGCTAGGGGTGGTACGACTGCACTGCAGCATACCCGAGGGCAAGCGGCTCAACCTGACATTTCCTTGAGAAATGACTTCCAGTCTATCCACCATCAGATTTTCCGGATCCTCTTCTTCGTCCATTGATTCCAGCGATGCGGAGATACCATACATGCTTAGTATTCTTTTTGCTCGAGCTTTGCGTCTTCTTTCTGCCGCCTTCAAGCGACGACTGGCAGCAAACATCATCGAAGTGGAGGGTGAACTATTCAAAGGCAGCTTTTCCAACTTCTTTTGGATCACACCGCGTTTCTTTAGAGTCGAGGCCACGCTGGCAGGGATTCGAAAACGTTTACCCACGCGCTGTATCATTCCCTTCTCAACGCCATGCTCCAGGGCCGAAAACACCAATGTCTGCAGTTCGGTCATATCCAAGCCGGTGCGTACATTGAGTAAGGCGATGATCTCAAAGCTGGTGGCCGGCACGGACAGCTGACTCATGCTGTCCAAAGTGATGTACAAAAACCCATCCAAATCATCAGACATTTTGCAATAAAAATGGTTTAAAAAGTATTCAACAATCGAAAGAATATTTTTACTTTTTTTAACGTACGAATTTAGCACTTCTGATTCAATTGAGATAAGAAACTAAAATGAGAAATTGTATTGGAGTTAGCTATAGGAAGCAGTTGAAGTATGGGAAAGGCCAGCTGAGATTTGGAGGAAGTTTTTTTTTTTATTTTATAAAATTCCGTATCAACTCCAAATATTTGCAATCGATTAGGTTTCAGAATGACTTTCAGCTACTTTTTTATAGTCGGGCTTGACCGACTTTCTTTCTTGTTTTGCTTATTTTGCATATATTGAATCTGCAGTTTTCAATGCTATTACACAGCAGTTTTATTTGTATGAAGCATTGTGCCGAAATAAATTGTAATTTTATTTGGAATCCAGCCTTAAATAGTCGTAAACTATTTTTCGATTTGAATCGATTCCCAAAAATTAGATCGATGTTTCTCCAACAAGGAAAAAATCGATTCTCGAATCGATGTAACGATGTTTTTGGCTGCTCTGCTAGGTATGTATATCAGAATATATTCCAGAATTGGTTTTGGTTTGGAAGTTGGTTGGAAAATCTCCGAAAATCTCTTTCTTAAGTTGTCAGCTAGCGATCTAACACATTTGTTTGTTGAGTATGTTCAAAGTCATTTGAACAGTGCACATTATCTGCTTGAGCGAACATTAAAATGTTGCAGAACAGAAACAAGAATAGATTAAGTTAACGCACTCCCAAAAAGGGAAGGTCCGATTTGTTTGCACTAAGCATGAACCGCAATGTAAGATTGTGTAATACATTGCACGGATCTAAGACAAAAATGTATAAAATATAGAACCATTCAGCTTCTGTAAGAGGAGCTAGTGACTCGCACCATATATGCGTTTTATTCAGAGTATATGTTCAAAGGGCCAATCTTGTTACCCATCTGTACCGTCTATTTGAGTCTTAATTATGATATCATTCTGTTATTTAACGAACTTTCTCCATTACTAATTTGTAGCTATTTATTTATGCATATTTTATCTCTTTGTTTTCTCCATCTCTTTGCAGGTAAGTCCATCACATCAAATGAACAAAATGATGCTTGTCGAATCACAGAGCCACTAATTGCCCCCGCCACCTTCCTTTGGATATCCCGCTGTTTAGCTGTGAGTCAGTTCGTCGCTTTTCTGTTTTATCTCTCTGCAGTTTGTAGTATCCCGCAGCTTCATAAATTTTAATGTTATATTTCCATGTTGTACAATTTTGATGGGCGCCAGAAAAAAAAAGGAAAGAAGGAGAATCGCTTACAACGCCGAAAATTATGCTATAAAAATGCACAGTCACTAATTAGGCCAACAAACATGGCCAACTGCGCGCGTTTTTAGAAATGGTGTTCTTCCTCTCCTCCTCCTCCTCCTCCTCCTCCTCCTACTTCTCCTCTCTCTTCTGCTCGTTGGACTCTTCTCGCGCGCCATTTCTGTTGTAAGTGTAATCATCGCACGATGAAAGCCGCTTATAGTAATTGCCCCATCTTGTCTGGACATCGTGTCCGGGTCCGGGTTCGGGCTTCGCGTTGCTTTTTTTCTTCCTTCTTTTCGCGTCTTTCTTTAGTTAATTCACTTGAAACGCAACTTTGTGTATGGATTTGCAGGCACTTTAACAATCAAATTAGGCAATTGCAAATGGGCGGAAATGCACTTAGCCAGGTTTGAAAATTGCGATTTCGCCCCCTCTCAACTGACCGAAAGACGTTTTGCCCCTAATCCTCGAATCCTACGTGTGTTCATTAAGATTACAATAAAATATGCAACGTGACTGAGGGTCAACCGCCGAGACCACAGGCAACTCTTTGGAGCTGAAAACGCCCGCCCTCCTGTGACCTCTCGAGCAGCAGTTAAAGTGCCCCGTCTCCTACAATATTCAGCAGACCAATCCAATTAATCTCACGTTCAATGCATTTGCATATACCAATACTTACTTGCCACTGAATGGAAATGCTTTAAAAGCTTTTAAAGCAGCAAAAGGTTAAAGTTTTGGCCCGAACTAGAAGCAGTCCAGGCTTCCCAATTATGCAAAAGGCCGCTGAATAAATATGAAATGACATAAATGACCAGCAAAAAAAAAAGAACCAAACCAAAGTTTTTGTAAACCTCAACCTCGACCCTCGTCTAGGAACCAACGCCAGCAGCAACAACAACATAAACACTGACAGGCCAACAAAGCGAAAGGGCATAAATATTGTGCGGCTGGGAGGGAGCGGGGTTATGTAATAAATAACATTTATGACTGACCAAACGCTTAAATATTTACATAAAATAAAATAATTTATTAATATTTCATTTCAAAGAAAAAATATGCCACAAGCAACTTGTAAATATTGCTTAAGAAATGAAATGAAAACTAAATGTCAATGTCGAGAAATTGGTACTTACTTCAAATATTTCGTCCTTGAAATTTGCTAAAACTTTTCTTCTAATATTTGTTGGCAACATTTTGGCATTTAGCGAATTTGTGTCCACTTGGCAGACCGCATTGCGGTATTACTAATTTTTGTTAGGTGATGGGGGCCAAATGTTGTCTATTTTTATACCCTTGGGTATTAAAATTTTGTCCAGAAGCTTGCAACGCATAGAAATATTCATTTCCAACCCCTCAAAATAATTATATTTTCTCGATCAGGGCGACGAGCTGAGTCGATTAAGCTTTGTCCGTCCGTCTGTCTGTCTGTTTCTACGCTAACTAGTCTCTCAGTTTGAAAGCTATCGAGCTAATATTTTGCACAGAGTCTTCTGTTTACTGTACGCTGCTGCTAATATGTCGGAACCGACCGAATCGGATGACTATATATTATAGCTGCCATAGGAACCATCGGTCAAAAAATGGGTCTTAGTGAGAAAAACTTTTTTGTTTTCCATGTTAGCGTCGTCAAACTCGGCCATTACTTTTATTATATGATTTAAAACAGATTTGCAAACTTTTGTCAAAATCGGATGAACATATCTTATCGCTGCCAAAGGAACTATCGGTCAAAAAATGGGTCTTAGTAAAAAAAACTTTTTTGTTTTCAATGCTAGCGTCATAAAACTCTGCCATTATTAATATTATATGCTTTCAAACAGATTTGCAAATTTTGGTCAAAATCGAATGATTATATCTTATAGCTGTCACAGGAACCATCGGTCGGAATATGGGACTTACTGAGGAAAACTTTTTTGGTTCAATGTTAGCGTCCCCCAAACTCGTTCTTTATGAATATTATATGCTTTTAAACAGATTTTTAAATTTTGGTCAAAATCGGATGACTATATCTTATAGCTGTCATAGGAACCATCGGTCGGAATGCGGGTCTTACTGAGAAAAACTTTTTTGGTTTCAATGTAAGCGTCCTCAAACTCGTCTTTTATTAATATTATATGCTTTAAAACAGATTTTTAAATTTTGGTCAAAATCGGATGACTATATCTTATAGCTACCATTGGACCGATCGGTCGGAAAATGGGTCTTAGGGAAAAAAACTTTTTTCTTTTCAAGTAAATCGTTCTTAAGGTTGGTGGTTATAAATATTAAAAGCTTTCAAACTAATTTGAAAAAGTTGATCGACATCGGGTGACTATAGCTTATCGACCGATCGGTCGAAAATGGAACTTAGTAAGCAATTTTTGTTGTTTTTAATGTTAGCGTCCTTAAACTCACTAGTTACTAATTCTATATGCTTTCAAATACATTCGCAAAGTTTGGTTGAAATCAGATGACTATATCTTAAGACTGCCATAGGACCGATCGGTTGGAAAATGAGTCTTAGTGAATTTTTTGGTTTTCAATTTGATCTTTCTTAAACTCGGCGATTGTTAATTTGATATGTTTTCAAAAACATTCGCGACATTTGGTCGAAATCAGATGTTTATCTGTAGGAAAATGGGTTTTAGTTAGTTCTTAAACTCTGACATTTCAAAAACAGCATTTGCAAGGGTATAAAAACTTCGGCACAGACGAAGTTAGCTTGGCCTCTTTTGTGTGTGGAAGAGAACTTTTAAGTAAGCCCTCTTCTTTAATATTGTTCTATAGAATTTGTTTTAAACAAAAAGTCGTTTTCTATTTACTGATTTATTTGCATATTTTAGAGTGTCATTGCCAAGGCCAAGTCCGTCTGGGCCTCAGAAAAGTTGTCAGTTGGTCGGCTTATTTCTATCAACAAATTGTTGAACTCAACTTTCTGCGGGTAACATCTCTCCCTCTCCTTCTCTCTTATTTTGAGCAAAGTCTAGACCAGCAAGATCAAGTCCATCAAACCATCAAGATTTCTATCTGGTTAAATGCATTTTGATGGCTTTGGCATAGCTGTGTCCTTGAGTGAGAAAGGTGGTGGGCGGGTGGTGCGGGGGTGTCTGTACATTTCAAAGATTTGCTTGCCTTAAGGGTCGGCTTGGGTCGCAGCTGCACGCAAATATTTGCCGCACTTTTTATGCGGCCACAAAACCTTTTTATGCGATTTGTTTGCCCGTCAGTTTGTCATAAATTTAACAGCAAGTAAATATTTGATTTGATTTCCAACAGCGAAACAGAAAACGCCGCCTAACGGCATCAGTTGATTAAATGTCAATTTTCTGCTTTTAAATTTGATGTTTCTTGTGTTTGGATTTGAAATTGAAAATAAATTGTAGAAAAAAATGTATCAAACAAAAATTATCGACAGGATTAGGCAAACAGTAACTTTTCCGTCTGCAGAATAGCTGGTTTTTAATCTCAAATTTTGGCACGGACATGACAAAGTATTTTCCAAATTTAAGTTAATGCCGCAAAGTGTCGATAAATTAATATATTTTCGTAACTTGAGAGAAGGCTAAACATTTTGACTAATTTGTAAAGAGAATTCTTGATTTACGAACCGCACCAAACCGTATCCAAACTACGATTTCCAGCTGATAAACCGAACCATCTTCCTTTCAAAAATGCTGAACCGAAACGAACTCCACCTGGCAAAACGGTTCGGGTAAAGTACTTACCTTTAATGTTGAACATTTCGAGTAAGATGCTCCTACGGGGACTTGATCCACGACCACGACGTTTTCTAAGCGAATGTCTTGTTTACTCGACCACGGCCTCAGTTGCTCACTGGGCGGCAAACTGCCAAGTGCTATGATTTAGCAGCCAGGTCTCGCCTATGTCGGATTTTCTCTGAGTGTAAGGTATACATTCTACCTATATTCAAAAATTAGTCTTTAAGATCAGACGGACATGGCCATAGTAGTATAGTTGATGTATCATTCCATCATTGAATCACAAGCATGTTTGTTGAACACATCTCAGTGCTCGTTATGATTGTTTAAACTTGTTTATTTTGTGACATCCGTTTGGTTCAGTTTGCTAATTAATTTTATTTTTTTTTTGTTTTGTGTTTTTGGCGACGCATCTGCCGTAGCTCGCTCCTCAGGTGCAAGTCGCAGGGAGCAGACACATTTTGCACTTTGAATGCGGAGAAACTTTTGCCTGCAGTCAAAGTTGCGGACTTTTTTCTTTTTTTTTTTAATTTAATGTCGGCCAAAAAGGTTGCCTGAGTTGGCCATAACCTCAATTATATGCAAGTCAGCTCATTGTCGTCGCTGAGTTCCTTTGTCTGTCCCTTTTGGACCAACTTTTCGATAAGCGTTTAATTGCAGGTCGAGGTCTTTCTCTCTCTCTCTCTCTGCATCTGCATCTGCAACTGCACGGGAAGAGGAAATGCGTTGAACAATTTCAACCGGATGTTAAATGTCAGAGCTCTTGTATTTTTATGTGTTTTATTGTTGCCTGGCAATTTATACGCTGTCAGGCAGAAAAATTGGGGTCCGCAGTGATCAGATGTCGTTTAAAAATGAAAATTTAAAAGGATTCTCCTTTGCCCACACTATGCAACTCGGTTTAATTAACCTGAGCCACTAAGTCTGCTCGCGCAATGATTACGCGAAATGAAATGTTTTGTCACAGCCGCCCGGCCTAATGGGCAAACAGGCAAACAGGCAAACAAACAGCGAAAGGAGCAAACATTGACGCAATTTCTGTGCTGCAATATCAAAAAAGTTTTCCTTTTTTTCTTGTTTGTTTGTTTGTTTCTGTGTGTGTTTCAGTTGAGGCTGTAATTTGCATTTGTAATCAAAAAGTTGCACATAAACTTTGTTTCATGCTCACTTTTCCTTGCCAGCAGCAGCAGCAGCAGCGCAGCGCAGCATGTGTGGCATACAAGTTTCCCCCCTCGCCCCGACCCAAACTTGTGGCATCATTTCTCGTCGGCTAATTTTCAGATGATTTTATGTTGTGACTTTGGTATGTTTTTTTGTAGCCATGAAATGTGAACATTTTAATGATCTTAAATGATACTTCAAAGTTTGGACAACTAAGGTAAGCGAAATGAAAGTTTCAAGAAAGACAAGCAGAAACAAATTATTGAAACAGTATGAATTGAATGCAGCAGAGCGTCGAAAACTAATTTACACATACTTATCGAATCAGTGTTAAAGTCAAACAATTGATTATCACAACGACTGAAAAACTGATTGTTGTTCTCGATCCCTTTCGTTAGATTTTGTTGCCCATTGCTGACCTGAATAAATTTTTGATCAATGTAGAACTTTTCAAGCGACTAGAACCAGAACCGGTTCGAACCTGGAATTCCGAAATATTCCTCAAGGCGAATCGAACCTTAAACCAAACCAAGTGTGTCAAAATATTTAAACCTGAACCTGTTCAGAACCCTAGTAATCGGTTCGGTTCAACAAAAAAAAAAAAAAAAATTGTATCTTAAAATATTTGTAGTATTGGTCATAAAAGTGCGACAGTTTTAATATAACCATTCAAGTACAATTCCGTCTTTTTACAAATTATGGATAGAATGATAGATAGTCGTATAGTTCTTACAGTCCACACCCACCATATGTTTTTAAATCCTTCATTCAAGTTTACTAAATGATTCTAAAAGGCAATATTTTTCGTAGGCTACAAAGCTTAAATATGTCTTCAATCTCATGTTTAAAAGACGACGAGATAGCAAGTTATCTCTGAAATGTTAACTTAGCCAAGACTTTCAAAAGATGAAACAATAAATTATACTATTTTAGCCTTCGGATTTTCTAAATCATCGTCGACTCAAGTTAAGATTAAACAGGCTTTTCCAAATATAAAGAAATTCGAAGTATATTTTTGTGTATTTAACAAATAAATTGATTTTCTATTGAAATTGGGTAAAACTTAAGCTAATCCAAGGTTCGAACCAGAGAACTGCAGCGAGCTTACACATGTATGATCAATCACCCATGTTTGATATGCGGTACGAGTAAACTTAAAGCTCAAAGCTCGTTGATCATTTGCTTGTAGCATACACAAAACAAAAAATTCAAAAGTGATTGTGTATTGGCGAGCTCGAGTACTGCATAGTAGAAATACCCGAGATGACTCGTACCTTCGGCTATAAGTCACCGCCAGTACTTGTTGCCGAAATCAATGATCTGCTGCGGGCTGTTACAAGCAAATCTCGTTTACCCTTGCTACAAATGCGATACGAGTAACATACTCGGCGCGAACAGCACGCCAAAAACAACAACATGTGAGAGCAAAAGAGATAGCACGATATCGTTTGTATATTTTGCATTTGTATTTGGCGCACGGTTCCCTCTCTCCTTCTTGTGATAAAGAATGTTTTTAGAACTTGTGACTCCTTTATTTTTTTACAGCAACTGTGGCTCGTTAAATTACACGTTTGATTTCCAAAGGCCTTTAACACCTTGCAGCAAGTGCGACAGTAAACGAAACCTGCCACTACAGTTTCGTCTGGTCTTAGAATTTCACACACCACATTCCACACAAGACTTTTTCCTTGGCGTCGGCCAGACAAGGTGTAATTGCCATTTGCAATTTGCCCAGAAATAAATTCTAAATTTTCTGTCATTATGCCACGAAGAGAATCCAAATTGCAATAACTTTTTAATTTCTGTCATTCACCGCTGCTCAGCTACTGCGTAATAAGTGTGACGCAGTTGCATTTGCACATCATATTATATTAGCCGAAGCTCCCCGTCAACAAACCGAGTAAGCGTTCTTGTTTAAGAATGTTGCTCGCTTGGGGCTTGTTGTCAACAAGCCGAGTAAGCTTGGTGATTTTATGTTTAAAGCGCGAGTCACTAAAAGTACTCGTCAGTGGCGGCATGATATCCGCTGGCATCCGTTCAGCCGCGAGCTTTGACAAGCTTGTTCAATTATTACACGAGCGAAAAAAAACTTACCCCGTCTGACTTAATGTGCTTTCGATCAGTTCTTGTGTGTCACACCAAAGTGGCGTGCACAAACAAGCCGAGTAAATGCGCGAGTGTACACGAAAATTAAGTACTCGTTGCAGGTCTCTGGTTCGAATCAAAACCTTCACCTAAAAACCTCGAACCTTAAAATTTCGGACATTAACCATTGGTAAATTTTGGTTCGAACCCGCGAATCGGAGCTCCGAAAAAAATGATGGGGTTTGCAGCCCAGATAAGAACTAAAATTTGAGTCTTTCTTTAATCAAAATAGCGAATTTTTGGTAACTCTAGTGCAAGCCAAAACGAACTAGCCCTGGCGTTTGTAATCCACTCAACCCAGTATCGGGCATCAGCCTGGGCATTCTTCGGCAACCACTCCACCGTACCAATCATTCGCACATAAAAGCAGTTTCTACAAAAAAAAATTTCCGACATTTTTTGTTTTTGGCTAAAAACTTTTGATTTAATAAATTTTCTTGTTGATTTTACCAATTTCAACGTATAAACAAGATAAAAGTCATTTATAATCTGTATAAACTGTGCGTCCCTTTGATTTCAAACCGCCAACATTTTTGATTTTTGTTCCGCAAATTTCAATGGCGCTATTTATATTGGCAGATAATGGAATTCATTCTTGAGAATTACAAGAAAGCAAATATTCGTGAAAGTTATCAATACAAGCACATCTTATTCAATACAAGTAAATTTTTTTTCACTATAAACATATATCAAAAAGTGTAGAAATTTTGATTTTAAATGGAAAAACTAATGGGCGAAAATCAAAGACGGCAATTGGTGAATTTACCAATGAAAATTGTTGCATTTACCAACGTGTTTTATTTTGAGTATAGATCAGGGCTTGTCAACAAGAGCGAGGCCAAAAAAGTGAGAGTTTATTCGTGTGCAAAAATAAAGCAACGTAAACCAGCTCTGACTTGCTTCATTGACCGCTGGTTAGCGACTGAAAAACTGTTTGCTCTCTTTGCACAAGCCTCGGCATGCGTTCGGCATAGAGCTGCAAAACTATCGATCGTTTTTAGACAAAAATTCGATATTATCGATTATATCGGTGAATAAATAAAAATAAAAACATAAAAGTAGAAAGCATAATAATTTAAATTAAATAAAAACTTTATATGATTAATTAATTAGAGCTTACAGATTCAAAATTTTCTATTTACGAGTAATATAAACTGAACGGTTTCTTTTCATAAATTAATGAGATCTTCAGACTCCAAAATTTTGTACCTAGTTCTTGTAGCTTTATTCTGCTCCATGAACTGAAATAATGGTTTCAAGGAAGCGGCTTTCCAAACGGTGTTGACGGCTCTGTATCATGGATTGACTGTTGTGGTGGCTTGTTAAGTAGAGCCCACTCATTTTCCAAAAATTTTGAGGCATTCGCGTAATTGCTTGTAGATCTAAACCCTTCTCTCTTAAATTTGGGGTCTTAAATTGGAAAAGTTGGGAATGTTGCACTCCTCATACACCAGAAGTTTTTTTGATCGCTCCAGTTAGGCATAAGAGCAGCAGTATTAATAACTCTGGTAATGCCGCTGCAATTATTAATGAAATTGTTATTGATGCTGATAATGAGCACACCAGTGAATCCTTATCTTCATATGTTGTATAACATATATCATTTCCTTACCCAACTCTAAAAACCGATCTGCTTTCCCAACGCTAGCGAAAAATGCCAAAGAATGAAAAAATGGCTATCGATAGTGTAAAATAACCATCGATAGTGTGACACAAAACCAGTTATTCGATATATCGCTAGAACTATCGATGTTTTTGCAGCCCTAGTTCGGCACGTATCGGTGTGAATAGCGAAATGTGTTCGGATCCTGAGCGCCAGGCAAGTCAATAGCTGATCGAAATGATCCTGAGCAGTATGACGAGCTGAGTTTATAAAGCCATGTCCGTCTGTCTGTCCGTCTGGTTCAATGCTATCTAATCCGTCAGTTTCAAAGCTATCGTAACCAAACTTTTCACGACGTCTGTTTTTCTATGAGTTTTTATAGATTTTAAATATATGAATAAATAATAACTTTACTTCCGCACTTTCGACAACGAAAAGACAAACAGCTGCGCTCGATTTTAAAGGCTTACGACAACTAGTTTAATTTTCAATAATTTCTCTAAATCCTATCTTAAGCTAGTGTGGCGAAACTGGGCGAATTCGCTCAGAGCGACGAAAATAGAGTTTTATTGCGCTCTCGCTCCGCCCTAAACTAACTTACACTAGACTTCAAAAAATTTCATCAACAAATTCCAACTATCTAAAACTACTTGAATTATAATACGCCATCTGCGTCAACACTGCCCCCGTTGAAGGGCTGCACAGGCTTCAATAGCCTGGAAGAAGGGCCAGCTTGTGGATTGCCCTCTTGTAGGTACCTCCATCGATCGTCTTAACGTCGACGACCCTGGCCATGCCGTCCTGCCCGGCGTGTGTTGCCATTACCCTGCCCAGGAGCTACTGCTGGGGAGGTCTCCTTCGGCGCTGGTGCCACTTGGCCCGGGTCTGCAGTCCCAGCACGTATTCCCGGGACCGACGCCGCCAAAACTTTCGCCTGAGAGACGAGGACAAAAAAATTTGTAACAAATATTTTCTAAAATCAAAGGCGAAATTACCCTAAAAATTAGAAAAGGCAATAAAGCAAATTCACCCTAAAATTTAGAAAAAAATATAATTTTCTAATTTTTAGAAAGTTTTTCTAAAAAATTCGTTTTTAGGGCAACTTTTCTAAAATGCAGACAATTTTTTCTTAAAAATATACATTTTTTCTAAATTTTAAGGCGATTTCGATTTTAGAGCGATTTTCTTGAATATAGAAAAACGAGAAGGCCAAGCTAACTTCGTCTGTGCCGAAGTTTTTATACCCTTGCAAATGCTGTTTTTGAAATGTCAGAGTTTAAGAACGCTTACATAAAAATCTAAAAAAATTTTAACTAAAACTCATTTTCCGACAGATAAACATCTGATTTCGACCAAATTTTGCGAATCTTTTTGAAAACATATCAAATTAACAATCGCGGAGATTAAGAAAGATAAAATTGAAAACAGAAAAGTTTTTCTCACTAAGACTCATTTTCCGACCGATCGGTCCTATGACAACCATAAGATATAGTCACCCGATGTCGATCAACTTTTTCAAATTAGTTTGAAAGCGTTTAATATTAGGAATCACCGACTTTAAGAACGATTTACTTGAAAACAAAAAAGTTTTTTTCACTAAGACTCATTTTCCGACCGATCGGTCCTATGGCAGCTATAAGATATAGTCATCCGATTTTGACAAAAATTTGCAAATCTGTTTGAAAGCATATAATATTTATTATCGCCGAGTTTTATGACGCTAGCATTGAAAACAAAAAATTTTTTTCTACTAAGACCCATTTTCCGACCTATTGTTCCTATGACAGCTATAAGATATAGTCATCCGATCTTGACCAAAATTTGCAAATCTGTTTGAAAGCATATAATATTAACAATGGCCGAGTTTAAGGCGGCTAACATTGAAAACAAAAAAGTTTTTCTCACTAAGAACCATTTTTTGACCGATGGTTCCTATGGCAGCTATAAGATATAGTCATCCGATCCGGTCGGTTCCGACATATTAGCAGCGTGCAGTAAAAAGAAGACTCTGTGCAAAATTTCAGCTCGATAGCTTTAAAACTGAGAGACTAGTTTGCGTAGAAACAGACGGACAGACAGACGGACAGACAGACGGACAGACAGACGGACAGACAGACAGACAGACAGACGGACGGACAAAGCTCAATCGCCTCAGCTCGTCGCCCTGATCAAGAATATATATAGTTTATGGGGTCGGAAATGAATATTTCAATGCGTTGCAAACTTCTGGGCAAAATTATAATACCCTTTGCAAGGGTATAATAATTTTCTGAGTGTATCTTCCTTCTTAAGTCCTCGAAGTGGCGACTCGCTTCGACGAAGTTCGTCGCATTGTCGCAATGGACGACTTGGGGAACGCCGCGGTGACCAACGAACCTTTGGAAAGCCAATAAGAAAGAGTCAGTTGATAACCTTGGATGCAAAACACACAAAAAGAGCAATATAAGACTTATACGGAGGCTTTCCACGAATTAGCAGGGCCACAAAAATCAACGCCACATGTAGAAAATGGGAATCGAGCACGAAGCCGATCTGCTGGCAAATTTCCCATAATTTGATCAGTAGTTGAGGTTTGCTCTTAAAGCAACGGATACATGATCGCACTGTCTGACGACAGACCTCTTGAGCTTACGAGTGCTCTAGGGCCTGAGTGGAAGTTGGTCTGGCGAAGATGACGGACATAGCTCTGCACAAACTGTGATCGCTTTTGGTACGAATACGCTGCACATTTGTCGGAGCTGGCCGAATCAGATGACTATAGCATATAGCTGCCATAGTAACGATCGGTCCAAGAACTAGTTTTAGTGAAAAAAAACTTTTTTGTTTTCAATGCAAACGCCCTCAAGCCTCGTATTTATCAGTTTTCTATGCCTCCACATAATTTCACCAAGCATGATGAAAATCGGACAATTATATAGTATACCTGCCATACAAAAGATAGGTCTGAAAAAAGTCTTAGCAAGAAAAACTGTTTTGTTTTCAATGCTATCGGTCCCAAACTTATTACTAGTCAATATTATATGCTACCACACAATTCTGACAAGTTTGATTCAAATCGGATGACTATAGCATATAGCTGCCATAGTAGCGATCGGTCGAAAAACTAATTTTAGTAAGAAAAACTTTTTTGTTTTCAATGCAAATGCCCTCAATCCTCGTATTTATCAGTTTCCTATGCTTTTACATAATTTAACCACGTTTTATTAAAATCGGACAACTATATAGTATGGCTGCCATACAAAAGATAGGTCTGAAAAAAAGACTTAGTAGGAAAAACTTTTTTGTTTTTAATTCTATCGCTCCCAAACTTGTTATTGATCAATGTTATATGCTTACACACAATTCTGACAAGTTTGATTCAAATCGGATGACTATAGCATATAGCTGCCATAGTAACGATCGGTCGAAAAAGTAGTTCTAGTAAGAAAAACTTTTTTGTTTGTCAATAGTAGCGTCTTTATACTTTGCAGCTATGGGTATTATCGGTTTCCACACAATTTTGGGGAGTTTGGTCAAAATCGGAAAATATATCATATATGCCATATAACAAACTGGCAAGCAAATGGTCAAAGTAGAGGAGCCATCTATTGCTGAGTTTGGGAAATAGTTCAGCTAAGAATGTTCGACGAAAATCATTTATAATCTTAATTTATATAAATTATTCAAGCTGCAGGGGTATATAAACTTCGGTTGAGTCAAAGTTAGCTTTCCTCAATTTTTTATTTTTTTTTTTTTGATATTTCTGAACTCAGCTCGATTTTCGAAATGTAATTATTTAAATCTTTTCTTACAATTCAAAAAAACTTTAAAATAAATTATAACAAAAAAAAAAAAAAAAAAAAAAATTGCGACCGTGACAGGACTCGAACCTGCAATCTTCGGATCCGAAGTCCGACGCCTTATCCATTAGGCCACACGGTCTGTTACGCTGTGGGGGTTTCTGAAGCGGGGGTAAAAGGCAGATGAGCCGTATAGGAAGTGGCAGGCGCGCTAATTAAGCAACGCTTTCTAATGAACACAAAACAACAACACAGATGCATCAGCAGGCACCTGCCGTCGCGCTTTCCTTTGTGGCTACACCCCAACCCCACCCCACCCCTCTCGGTGCAGCATCCCCTAACAACACAATAGACACGTCGCCTAAGCGTAAAAATAACGAAGAAATATGCTCAAGCTGAAATGAAATGTCAAGGAAATGTGCAAAATGACTTGGAAACTGCGTTGTCTGACTCTGGCAACAACAACAACAATAACAACAACAATCCCCGCCAGATGTATGAGTGAGTGAGTACTTCCGGTGTGGCGTGTTAAAGCTTTAAAGCTGTTGCCTCGATCTGTGCTAAAAATAGATTAGTTTCGGGGGGGTCTGTGATCCCACCTTCAAAAAGCAGCGAGCTTTAAAGCTTCGACCAGTTCTGAATTTAGAAATATTCTGGACAAAAGCTGGCACCACCCGGGGGAGGGGTGGTGCAACCGATTAATTTTTGACATTAATTTTTACAACCATTTTCGCAGAAATGTCATTACACTTATTGCCCGCGCTTCTTTCCAGTTGGCACTGACATTGATAAGTTGCGCAATTATTGCGCTTCGTTTCGCCTTCGATTTGGTTCACAATTGAATTCAATTTCATTCACAATGAAATTCGTCGTCGTCGGCATCATCAGCGTCCTCCTCCTCCTGCTCCTCCTTCACCCATTTCCCATTGAATTCAATTCATGGCGAGCAATTTGCAGGCGCCGCCAAAACAACATGAGAGCATATTTTCGCAAAAGGGCAGACAGCCTTCTAAATGTTTTCATTTTCGTGTTTGGCAAACATTCAAAATGAAAAGTCGATGAGCAAGAAAAAAAATAAAATACAAAAAAAAACCCCCCCAACACGATAATGTGCATCAAATGAGCTGTGCGCACATTTCGCAGGCGTCGCCTGGGCTATTGAACTTTATTAGCCTTGTACTCTCCGGGGTTTGGTACTGGTTTTGGTCTGGTAGTTCCAACCAAATAAAAAGCCAAAGAAAAGCTACAAAAAATGGCAGCCGTAAACGTTTCCAGTATTAGTGGTGGGGCAATTGGGGGGGGAAGGGAGTAAGGTTGGGGGCAGTTTATCAAAAAGCTTAACTGAAACACGCTTGGACATTTGTTTGGGCTAAGAACCATACGAATGACCGTATAAATATGCCAAGATACAGGCGAACAGAGTTGATACTCTGCAGCAGGGGAAGTGTTTAAGGAATATTGTTGGATTACAAACAAAAATTCGAGAATTTTCAATAAAAGTAGAGAACAAAGTCGGCCGTACCACTCATCATCAATCAGCTTTCTTTGGAAATGCTACCCTTTTCCCAACAGACCCTTCTAACCCATCCAACCGTTTTGGTTTATTAAAATCACTTTGAAAATCTAAGAATAAGAACAACTTTTTATTGTCAGCTTTGTCTGGGACTCGAACTCAGTACAACACGAACACACGAATGAAATGTCGTCTTATCGCACTCCAACATCGCACACGTTGGTGCTTAGTGGAGTTAGAACCAAGGCTGCAAACCAATTCGAAAGCAAATTCTATATATGAAAAGAGGTTCTGTTCGACACAATCACCTTAAACTTGCTCAGAACTATGACGGGGGAAAAAAAAAATTA